>JAWNOU010000044.1:8402500-9002500 GCA_035045725.1 Drosophila ezoana | reverse complement strand
AAAAACTTGACAAATCCAAACAGATACCCGTTAAATCAGGAAATCAATCAATCAAAAATCAAAATCAAAATTATTATGCGAAATGCCAATAAAAAGAGCCAGCTAACTACGAGCACATTGAAATCATGATGGAGTTAACATTTAACAAAATACTGCCTGCAACTCACACACACACACGCACAACTTCACACACACACACACACACTCTCAGGAGCATGAACACTCGCTAACACACATACACACATACACATACACAATGACAAAATGCATGCACTAATACAATCAAATTGTTGCTAATACAATAAAATGGAGTTTGAGATAGAGATAGAGAGAGAGAGATACGGCTCAAAGATGAGAATAAGAAAGATAGACAGAGAGAGAGAGACAGAGAGGGAGAGAGAGGGAGAGAGAGAGAGAGAGAGTGGGGGGCACAGCGAGTCTTTGTTAGCGAGAGCGAGACTACAACTATTTGGCTATTATTATGTCATGATTTTGTTTTTTGGTACATGAAACTACAGCTAATTACATTATAATGTACATACACGCATACACGCACTAGCACTACTCTTTAAATGGAAGGCAAAGGAATATTCGCTAATTATGATGGTTATTATCTATATGTTTATATACTTAAGCACGATATGGAGGATCGTTCCAACAACAAAACTGAATAGTGGCAATTTATAAACCAAAACGCACAAACAACAAAAGTGAATGTAATGTAATCGTTACAGTAACTGCAAAATAAGTACTCGTCACTCGCGCAGCGAGTAGCGGCAGCAGCCTTGAGCGAGTATAATGAGTGGCAAATCTTTGAGCTCGGCACAAAACGTAACTCGTAGCTGCAAGAACAAAACAGCAGCGAAAGCTGTACTCGTCGACGCAGTCGAAACAGAAACATTAACTCGCTCGAATCTCAGAAGGAGTGCAAGGGCACAGTTATAAAGAAGGCGTCACGATTAACGAGTTGAATGTAGAACGAGTAGAGTAAAAAATAAGCTGGCAAATATATTTGCACAGCTTCTGGCGGCATCAGTGGACAATGATAGATGGTAATCAAGGCAATCAAAATCGATAAACGATAATTTTGAATATATTATGAACACAACAGAAATCATAGAGAATCACGCATACCAGACTGATTGCAACTAAAACTAAAACGATAAACGTTGTAAATAGACCGGCCGTTTAGCTGCATATGAGAAAATCGAAATCGAAATTGTAATCGAAACCGAAACCGAAACCGAATTTGAAATAGTAATCGAAATGGAAATCGAAAACCAAAGACAAGTTCGTTAAGTATATATTTATATAGAGAAGAGCATATATAAGTATATATCCCAAAAACAAGAACAATAAATAACGAGAACGAATAAAAGACAACAACGAATAACCAAAGAGATAAGTCAAAACGGATAAGTCAAAGAAAATTATTGCGCTCGGAATACTTACCGTGCTCACTTTACGAACTTTGGTAGCTTGGTGTGCTGTGGTAGGTGCTGGTTGTCTTTGTATAACGCTCACCGACTCCGACTCCACTTCGACGCTACGAATGGACATCTTCTCCTTGTTGTTGTCATCGTTGCCCTTTTCACCGCCAACAAATAGCTCGTAACTGATACACGAATACGTTGGACTCTTGGCCATTTCGGGATGCAGTGCCGCCTCTTCGGCGGCAGCGGCATCGGCGGCGGCCTGTGCATGCGCATTGGCGCGCTCCTCCAGCTTAGCCGCCTTCGCAGCGGCCGCCTCCTCTGCCTCCTATAATGATATATGCACAAAGAATTTTGTTTGCTGATCTGGAAAGGGGCGCGAATTGGCATTGGCACATCGTATATGCTATATGCCATATGCTTTATGGTACATGCGATTGGGTTATTTGGGATTTGAGTTTAATTGGGATTTGTGTCGTTTACAAACAGAAGACAACTTCTACATATATGTATACATATATATAACATATATTAAATTAAAAGTATAAACATTTTAAGTGCTGTGCTGTGGGTTGGGAGATTATTTTTGGTTGGGATTGGACTTTCGTGGGGAACTTAAGTTTTCTTTTCTTTGTTTTTTATATAAGTATGTTGTTTATGTTTATATGTTACGTCTAAGTAATTGCACTTGATTTTTTCTTTTGTTTATTGCTTTTTACTTTCAAGTGTTGAATTTTGCATTAGTTTTAAACAAAAAAAAAGTGCGTTTTAAATAAAATACTGACAAACAATAAGAATTTGATATTGAGATATATAGTATATATATATTTTGATACATATATAAAAGAGATGTACACGGATGAACAGAGAATAGTTATATTGCCAGTTTGGCATAGATCTGTGGCATGACATATCAATAAATTGAAGTATTTTACTTGCTTTACACGAGAGAGATCAAAGATATTCAAACGCAAACCACAAAAATCAAATAATAATTAAATCAATATATGTATATAACTATGCAAGTAGTTGGTATATAAGTACGTTACGATTATATATATTTATATATATTACTGGAATTTGGAAAGCAATACATATGTATGTGTTGATAGATAAATATTTAGCTGAGCATTACAGATATATATATATGCGTTGGTGGATAGGTGTTCTTTTTACAGCTACACAATTGTACACTCTGTATGTACATTCGAGAGATACACTATAATGTGATCATACATTATGATGTACGATTGATTGATATACATATATATATATATAACATATATAGAGAAAGAGAGAGCGAGAGCGAGAGCGAGAGAGAGAGTTTGACTTTATACATACATATACAAAAGAAAAAAGCAACTCTTGTTGTATTTAATAGATATTTTCAATGATCAATTCAGCTCACTGGTAATTGAGATTGAAATTATCTACCATTTCGTTTGAGATGGCTTTAATGTGGTTGTTTGTCCATTGGGCGTTTACTGGGCTCTACTGGGCTTCTACTTACACGTATCGCCTCCTCTTCGGCAGCCTCTTCTTCTTCGGCCTTCTTTTGCAATTCGTCATATGACATGGCAACAATGGCCAAAATCAAATTCACAAGATAGAATGAACCTAGGAAGATGATGACTATAAAGAACAGCATGTGCCAGGGTCCAGCGGCACGGAGAACCAGCTGATACAGGTCCTCCCAAAAGTCCTGGGTCATCAGTCGGAAAGCGGACAGAAATGCCCAACCGAATGAATCGAAACTGGTGTAACCATAATTGGGATTCGGTCCAAACCCCTGCAGACACACATAGTCGTCATCGCATTGACTGCAATCGATGGGCAATCGATAGATGAAAATCGATAAGTCGGTAAATCGATAAGTCGTATCGCGGCGTTCTCTACTCACCCAGCGCCGGAGATGTTGCCACATAATGGAAACGATATACCATCATCCTCGGAATACCAATTTGAGCTATTCCGATTATGATAGTCCCAGTTCTCATCGGTCAAATTGCCCCAGGAACCATCAAGCGGGAATTTCTTAATGCATTTCTGTGTCAGTACGCCCATGTAGATCTGGAGGCCCATCAGGGCGAACACTGACAGCGAGAACATTGTCAAAATTATCACATCGCGCAGATTTTTTACCGACTCAATGACAGCGCCAACAATGGTTTTCAGGCCTATAAATGGTTTTATTATTTATGGTGATCAATAATCGAATTATGATGGATCAGAACAGTATTGATATTATTTTGTAAAGCAGTTTTGTATAACAGTTCTCAGCTAACTGGTTTTGTATTACAGTATAATAGTTTTTTTTTTTAGTGGCAAATTGAAAGCTATGTTCATACCTGGAACAATGGCTACGGTTTTTAGCGCACGTAGCACCCTAAACGTTCTCAGGGCTGCAAGATTACCTAAATCTATACCCATGGTCACATAACTGCGTTGGATCCAAGTAAAGGTCATTGTTGTTGCAGTCGGCAAATGTTGAAGTAGTTGTTGTTGTTGTTGTTGTTGTTGTTGTTGTTGTTGTTAATATTAACGATGACAGAAGCAAATATACATACACATGAAATGTCATTAAGTATTGGTAATTACAAATTTAATACTATCGATCTAATTATGTAAAAATAGATTGGTACGATTATGTTTGCAGTCGTTAGTAATTACAAATGTATAATTAGCTTGCTTCATGTGTGTGTGTGTGTCTGGTGTGTGTGTGTGTGTGTGTGTGTGTACGTGTGTGTTCTCTTAAACAGCGCGATTAAGTTTGTAACTTGAGCCAAAGGATAAATTCAAAGAAGAATAATACGAAAAGATATGTCAGTGAAAATGAATTGGAATGTGTGTGCATTAGAGAGAAAGCTGAAATTGAGTATGCGAATAAAAGTGTATGTTACAAATGGGTTTGGCCAGTTAGTGAAAACCCGCCCCGCCCCCGCCCTAGCCCCTCCTCTAGCGTAGCCCCTCAATTTAATGATTCACTACGGGGATGTGCCACAAGCTGTGGAGAGCTAAGTTCAGGTTACACCTGGGGCAGGTGCAGCTCCTGCTGTTCTGTTTCAGTGTGTCTGTGTTGCTATAAAAATATTTATGCACGCACACAAGCGTACCATGAAAATAGCTGTCACACACACACACACACACACACACACACGCACATACACGCCCACGTATCGGTGTGGCCTGGTAATGTCCATTTGCTTGAGTTGTTTGCCTTGTCGTGCTGTATGCTGTCATCCTTTGGGAATTTCACGTAAGGTTGCAGCCAGAGCAACCTTTCATTTATTTTTCATGAATATTTATCGATTTGAACGCATATAAATACAGGTTGCACACACACTCTCACGCCTTTACATAAGCTCCCGTATGTGTGTGTGCAAGTACATGGCGTGTAAATTGGCTACTAATTGGCCCGGCCTCTAAACTGTTTACCCGGCAAATATATCTTTATATGCCGTACTTCAATTATCCAAGTGCTATAAGCTCTGTTTGCTAGCCAGAAAAAGTCAAGAGTTCCCAGCTTAAATCAAGTAATACCGATTATACTTGACTCAAACCTAAGATATTGTTACTATTATGACTTTTAAGTACAAAACAACCCTAATTCATCTGGGTTCTTTCGTTTTTAAGCCCAATTGAACTCATCCTAAGAACGAAATAAGCTAAATTTAAGACTAACAATACTTAAATTAGCTTAACGTTCGCCTAGCAATGAAACTCGGCCCAAGAAACAAGTTTAAATTAATCTATATTTCCCTTTCCATTTTACAAGCCCAAACCTAGCCAAGTTTGAAGAACTTGTAAACTTTAAAAAACTATAATTCTTGTGGACCTTTTAAAGCTCGATTTAAGAACAATTTTTTTTAATGACTTTTTCAAGAGTTTTTATTCCTATGCCGAGGCCATTTAAAGCTTTTCTGAAATGAAGTACATGTTCTACTTAATTCAAGAATATTTAGCTTGATTCGGTCGGTTTCAAAAGCAGCCGACAACGATAATTCATGTCGTGGTTTTTCTCCAGCTAAATGATATGCCTTTTCTGATTTGCCTTTTATTTTGTTTCGGAATGTGGCGGCGCCTAAAAGCGCGCTTTAAACTTGGCGAGGAGTAAGTCGTGTGCGCCATGTGTGCGGTTTGGTGGGCTGAGGAGCGCTAGCGGGGCAGGTGGGGAGGGGTGTCCAAGGCTGCGCGTCTGTGCGGCGCCAGCGAAATGCGCTGCACGAATAGCCCGGCCACGCGTTACGGCAACCTCGAAGCCCTCGAGGCCCTCTGCAGCTCAACCCAGAGCCCGGACAGAGGGCGCCCAATAAATGGTTAAATTGGAGCAAAAAGCAATGAAACGAAACTGTCACGAAACGAAAACAAAAGAGAGGAGAAAAAATAAACAACAAAAAAAAAAAAGAAATAATAATATCTTGCAGGAGCAAATAAAAAAGCCAAAAATTAGTTTATGACTCGCTCGTTCTGTGTGGGGGTGGGTGTGTGTGTGTGTGTGTGTGTGTGTGTGTGTTAACTGGTATGGCAAATAATCATAGCAAAGCCAACTCTGTGTGTGTGAGTGTGTGTGTGTGTGTGTGTGTGTGTGTGGGGCACGTCATTAGTAACAGCACAAAAGAAATCAATAAAAAAAAAAAACGCTCGCTCTCAACTGCTGCGCCACGGCTCACATGGCGTATGTGTAATTTTAGCAGCTACCTTTGCCATATGTGTTATTATTGTTAATGTTGTGGTTGCTGATGTTGTTTTTGTTGCTCTTCTTGTTGTTGTTGTTGTTGTTGTCGTGACATTTTGTCATGTTACTTGTGTGTGTGTGTGTGTGTGTGTATTTGCGGGCAATTTAAATGAAAAGTGCAATTTAGCGCCCGTTTTTGTGCCACGATATTCGTTGATTAAATAGAAAATAAATATATTTATTAAATTAAATGCCCAACCAACCGTGGCTAATGAATAGCAATTACGCACACCCACTCACACACGCACACACCCACGCACACACCCACGCACACACGCGCACACATTCAAATTTCATTTGAATTTCCGAAGAAATTTGTAAATAGTTCACAATAAGTATGTCTAATTTGCATAATTGAACAGAAAATTTCGAATATTAACCGTATTCAGTGAATTTGTTTTTTGTTTTTTTTAATACATATACATATTTATTTTTTTTTATGGGCTGCTAGTTAATTAACATACGATATGTATTAACTACATTTGTATTTAGTAAATGGCTAACAAAAAGGCAAAATCAAAATCAAAATGAAGAAGAAGAACTTTAATGACTGGCTGGATGACAATTAACTGGCGTGTATAACAGTTAATTTAGCATAGTATAAAAGGCGATTACGATACAATACGATACGATACGAAATCAGAAGAGAAAACCAAAAACGATAAACGATAAGCGATAATCGATAATCGAAAAACGATATGGTACATATACGAACATAGATGGATAGATAGATAGTATGGCATTATGATATATAGGTATGTGTGAGAGATATGTTATGTGAGCATTTTGATTGACATTGATAAATTAGTAAATTGATAAATAGTTAATAATATAACTCACGCTAAAGCTATTACTACGAAGTCCAGCCAATTCCATGCATCTCTAAGATACGTAAACGGGCATAAAATGAAACCTCGTGCCATCACTTTAACAGCTGATTCAAATGTGTAGATTCCGGTGAATATCACCCTAAAAACGAATTGAATTTCGAATGCAATTTGTTTTTCGTTTCTTCATCTCCTTTTTTTTCAAAATTTTTTTGTTTTTTTGGTTTTTTATCATGGCTAGTCAAATAAAATGTATATCGTAAAGTACGAGTATCTTAAGTACACTTGCGGTCTGCTTTTGGGTCCTCACAGCTTTACAATTCATTATTTTAGGAACCAAGAAACATAATCTATAAACGGCATGCCGAATATCAAATACCCTGGCAATTATTTGAACTGAAAATCGTTCGATTATTTATTGACTTATCGATTAATGTTAATATAATAATTTTGCTGTTTTTTTTTTTTGATTAATGCAAGAATGTGTATGGAATCTCTGAAATATTAAGTTATTACAACTGATATTGTTTATTAATAAGCCGCATTTAGACATATTTAAATCACAATCGATTGGTGCTAACGATAATCTTACGCAAACTATCGATAGCTTTGCAGTACAAAGCAGATGAATTAAAATTAATCGATGCCCTCTCTGGACGCAAATTTCGCAGCAAGGGTATTGTAGTTAATAAAGTAAAATACAAGTATACCATATATAACAAGTAAGAGGTTCTAGTCGGGAGCTCCCGACTAGGGGATACCCTGAACCCTCATATTCCTACACCAAATGCAGCGCGCGCTTATAGATAGAGAGTAGCGGGGAGGTGGTGATAGGTATAAAATGAAAGATAATCGATATATATATACTTTTCTAGAAGCTACATGTCAAGTTTGGTAACTCTAGCTCTTATTATTTACCAAAATTGCTTAAAAAACAGGATATCGATATACATTTTTATCGATTACTTGGAAACGGGGCAAGTTATCGATTATCGGAAACAAACTCGATCTGCGTAGGACCTAGGAGCACCTACATCTAAAATTTCAAGTCTCTAGCTCTTATAGGTTCTGAGATCCTTGCGTTCATACATACGGACGGACGGACGGACGGACGGACGGACGGACGGACGGACGGACAGACAGACGGACATGGCTAGATCGACTCGGCTATTAATGCTGATCAAGAATATATATACTTTATGGGGTCGGAGATGCTTCCTTCTGCCTGTTACATACATTTGGATTTTGCACAAAAACATAATACCCCTTTTACCCATTTTTAATGGGTTCAGGGTATAAAAATAAGAATAGATTTCTGCTGTGCTATATTAATTGAGAGTATCGCTAAGCTCAGAACATTATTTAGTTAATAGCCTTGACTTATTTATGCTTACAAATATAACTTAATTTTAGCTTAACCCTGCTTTGCATTGAGCTTGTGCTTGAATACATAGAACCCGACTATGCGACTTTAAGCTGGACTCCCCTCAATTTTAAACTGTAATAAGTGTGCATTAAAGGCAGACAAATTGTTTGGAAATCTATTTGGCAGATCAAAGGGCGGCCGCAATTGTTAATAACAAGCACTTGAGATGCAGATAGACAGACGACAATTGTCAATGTCAATAATTGTTAATAAGTGCTTGATGCAGATGCAGATGCTAATGCGGCTGCTGCTGCAGCTGCTCAGATGTGGGCGTTCAGATCAATATGCCGACCTTCGGCCTGAATTCCAGCTGAGGCAGCTATGTGGGTCTCTCTATGTCTTGGTTAGTCATTTGACAGATTTAAATCGGCTTGCAAGTGACTGGCGGACAGACAGTCAGGCGTCCAGCTGCCCTGACTGCCGTGACTGCCCTGACAGACCGCCCACGCACGCCCCACCCTGCCCCCGTCTGACCCGCCTACAGCTGCAACTAGTTCAAAGTCTCTGGTCTGTGGGCTGAGCATGCGTTTGACCTAGGCCCCAATGCCTGCGAAGGACACTTGAGTTGCGTTTTAATTGCAGGTATTATGTCTTTCTGGGCGCCCACAAGTGCAGCCACAGCTCAGCAGGCGACCCACATAGATGCTGGCTGCCAACTGCTTAGATAGGCACAGAGACAAAGTTTACACGCGCGCTCTCTCTCTCTATCTCCCTCTCTCTCTTTCTATCTCTTCCTCGCTCTTTCTATTCTCTTACTCACACTCAATCTCTCTTTTGTGTAAGTGTGTGTGTGTGGGTGCGTGTCTCAAGCTATGCGGCAGCAACTATTCCATTTTGGGCGAAGCGCAGCCGCCGTTGTCCACGAAGAACCAGAAAACTTGGCCCGAAACGAAAACGGAAACGGAAATGAAGACGGAGACGGAGACGCAGCCGGAGATGAAGACGGAGCCGAGCAGAGTCGAAGCTGAGCTGAGCTGCAATTGCAGCAGCGTCTCTTATGTGTTCCAAGTTCAAGTGGCACTTCCACACACCCACACATTCACACATCCACACACGCACACACACACATCTGTGTGTGCACGCACGGCTATTTGTTAGGGTATTCAATTCTGATACCAAATCTGCGACAAAATTTTTGATATCAGCTAAAAAAATGACGTAACTCTTTTCACTTTTGATTGCTTCTTTAATCGCTTCTTGCGCTTTTAAGCATTTTGCTCGTTATCTTCTTTTTTCTTTTTGTTTTTTTTGTTTTTTTTTTTTGCACTACTTACGATATTACGAGAGTACATTAGCTATTTACAGTTACCGCCAACAATACATGTACATACTTCGTACAGTGAAGCATACACTCAACAAAATTTTGCTTCCAGATTTCAAAAAATCGCCAAAAACAAATAAAATGAATTGTTTTTGAAATTGTAGAAAATATTTTCTTTAAATGTTTTTAAAGCAATTAAATGTTTGGAAATTATTAGTAACAATATTTTTGACGATTTTCTAAAATTGGGGAAGACAAATTTTTTGAGTATACATTTTTCATATGGATCTGTATCTAACTGCTGTTCTAGCTATTTTTTATACTTTAATACACAACTATGAAAATCGAAACAGAATTTAAGATTGAAATTTGAGCACTTTACATAAATGAGAGAGAGCGAGTTTTAGGGGGCGGGTTTGTTTTGAACTATGTAGATATTCTAGAGCGAAATGTATATATTTATACTATGTATATGTACGAGAGCTTTTAGTGTACTTTGCTAGATATATATATATATATAGAAACTAATAATTACAATCTATTTTAAACTAGCAGCTATTGAATTCTAAAAATTCTTTGCTTATTGCAGTGCCCGCAGATTTGATCAATTGTAGCTGTAACGACGTTTAGAAACCCCAATTTCTTACTATATAGTTAACTAAAATATACAAAATTTCGATTAAACGCTAATTTTTTAAGATTATACGGAATATATGGTCTAGTAATGTAGGTATAGAATACATGTCTATCGGTAAATATATCGATATATAATAGGCATTTACTTCAACAGCATGATATGGCGCAATTAAATGGAACTAGACTTTTATGCTACATATCTATTAATAATACTGATAAATATATTTGTAAAACGGTTCGGGGTTTCGATTTAAAGGGATATATACTGCGTATACGGGTATAAGGGCTGTTATCGTTACTTACATACTTAAGCTACTTAAAAGTTAATGTATATTGTTGCTAATTTTGCTGTACTACTTATGATACTATGGCTACATCAAGGATATTACCAAAAAATTCAATTGTTTACTGTATTCAAAATGTGATCGAATTGAATTTGATGAATTTGAATTATTTTGTTATACGAAAACGTGAACAAACCAAAACCAGCTGGCTGGCCAGTTGAATAGCTAGTTACAATATGTTTGGTATTTACATATTAAGTAACAAGTATTTGATTAAGTTGACTACAATCCGATAGTTAAGAGCGCCCAGGTACTAAATGCGTTTTTTTTTTTTTTTTGATTACGGCAATTTACAAAATGAGAGGCATCGTAATGTGTCTAAACTTTGTATTATTTTAGCTGCTGTTTTTTTTTTTCAATTTGATTAATCGAAAAATCAAATGTTTTAGTTTTTTGTAACAGATGTGATGTACGTAAAATCGAATATAATACAGGGTGGCCAGCATTCAACAGGTTTTGAGCGGCATACAAAAGCTGTTGAGCACGACACGCAGCGAATGCACGATCTGCTGGCCAAATGAGCTTATAGCAATGAGCTTTCAACTACTACACAACGTTGATTAAATCGAATAATATTCGATATCATTTAACTCGCTAATTTTATATTTTGTACAAATTCCTGGCTTGGGCATTACTTGAAATGTTCTTAACCTTGCAGGCGCTTCAAAGTGTGATTAATATTTTCATTGTAATCGTTATCGTTATCGTTATCATTACTTTGGTTTGTTGTTGTTTGTTCGATTAATTTTTTGCATTTTTTTTTTTGATTTTTTGGACATTGTCTGGTTGTAAATTATAGTTGAAAGAAATTTATGTTTGACCTAAATACACGTCTGCATCAATATCGAAAAAGTTACAATTAATATAAATATATCGATTATATAGCATATATGTTATATATATATAATTACATATACATATATGTAAATTATTTAAGGTATCAACTTAGTTGAAAAAAAAGTATTATAAAAAGACAACAAAATGGATATAAATTAATAATTGTAAATCAAATCGATTTGTAGCTAAAAGGGTTGCCCAAATATGTTTTGTATATCGCAAGTAAATAACTGTAAGACCCAGTAATACGAATATACATGATATATATAGTATGCATGTACTGGTTGTTTATACTATATACTCGGACATACTGTAGATGCTGGGCCATCTCGCTAGTGCTAGTCTAATTAGCTAATCGACAGTACTTACTCAGTGGACTCGACCGTGGGCGTTGTCGGCATTATCATCAATATGCAGTTCACGAGAATGGTGGTAATGATAAATAACGAAAATAATGGATGCACTAAAATGTAAATGGCCACACGACGTATCGGATTGAATGGATCGAGCAGCCACATTGCTTTTGATGCAGAAAAGCGAAAAATATCTTTTCCCTTGCTTACAACTACGAATGTCTGCAAAACGAGATATACAGTTGGAATTGGGATTGAATATAACCGGTTAAGATTAGTAAATAGATCCAATTAGATCAAAATTAATTAGCTGTGTGCAATAATTTGAAGGGGCTTTCAGATGGCATACACACTCACCAGTATATTGCTGTAGTATGGATCGATATCCTCGAGAGGAGTGGAGGCCAATTCCGGCGGGAAGCTGCCCTGCAATCGAACAGGTATTGGCACACCCTGTTCAAGTGTAGGATCCGGTTGTGGACCTTCATCCTCGTCCTCGTCATCATATCGGATCTGTTGTTCCCGGTACGTTCAGGACGTTTTGGCGTTTTCCACAAATACAGAGAACAAAGAATTGCGAACACACAAATATTAGCATAACCGTTATACACGATTCAACATACATCGCACATATATACATAGAAATATATATATATGTATATATATACGCATATAGATTTACAGTTTGTCCATTTATGTTAACAAGTTGTTAGTGGTAAGTAGTAGTAGGTAGGCAAATTAGTGGGCTAGTACAAATCAAAAGGCATTAACAATAACGATTTGAAAATTTTTGGAAATTTTTGAAAATTTTGTGTATGGTTTAAAGTTTGCATAGCACATTGAGTGACAATTCATAAAAAAAATAGAGTATATAATATGCATATTTATTTTTGACAGAAGTGAAGGCATTTCGAGAGATTGTTTTGTCAGAGAAAATACATCTTATTTGGGCTGGGCTGTTATGCAAAAGATAAAACCAAAATCAACTTGGACCAATATCTCCAACAGATCTCAAATAAGCTCTTCTATATATACAATTCAGAAATCAGAAAGGAATATTAAAATAAATGTAGACTATATTGGAAAACAATTGAAAGCATATCTAAACAGAAGGCGAAAGTTTAAGAATAACATGCTTAACAGTGTAGTTTAACCAGTGTTGTGTAGGTATATACAAAGCTGGTAAATAGTAATTAAAAAGGTGCACGTGCTAAGGCTTAGGTCTAGAAATCTTTATGCATGTATAGCTACATATACACACATACACACACACACACACACACCCGTACACAAGCATAACAACAGTTAAAAAGAAATCTTGAACAGTTCCAATATTGCAATGGTTAACCAGTGTTGTATAAGTATTTACAAGGCTAGCTGTAATCAAAAAGAAGCACGTGCTAAGCCTTAAGTATAGAAATTTTTACATTTAACTACATGTACACACACACACACACACACACGCTCAGCAGAGGACACGTCATGGCAACGTTTAGACAAAAATCTTGGACAGCTCTAATACTAATAAAATTGGTATCTTTTTTTTTTGCTTTCGATTTTTCTCATATTTATTATGACGATGATTATTTTTGTATGCTTTGGGCAACTTTAATTGCCCTGTCATGCATATTGTATGGGGGACAATATTTGTGTCCCATTGCTGGGGCCATGGTACGTCTATCGATTTCAAGGAAAAACACACACAAACATACGCACATACATCGTTCGTGTGAGTTTGTATCGATGTATAAAATAACTAGCATTGTAGTTAGTTTTTACTTTCCATGGACATGGACATGGACATGGACATGCAATGCCAAAAGCAAAAGTAAAGCAAAAAGTCGAACGTCACCGTCATGAAATTGTTCGAGTTGCCATATAGACACACACACACACACTCTCACACACACACACACACATACAATGAGTAGAGCGGCGCTTAAAAAAATTCCATAATAGTTGGTTTGCTTGCTTGTTTGCTTGGCGTGACAATTAGATTGTATGTGTGTGTGTATTTGTGTGTTGACGCAATTGCGCCAACGAATGGGGCCCAGGAATGAAGCAGGAGCTTGAGCCATGACCATATAGCCCGAGTGTCGCAGTCATGACTATGGCTAAGGGGACTGCGGAAGAACTGCTGCCAGCTGCCTTTTAAACAGGCCAAGTCAAGTCTATATTTAAACTAATAAAAGGCAAGCCGCATGGCAGGCCTCACACACACAGACTGACAGATGGACAGACAGACGGACAGACAATAAGGCGGTTTCAACCGGACACGTCTGTTCCTGCCGACTAACATATACAATTTATGACGCATGCAACGCCAGAAACTGGAGCACAAACAATATAAATGTATCAGGAATTCAAATGTTGACTGAAACTATAACTTTTTTACTTCATTTATGTTATTATATCGATCTAGGCGCAGCCAACTTAACAGTGGCTGAATATACACAAATTTAATGTGTGTGGCAGCACTGGCCAAGAGAACCAAGCACTAAGCACTTCTATTTGAACTAAAAGCGAACAATTTAATCTGATATATGCAAAACGTAGAGCTAATTAACCTTTGAATTTGTGCAAAAACCGCGAGCTTCGTGGCAAGCCCAGTTTTTTTTTTTATTAACTTTGAAATTATAGACACAAGTTATTAACAGGCTGGCAGCTTTGTTCGTCTTTATGAAAACTAATAGGCGTTGCCACATAATGGCAAAAACCGCTCTTTTAATGGGAAACTATTAATTTGGGATATAGAGCACAGTTTATATATTAATTAGGTAACCTAGCCTCTTCAATAAACCGCTTAAAACTTGAAATTAGCTAACATAATCTCGTATTGAACCGCTAAAACTTGATTAAGTAGATATCGAAACACGATACGATGCAACATGCAGAGGCAAGGATGTTGCACACACACACAAGCACACACACACACACGCACAGACTTAAAGCGACGTGTCTATTTGCTACACACATACATACATATTTCTTAGCATTGATCTAAGTATGTGTACTTATACAGAGTAGTCATAACAACAAGCAGCTACAAATTAAAAAAAAAAAACAACTTAAATCAAATTGCCTGTTAAATACTTTCTGTCTCGAACGCTACGCGATTAATTGCTGCTCTTAATGCGCAGCTTAAGCACTTAGGGAAAGAAAAAAACTCATCAACTTGAAGCTATCTTGGTCGACTAGCTAATGCCCTATAGCTAGCGAGTACAAAGTACAAAATACAATATAAGCCCTTTAATTGCCTGTTTATTAACATTGAAATTTTCAGTAGATCAAATATATATATTTTATATACCAGAGAAGATAGTCAGATATCTATATCCCTTCAGCTTTGATAAAGATCAGACGAATTGGAAACAAGACTGCAAACAGATTTTAAACAGCCTCGTGAATGGAACTTTAACTTAATGTAGACCATGAACAAACCCAAAACTCGCAGCCAATTATATTTACTTTCTCGACGTTTATCTAACCATATTTGGTAGATACCATTTTGGGTTAGAGATCAAATTTAGCCCGCAAATTCTGTATGAAAGTATAAACGATAAGCAATATTTGCAGTTGAACGGGCAATTCTTAAGTGAAGCTCAAATTGTTTCTTAAAATGGAACCTCAAGGCAGGAAGCTCTTCTTTTCGTTCTAGCTTCCCTGTGCTTAAGTAGCATACTTGCTCTTGCCTATTTGCAGGGTATACCAAAAGTATGGACACAAATAAATTAAATCTGGCCAAAAGCTGCGCATTAACTTCGTTTCAAATGCCGAAGTTTGTGTATATTATAATTATTATGATTGTTGCTGTGGCTGTGGCTAATGTTGTTGTTGTTGTTGTTGTTGTTGTTGTTGTTGTTGTTGTTGTTGTTGTTGTTGTTGTTGCTGTTGTTGTTGTTGCTGTTGTTGTTGATGATGTTGTTGTTGTTGTTGTTGTCATAGTCGCTGACTTGAGCACTTACTTCTCAGTTCCATTTACCCACTTACAGGCATTACGGCCACGGCACTGGCACGATGAGTCACAAGTCATGGCAGTTTGATTTGTATTTTTTTTTTTTTTGTTTTTTTTTTATATAGTATATATATAGTATATGGTATAATACGAGCATTATACCGTTAATGATTTGTTTGGCTTGGCTGGGCGGCAATGCTAAATTTTGTATACTCTTTCTTTTCGTACAAATTTTGCAATTGCGCGCACGTGTAAATCCTCAGACATCTGCATAGTATGGTCAAAAGAAACTGAACCTAGGCTAGTGTTAAGGGTACTCACTATTAAGCCCTATTAGCTAAGCTAAGGCTCACACACTCGCACACACACATATTTCGCCTGGCACAACAACAATTAACACACGCACACCTGCGAGTCAATCACAAAGTTGTGAAGTATAAAGATTCTTCGTCATCTGGTAACAATTTTGAAGATCGTAAATGCTAAGTTTGCTGAAGATGTCTTGAAAAACAGAAAAGTTTTCGTTACAAAATCTCATTTATCAATCGATTGTTCCTATTCCTACATAATATACTACAATAAAATTTTTTCAATAATATCTATGAGAACTATTTGATATAGGGATCCTCCTATATATGTTATTTACTAACTGTAGCAAAAGTTGTCAAGTTTCACGAGTTTGCATAGAAACAGACAGACCTGGCTACGCTTCAGCATCTTTATACTTAATTGGTTCGTCAAAGTCTCCTTCACACGCTTCTTGACATAAATACAATAACCTCTACAAGGCTAAATGAACAGACTCACACACATACACACACAGACACACACACATGATTAGTAAATACATTTTAGTCAGAGCTGCATAAGAACTTTCTCACACAGTCGAAAAGTTTGCAACTGATTGTGAGCCCTCACTCGTACACATGTGGCCAGGACATATGCGTCTATTGATGCCACTTGGCTGAAAATCCCTTGAGTCCTTTGAGTCCTTTTGCTTATAAGCGCATTAACAGCACTCAAGCAAATGGGCACAAGCCGCAGCCTGGAGCCTGGAGTCTGTAGCCTGTAAACTGCTGCCAAGAAACCATAAAAGCGCCAGCTAGGCACAGCTTTGAGGCTCTGATTAGTTTCAACACTGTGCAACAAAGTGCGGGCGCAACAACAATTATCTGACTACAAAGCAAAAAATTGCAATAAAAAGTTGTATTTCATTTGATAACAGGTTAACTTGTGGAACTTTGGGCAAAACTCTGTTGCATAGTGTAATTGAAACTGGCCGCACTCACCGCTACCTGATCTATATACAAATATTGCCAGACTGTTTCTGGCTAAATTGAGAGACGAGTTGCATTTAGCATAGCTTCAGTAAGGTGGCAAATAAAGTAAGCTTTAGTAAATCATATGAGCGGTATAAGAAAAATTTTATATATATTCATAGTTGCGTAGTCAAAAAGGAGCTGCACTTTGGGCTATATAGTTTTATACATATATATAGTAAACATATATGTATATATATACATAGTACATAAATACGGTGAGTTATTGGAAAAGCAAAAGTAGATACATACATACATAATAGTTACATATGTATAGTTAACACAAATAATTGAAGCTTGGCAAGTGTGACACCAAATTTAACTAATTTTTACAGGGATTTATACAATTTAAGAGAGTACGCATACCAATATATACGAATACGAATACGAATACGAATACGAATACGAATACGAATACGAATACGAATAGGAATACGAATACAAATACATATACGAATAAAGTTTGAAGCAATTACATAAGAACACAAAAAATATGCTGCTAAGAACTAACAAAATGTTGGCAATAAAGTTCCAAATAAAACGCAAAACAAATCAAAAGCTTTATTATTTTGTGGCTTGTTTTCTTTTTTTTTGTATTTTTGGTAAATTTTTGTTCAGTTTTTCATTTGGTGTGTGTGCTTGGCATTTAAGGGAGGTACGTTATTCGTTTTTGTTTTTTGTTTTTTATGTGTTTAGACTAAAAGTTCTGTGGAAATCTTACTTCTTTTTGTTTTTTCTTGCGACCATATTGCGGCTGAAAGAAGATTTGGATTTGGTTTTTGGTTTAGGGCATTCGCAGATTGTTTTTTTTTTTTTTTTGGGCATAATGTAAAAGTTGGGAAAAAGAATCGGAAAATGTTTGTTGGATTTTAGCGAAATGCAAGCGCCAAATTGTTTATAGTTTTTATATTTTAATTATTTATTGCGTTTTATTATTGTTATGATTTTTTAATCGAAATTATTTTTGGTTTATTTTCGTTTTCCAGACAGCAGCGCGTTAAAGTTTCGTTGGGAGCATTCAAAGTAGAGAAAAAGTTGTAAATAAAAAGAAAAAAGTATACGAAAAAAAAAATAGAAAAAAAAAAATATATATATATATGTATGTGAAACGGTTAGCATTCTGCAAGATATTATACGTAAAGTTTGGTAATAATTCGATTTAGTATTTATATTCTCATTATGGATTCCTATTTATGCTCTATACAAGGTTTTCTTGCTCTGATATTTTGTGTGTGTTTGTGTAAGCGCAACAGAGTTGCATTTGAGCTGAGAGACTGGTTGAAGAACAGAGTGGGAATGAGAGATAGAGAGAGACAGTTGAACAAAAAAATAGATCGAAAGTGAGACAGAGAGAGAGAGAGCGCAGAGGACAGCATATGTGTTGTACAGAAGAGAGTTGCGTTAGATACTTGGAGATGAGTTTGAGTCTGAATCTGATGTTTGGTACATTGGTGAGATTTGTAACTGAATAATACACAAACACATGTGTAATGAAATGTCTTATGTAATTTCGAGTGTCTACTTTTGTACAAGTTAAGAGAGCAAGAGTTTAAAAGAGAGAAAGAGATAGCGCTTAAACTAAGCAAGTTTTAAGTTGAGTTTAGTTGAAGAAATTGCTGTACAACTGGCGAAATGCAACACTGTGCTTCGATTTTGTAGCATGCAGCTTTTGAATGGCTGCCTGTATTGTTATTGGGTATTAAGCTTAATACCTTCCTTGTATTTTCGACTACAAAACTAGCTATGTTTATTATTATTGATTATTATTTCTTTTTCGTAAATATGGTATAATTTGATTGATTGTTAAATACGATTATAGTCTTAATATGAGTCGCAGCTACAAGAATACACAAGTATGTGTATGTGACAATGGCTGATGGGTCTGATGGCATATGGTTGGGTACTGCTACTGGTACTGGCACAGGAACTGGTGTGGTGTTTAATGGTTAAACTTGGCTTGAACTTTTAGTATATGTATTTACACAACGAAACGATCGTGGCTTTCGTGAGTTTGCCGTGTGTGACGCACACACAGGAGCACAAGGACAGTGATTTATCTAGTCGAAGTGGAAATCATAGAACAAAAGACAAGAAACTGAGAAAAAATCAAAATGGAATTAAACAACTTTTTGCCTTAGACACAATAAACAAATTTGCATAATAAAATACACATACATATCAAAAAAATGATAATCAAAGAGTACACAAATCGATATAGTCAATAACAATATATATATACACGATTAAAACACATTACGAGGCCAATAGTTGGAATACACATTTCTTACTCTCAATATTCGTAAAACAATGAAACAAACAAACAAACGTACAACGATTATGACAGGAATCGCTTCTTTTTTTTCTCTTAAGTATGGATAATAATACGGTTTTGGGTACGCATAGTTACGAATTGGGAAATTGTGAGATACAAAAATACATACATAATACGACAACGACAAAAATAATAGAACAATACATTTATTTTGTTTAATTGTTTTTGAATTTTGTTCAAATCATAATAAGAAAATAACCAACAGAGACTTCAAAATCAAAAAGGTTAACACTAAGCACAGAAAAGTTCAAGACAAAATCCAAAACGGATATAAAAAGGGGGAAGGTTATACACAGTGTCTTCTAGTTTGAAACAAAGTACAATAATGAGTTTTGAAATCGAAAAAGAAAAAGGAAAAGGAAAACAAAGTTTCTTAAGCAGCAAGGGAAAACAGTAATTATACTGGGTACAGAAAGTTGTAAGTTTTGACTTAAGTAGACGATACAAGAAGATACAAGAGTGTGCAGAGACAGAGAGAGAGACAGACAGAGAGAGACAGACAGAGAGAGAAAGTAACAAATATTTATGTTGGGTCCATGGAGGTACAGAACTTTCAAGGGGTAGATAGTTTATACTTATACGGTTTGAAGTAGCGAGATGTGAGAACATGGATATATTTAAACTATGTATATACACGTTTTATAGATTGATGGGATTTATGATACACGGCTTACAGCAGGAATCGATGGGTATTGAATGAAGCATTGAAGTTTTGTAAATGATATGTAGGTACGCTGATGGGATGAGAGTGGGAAAGCAAGAGTTGTTTATTTTTCTTATGTAGGAACATTTCCAAACATGGTTTAACATTGTCAAGACAGAACACAGGGGGAGTTAGAACTTAGAAGAGTCAGGGTGCAAAGTACCCCTATATTGAAGGAATAATGTTTTTGAAGTTGGGGAACTCTTTGGTTTTAAGCTAGTTTTTTTTCTCCAACAGAGTTTTACTTGGCATTGGGTTAACGAGTAGGTAGTATTAGTACTTAGTTGGAGTATTAGTTATAGGGTATATGGGTACAGATATGTGGGGCTTGGGATAGTTATTTAAAATACATATTCAATAGACGTTGAAGCACGAACAAAAGCGCATGGTAGCGTTTAACGGTAATCGACAGGTGTCGATTGTCGTTAATTTGTAAATGTAAAATTGAAAATTGAAAATCGTAAATCGTAAATCGAAAATGGAAACATTTGATCGCAATAGTTATAGTCATAGTTTACAGTTATAGTTATAGTTATATAGTATATATGTTAGATATGGATAGCAGATTAGATAGAAGATACACAGAATAGCCACATAATACGTATGTATATCGTATGCAGTATATTAGTTAGCACAACATTCAGCTAGAAATAATTACCACCTCTCCCTCGGCTCTCTTTCTTTCCAGCTCCTTTTGCTTTTCATGCTCAGCGGCAATGCGTTGTTCAATTTGCACCAATGATTCGCGGGTAAAGGGACGGAACAAACTGCGTTCTTCCTCAGATATCGAGTCGGAATCTTCTGTCATTGTCTATGCGGCCAACGATGAGAGCCTTAGATTTCCAAGGCCTGTAAATGTTCAAATCACACACACGCACACGCACACACACACGCATACACATAGAAAAACAACAACAATTATGATCACATTCAGTTGCCATTTTGCCTTTTGGGGCCAATGCATGCTCAGTACTCACATGAGGCACATGGATGTCGCCTGCTACATTAAAGCTACAACTATATCCGAGGCGCCATGTTCGAGTAGCGCCCGCCGCTTAGCACGATGCTGTAATTATATAATAAAAGCAAATAACACAAATTATTAGTAAATTCACACATAATATATGTATGTATATGTATATAACATACACACTTATCGATAATCATGGTCGTGCCAATGCGAGCACATTGAACCCATGCGCATGAATAAAGCCAACGAATCAGTTGGCTAATTGGATCAGTGATGGTGACAATTCGCATTAAGTGCATTCCAATCAAATGGAAAAAAAAATACAAATAAAAATAAACCACAGCAACAACAACGAAAATTCTCAATCAATAAATACAATCGCTGCTCCTAATTGGCCAGCTGAATAACGTACACAGAGAGAAATATGTATGTTGTTGTCCCTTTCCATGTAATTTTATCCTTAACCGTGTTCAAAAAGTTAAACGTGAACTTTAATATTTGTTAATTATGTTTGCATTGTCCTGGACTTTAAAATTGAGAATAATGCACAAAGTAAATGTGCTTTGGTTTGTTCGCATTGCTTTTCTTTCTCTGCTTCAGGCTTGCAATTCCCAACAAGTTATAGCTTGGAATCTATGGCAAAGTCTGCTGATTATAGAACTGTGAAATACTGTAAATACTCATAGTATTTATACTAAAGAGCTTACTAAAACTAACTTTGAACATGAATTGCGAGCTGTTCATTTTCCAAATTGAATATAGTATATTTATTTGACAATGCCGTATGCTACATTTGAATATTTCTTGGTAGTCAGATAATTTAATGTAACAACATCAATTTTATTGTCAAAACAAAGCCCAAGTATACCCAAGCAACACAGCTCGAGCCTGGCTTTTGGCATTCATAGAACCAGGCAGTGGTTCAAACCAAGGCAGCAAGCCTGTTCCAAACCGAATCGGCGCGAACATGGAATACACATTTTTTACTTTGAACCGAACCTAAATCTAAAACAGCTGAACCGAACCTGAACCAAATCATATATATATTCAAAAGTTGTTTGGCTCCCATTAAAAAACATTTAAAGCTGAACCAGATCCCAAAGCACAAACCAATTTAGCCTGCAACTTCCGTATAAAAATATTTAATGTTTGCAATATTTAAAAATATAATTCCTTTATAAAAATGTTGAAAATACATGGCGAGGCATGAAGGCAGAGCCTTGATCTAAACGCTAAGCGAAATCAACGAGAATTTCACATTATTTCTCAATTTGAAAGTAGCTTATGATATTTACAAATTTTCGCCTAACTCAACAGGCTAATGTTATTTCTTTATATTATTGGAGTAGCAAATATATCAGAAAAGAGCCAAAGTATATGCTTAAATGTTAAAAATAAAATTGTTTTATGGTTCGGTTCAGGCCTTAGTTCAAAGTCCTTTCAATCAACTAAGCTGCTTCGCAAATGCAGTCTTGATGAACTTCGGTGTTGATAGTTTCACCTTAAGGCAGTTTTCGGGACTTGAATATGGCATACAAATGTGTGCATGTATCAAGGCACAAGTTCTTTAAAAAAAAGCTATCCTTAAAGTGAAATATAGTTAATCTGACATCTTTTTCACTCCTACAATCACCGAGATATGCTGAAAAATCATGTCAAAAATCGATATTTATCGATTATATATCGAGAAAATTCCAAGCTCGCTCCGCGTATGCTATAGAAGAACATATGAAATTGCAAGTTTCCGGACAGACTTGGCTAGATTTGCTCAGCAGGTTGTCCTATAAGGAAATTATATATATTTGCCTTACTTTAAGGAGCTTAAGATATTTCCTGCTCGCATTGCATGCATATGCACGAAAACAGTAAAGCCCTTTACTCATTTTCAGTCGAATCGGATTATAAATGTAATCTCATTGTTTAAATTGCATAAAATGGTAAACTGAGTGTTCAATAGCATTGGGCGTAAATTACGTAAACTGCATATGTATATGTAAATAGCTAAATCCGAAAACTTGTGAAATTTTGATTACACTCGAACGGGCTCGAATTTCGTTTTCGGTTTCGATTGTGCTTTCGGCTTATGTAAGAAGCCTTCGCTAAGGTCAAAGCACTCTTGCCCACTGGCAATATGTGTGTGTGTGTGTGTGTGTGTGAGTGTGTGTGTGTGTGGGGCTGCCTTTTTGGCGTAGTCGCAGCGGCGAAACATGGACACACACACACAAGCACACATGTTTATATATAAGCATATATATATATATATATATATATATATAAATTTAAGCGAGTGTGTGTGTATTGAGCAGAAAAGTAGGTCAGTTCGATATTTCGACGTGTTTTTATATACGCAAAACCCACACACACAAACACACGCGAGCTTACATGAATTTATGTACATACACGCATATGTATTCGTGTGAATGAAACAAATTCCATGCTCGGCATTCACATAATTTGAATAGTCTGAAATTAGAATTCAAAGCAAATAAGGCTCGAGCTAATTTGCGTTTGAACTTAGGACGCAGCTTGACAAAGCTCAAGCCGCAATACACACACAGACACACACACACACAACACACGCACGTGGGCATTTGGCGCACAAAAGCATGCTATAAAAATGCATTTGCATTTTTTTAAACGCAATTAATCAAATGTGATTAACTAATTCAGACACACACACACACACACACAGAAACCAACTTTATTTAAACAAAAAAAAAGTAAAACACACAGACACACACAGTACAGATACACGCACACGCTTTTCGCATGTTGTTAGTCAATGAATTTTACATATACATATGCACAAAACAGCCAGAGCAAGCCTGAGACAAGGCAGCGTGAGAGCAGGAAAGCGGCAGAGCGGCAGAGCGGGAGAGCGGGCAGGCGAGAGCGAGTGGGTTAGAAACATTGAGAGAGCGCCTGCGCCTTTGTATCCTGCTTGATGCCGCGCTCTTGCCGTGCTCGCCGCCTTGCCCATGCCATTGTACAATCTTGTATCTCGAAGATACAATTACTTTTCTTTTTCTTTTCCTCCTTTTTTTTGTGTTTTTTTGGTATGTTTCTTAACGAAACTTGACGCTCGGTGGTGCCCGTTTTGGTTGCCAGCCTGCTGTGCCTCAAGTTTGCCCTCCAAAAGCCACTAAAAGGTTGTGCAGTGGGCCACACATACACTGGCAAAAATGAAATGAAACACAAAGAGAGTAGTATTGTAGTATGTGTGTGTGTGTGTGTGTGTGGCAGCAAGTGTTTTCTAAGTGTCTTAGCGTTTTCAATTGCTTGGCTCATTAGTGACATAATCAGGGTTAGCAATTAGCTGCGCTTGCAACAAATTGCGGCAACTTCAAGACGCAACTTCGCTGCGCCAGTTTACTTAGCACTCTCCCTCTACAACTGTTTATATATATATATATCATTTATATAGGCGCACTTACCGTTAATCGATGTCAATCGATGTTGTGCCTTTGTTGTTGCTATTGCTGCTGCTGCTATTGTTGTTGCTGTTGTTATTGTTGCTGTGTTGTTGCTGTTGTGCAATAAGCTGTCACAAATGTTGCTGCTGTTATGCTGTTAACTATTGTTGTTGCTGGTTTTGGTGTTGCAGTTGCTGTTGTTGTAGCTGTGCTTGTTGTTGCTGTTGTTGTGGTTGTGGTTGTTGTAGCCTACACATGGAAATGCATCCACAAACACAAATGGCGGCACTAATGGATCTGCAGGCTGACGACGACGCGGCGCGTTTTCGAATAATTTTGCGTTTTTTTATGCTTTTATTTTATTTTCTATATTTTGTTTTCTTTTCGCTTGTATTGGGCGATGCGAACGCGCTTTTTTGTTGTTTATTCTGTTTGTTTTCAATTTTTTTTTTTTTTATTTATTTATATGTATATATATTATTTTCTTGCTTAATTTTTGTTGGTTCCCAGCGCTGTTTGCAAATTGACAATTTTAGCCAGCGTCGCCTGCGACAGCAACATGAATATGAATATATATGTGTGTAGATGAATGTGTGTGTGTGTGTGTGTGTGTGTGCGTGATTGTGGCAAACAGGCCAAAAGCGTCTAACAGTCGCAGTTGTGGCCGTAACAGGAGCCGTAGCCGTAGACGTTGCCGTAGAAGAAGCACGAGAAAAAAAAAACAATAAAAAAGACGTTTATGTGCGCGCCACGAATGTGTGTGTGAGTGTATGAGTCTGTATGCGTGTGTGTGTGTGTGTGTGTGTGTGTGTGTGTGTGTGTGTGTGTACGTGTGCGCTATTGCCGGCGCATTGGTATTTGTGTTTGATGTGGCTTGGTTTTCAGTTGATTTAACTTATTGTTGTTCTATTTGTTTGCATGATTTGTGAATGCTATCGATTGATTGATTGATTGTTGTTGTCCTTATTGTTGTTGTTATTGTAGTTGTTCTTGCTGCTGCTGGCGCTGGCGCTGGCGCTTGTTACTTTGAAAAATTTTAATTCGTTTCTCTGTTGCTCGTTTTGAGTTGATGTTTAGTGGTCGACTTGATAGTTAATCATTTATAGCTTGCATTTAATTTCTAAACATTAATGGAATTGATTTCGACGCTTATTACACCAACTCTTGCGGAGGTAGGCATGGGGCACATAAAACACAAATCACTTTTATAAAAAAAAAACATAATAATTCAAGTCACAGGAAAAAAAATATTTGTCTTTTGAGCAGCGCTGCTTGTTTATGTTTATGCAACTTTGGAGCGTCAAGCTGATTATTGTAGCATACTTTCGCGCGCACGTGAAAAACCTCAGCCAAAACCAAATCAAAGTCAGGGAGCGACGCTTACAGGGCAAGCCAGAGCGCAAATAAGAGAGAGCGAGACAGAGAGAGAGCGAGACAGAGAGAGAGAGCAGTAGCTTTCACTATTCATTTAACTCGGCAAAAAAGTTATAACTTCTGCTTTTCAAATAAGTATTTTCAAGTGTTGTTTTCTATTTTGCACAGCTGCAACAAAACGTAAACGCAAAACACCCAACAACAAACTAACAAATGCCGTTAACTATGCAGACGTCAACCCAACGACAAAGTGCACACCCCTCACTCCCTTCTCCCTTCTCCCACTGGCCATACGCCATGCTCTGCGGTAAGCGCAACCGAAAAAGGCTGCAGCAATTGCTCGCTGCCGTTTTTTTTTCTTTTCTTTTTCTTTTTTTGTTTTTTGCCGCGACAACGAATTCGCTGTAGAGCAGGATACGCGCTCTCGCTTCGCTCTCGTGTGTGGCCTGCGCCGCTCGTTTGATAGGCGCACAAGACAAACCTCCCAAAAATACCGCACACCGCCCACCCCCAAACAGCCTGTGCAGCCCGTTCGCCCATTCGCCCGTTGTCAACACAACTTTTGTTGTGCTACTTTGCCGTTGCCGTCGCTGTCGCCGTCGCTGTCGACGTCGTTCGCCGCATGCCTTAGTGACTTGACTTCTTATGCTATTTTTAGGTCATCAAATTGGTGGCCAGCTCTCGCCGCAACTCGCCGCAGCTAAAGAACGGCAACAACAACAACAACAACAAGCATACTGGTCGAAGTTGAAACATTTGGCACCAGTCTGGCTGAGCCTTAACCATTCTGGCAGCCGCAACCAACGGCCCATTATAAGTTATGCCCTATAAAAATAGCACAGCTATTATCACAAATCATTATGACCCGCTGATCCGCTCTACATTGCATTTAATTGCATTGCCATCAACTGGCCACTTCACTTGGTCAGCTGCAATGTTTTCCAGAGCAACAATACATACATACATATGTACATGTACATGTACATGTATCATATGAAATTTAATCTATATCCAATTAAGCAGACTTTTCAAATAACAGCTGCACTTTATGTATTTTACCCTCGAAGTGCAAAGAGTGTATACCAAATACATAAAGAGTATATTTAGTGCAGTGTCCGTCTGACTGTACTTTTTCTTGGAATATATAGCCGCATTAAGTGTTAAGCTTATATGACTGTACCCACTGGAAGCGTGGCAAATCGGTAAAATCGATATATTCCACATTTCTAGAGCTAGAGGGAACAAAATTTGGATTGAGACCAACGAATAAACTTCTCTAAGTATCCAAATTATGCGGGTTGCCTAAGTAAGTTGTACAAAGTACAAAGAATTTTAATATGAGAATCTTTTAGAGCTTAAACCTAAATTATACTCTAATATATGTTATACAGCTCTGGTCTGCATTTTCCTATTTCCTATTCCTTTTTAAATAAGCAAAATATTTAAAACTAAATAATGCCATTCTGGAATTTCCGATTCCAATCCATTTGATTGCACAGGCTATTCTAGTAATAATTAAAGATGTTTGGAAAGATTATCTTGAAAAACAATTTCTTACCATAAATAATTATCAGAATTTGGCTAATAGAGTTTTCTGAAACAATCCCAAAGCAGTTGTACTTTTACGGGAAACATGAAACTTTTTTAGACTAGTTTCGTACTTTATACATATATATGTTATATATATATTGCTATACACAAATAATGTGCGCGCGATTTGGTAAAATCGTTACGGAATCGAAATTTGCGGGGAAATCAAAGAGAAATGGGATTATGGCACACGCCACGGAAAACTATTGCATACATTTTGGGATTTGTTTGGGCAACAAACATGGACGAACATTTCTATTTGGGTGTGTGTGTGTGCGGGTGCGGGCAAGCGTGCTGTGTCGTGTCGTGTCCTTTTTTGGCATATTCTGTGCACATTCAATCCATTGTCACAGCACGTATTTAATAATTTATTTATGCCGCATTTACCTTATGTAAATTAAGCACAGCCAGCAACAAAATCACCAGCAGCAGCAGCTGAACAAGAAAACCAATTGAATAGCAACAATCAACTTGTGACAATAGACGAAGGAAATGGGCACACGCACATGGCAGCCACTGTGCTGGCGGCGTTCGAACTGGGTAACCTTTGAGCCAGCCGTTGTTGTTCTTGTTCTTGTTCTTGTTGTCGTTGTTGGTTCTACATATTTTTAAGCGCCCAAAAGTCGCTGGCAAATAAATGAACTCACACACGCACGCACGCACACACACACACACACACAAATATATAGAAAAACGTTGTTCGACTTGCCAACAGAAAAGGGAAATTTAGCCTGTGCCTTTTTGTCCAGACAGAGACATTTGTTCAGTTGCTCGGGTGCGAGAGAGAGAGAAAGAAAGCGGGCTATTTGGCTCTGTTGAGTCTGTTTTCTATTCAACTTTAATTTGCTTTGAAGCTTTCTCAAGCACAATTTGATTTTCCGTCAGCGCCCACAAGTATGCAGCAATTTTATTAAAAAACCATTTGCGGCCATTTGGTTTCCCGATTGCTTTGACTCCGATTGTCGTTATATAAAGGGAACATGTTTTAAAAATAGGTAAAACGGAAGCCAACAGCATGCTGTACGGGTCCAACCAAATGCGAAGAGTCGACTATTTACTCATTAGAAACTGTCATTAACTTTATTGACTTTGGCTGCATATGTACATATATATGTATGTTATATATGCGCGTGTCGACAGTGTGTCGCCCCAATAATATAAAAAAAAAAAAATAAAAATCACTCACACACATAGCACATGCAATAATGTAGCTGACATTCATACAAATACAGGGTAGAGAGCCAGGATTTATTGAAATGCAGCAACAAAAACCGTTGAGCTTTTGAGCGCATTTATAAAATTTCTGTTGCATACTTTTGTGCTGCAGGCAAAAAAGCGCTTAATGTAAGCGCATGTTGCGGTTCTTGGTCTTGTCGTTGTTGATGTTGTTGTTGTTATTGTTGTTGTTGTTGCGGCGCTAGACAAGCAAACAACTTCAAAAGCGTTGCACAATATTCGTTGGCTGTCAGAGAACAGAAAGTAGGCGAAGCAACGGCAGTGGCAGAGGCTTGAGGCAGAGGCAGAGGCAGTCAGGCAATTTTGCCAGCCCAGCCAGGAACGTCCTCGCCCTCGTCCTCAGCTGGCAGCTATGTCCCTGTCCCTGTCCCTGTCCCTGTCCCTGTAGCTGTAGCTGTCCCTGTGCCAGCGCCTTTGCCTTTTGCTTTTCCTTTTCCTTTTTCAGCGCCTGTTCGCCTTTCGTCGTTTTCGTTTGTCGTTCGGCTCTTTTTTGCGCACAGCACGAAACGCGATATGGCACACGCGCGTGTTGGGTTGCCAGAGGCGTAGGGGCCGTCTGGTGTAGGGTTTCTGCCTCTCTCTCACTCTCTCTCTTTCCCTCTCCCTGTGTGTGTGTGTGTGTGTGTGTGTGCTGCCTTGGCTTAGCCAGTTAGCGAGGAGTCAGCGCTGCCAGCCTAACTGACTGACTGACTGAGTGACTGACTTTGCCTCGCAGCGACCTGCCAGCCTGCCTGCCTACCTACCCCCCTACCTACCCCACTACCCCAACCACACATTCCTCGTTATACTGCAGCGTGCGCGACTGTTCGGTTTTCGCTGCTATTTTTCGAGTTGAGTTGAGTTAAGTTGAATTGTGTTGTGTTCTGCTTCGCTCCACTCCACTTCGTCCCGCGCCGCAGCCCACCCCACCATTCCACTCCGCTCTGCTCTGCTCTACTCTGTTCTGCTCTGTTCTGCTCTGCCGTGTTGAGTTGAGTTTCGTGGCAGCGCAGACGTCGGCCTGCTTGTTGGCATTGCCTTACATATACAGGGCATATGCGCGCTTGGAAAAAGGGACAGGCCAGAAACAGTTATATGCATACATACATACAGACAAACAGACAGACAGACAGACAAACAGACAGACAGACAGATGGACAGAGAGACAGGCAGCCAGGCAACAACAATAAGTTGAAGACGAGCTACAGAAAAATCGAAAGTCCAAACACACGCACGCACACACACAAAAAGGAACACTTTAAAAGCACTTCAAAAGCACACATACACACACACACACACATGACAGGAGGCGTGCGTGCGTGCATGCGTGCGGGCGTATGCGTGTGTGTTTTGTAAAATTTTCGTTGCCTACTTAAACGCTGCTGGCTGCCATTTCAAACAAATTGCAAGTTATGCACTCGCATTTAGCCTGCCTAGCACACACACACACTCGCACACACGCAGACACACAGTCGAGGCGTATACGCAATCTCTAGTGTGGCCACATCAAGTATACGCCACGTTTTGACACAAACACTCGCACGCGCGTCAAACAACAACAAAATGATATAAATTTAATTTATGTACATAGAGCACACATTCATATATAAAATATATATATATATATATATATATATGTATATATGGTTTATATATATAGAAAATGCAAGTATTGTGTTACGTTCTCAGCTTGCTTTGACTCTGCCTCTTTTTTATATTTTTTTTTTTTTGGAGCACTTAAAAAAACATACAAAAAACATACAACAAAGGAACTTTGAGAGCTTATGTAAAGCGTTTTGTTGACTGCGCACTGAAGACAAAAAAAAAACAAAAAAAACATTTAAAAAAACACACACACACACACACACACAGCTCTATGTATATAAATATATATGTATATATATACGTATATATATAGGCATGCCTATAAAGCCAACATATTTATTTTTTTTTGTTTTTTGGTTTCAAATTTCGGGCACTTTTTCGCTCTGTTTTGCAAGGTCCTGACTGCGTTGCACACTCTGGACTCGGACTTCGAATGGGCATCTATTGTCTTTGGCAAATACTTGAAATTTGAAATTGGTTTTTCTTTAGTGATTGTTTATTTGATTTGATTGTTTTTTTTTTTTTTTGTTTTTGTATTTTTGTTTGTGTTTTCTTTCTTATTTTGATATTCTTCTCTTCTCGGATTTGGTTGAAAGTGGCTGCTGTTTTGTTACCCGTAATCCGTTCGTCTCCGTGGTTCACTGAAACTGTCAGCTGCCGCAGCGCGTGTGCTTTCATCGAGTGCGACTTTCGTTCAGTTGCTGCCACTCGGCATGTGGCAAGCAGTTCGGCTGGCGGCTGGCGGCTCGGCTCGGCACGGCACGGCACGGCTGGCGGCTTCGGTTTCGGCCTGTGCCAGTTTCTCGTGCCGGAGAGCGCGCCGCGGCACATGGCACACGCCACTCGGTCATTGGGACAGGCCCAGGATAAGGAGCGCCAGCCAGCGCATACGGGCGGCGAGTACCGAGCGTCAGAATCTAAAGCAAAAGCAAAAGCAAAAACAACAAAAAAATGGGCAAGTAAAGGGCGAAAATAAAGTGGAAAATTGTGGCAAATGTACTGCATACGTCAGGGCGCAAAGGTATTTCAGGCATTCGTCGTTGCCTTTGCAAACACACTGACTTTTCGGCTGACTTTGTGAGTTTGTGCCTTTTGCCTTTTGCCTGGCGGCCAGGTGCGCGTGCACCACGACTGCCCACTGCACTTGCCGGTGGCCAACCACCCACCCATCTAACCAGTCTGCGAGACGCCCACATAGCTCAGCTCTTTGCGTATTGCATTCATGTCGAGGGCGAGCCTTGGACCAACATAGTTTTGATAGCCACTGGAATGCATTCCTGACTAATTGACCGCGACGGAACACAGGACAATTAAGCCAGGTGCGCGCTCCGCCACGGTTAACTGTTAATTATGCCACCAGACACCAAGCAACCCACCCTTGGCCCCGCCACAGACACACACTTCTCGTGTTACCCGTAACTAGGATACCAGGAATGAACCACATTAACTAAGAACTGTCATAAAGCCAAAGCTTTTGACGCCATTAAGATGTACTGTCATAAAAGCTTGCCATTTATGTGGATCAAGTCTATTAGAAATAAATGTTTTTGTCACATGAATTCCACGAAATTAGTAAAAATAATATATTGCATATATGTTCGGCACGTTAAACAGCAGACTTACTTAATTGATTAGGGCAAGAGCTTATTATGAAAAAATACTTTTCACTTGAAAGCATTTCTATAAATATTGCTATTAAGCACAACTCTATTATGAGAATCGCATGGGAAGGCCAAGAAGTCAGCGAATAAGAGAAAAACAGGGGGGTTCATAAGAACACGAGTTTTGTGAATTCAAGCAATGTTGACTGATTTGAATGCGTGGGAGAGATTAAATAAGCGAGACAAACGCGAAGGTGGATATTAAGTATTAGACTGAAAATGGAATCGTAACAGGAGAAAAAGGGAGAGAAAAAGAGAGAGAGAGAGAAATAGAGACAGAAAATTAAGACAAAGGAAGAGAAAAAAATAGAGAAATATAGAATAAGAAAGAGAAAGAGAGAGAGAGAGAAAGATATAGAGAAAAAGAGAGAGGGAGACAGAAAGCCAAAGGGAACAAAATATTGAGAAGAGGGAAAAATGAGAAATTTTTAGCGAGCGTCGAAAGCAATAAGTTACAAATGATTAACAAATAGCAATACGCAACAAATAGTACACAAGGCCATGAAAATCGCATAGAAGGGCGATAAGCCCAACAGACGAGAACAGAAGCTTCTCAAGTATCAAGGTTTCACATATGCAAACTATTCATGCAGTCAAAAACGTAAAAGAAACTTTAAGTGTGCAAGCTGATGGGCGAATAAAGGATATTCTCGCTAGCTTTATTCTACATGCGATCGACTCAGGCAGGCATAAATGCTGCCCTATTTATTATTTATATATTACATACTTTTAGCACACATTTTTAGCTGGACACAGGGCTATAGAGTTACGACAGGGCGTATTGTTGAAAAAATTGCTAGCAATGTGCAATATTTATTTGCTTTTTGTATAAAATGATCGAAAATCAGGTGACAAAGCAATCCCTAAATGCAGCTCTGAGGCATGCGGCAAAAAGTGTGCAATTGAGGCAACAACAGCAAGACGAACAACAATACCAACTATTATATTAGCTCCAGCTCCAGCTCCAGCAGCAGCAGCAGCAGTAGCAGTGACTGTGGCAGCAGTAGCTGTGGCAGCTGTCGCCCCACCTACAATATTAGCTTACAGTGCGTGCTGGGCAACACGGCGTATGAGCAATGCGAGCTGTCGCACTGTATGTGTGTGTGTAAGCGAGTGTATGTGTGTGTGTATGTGGACTGGCAAAGGGAACTGCGGATGATGTCAGCGAACGAGGCAAGCACTCGCACAAATCGCTTGTGTGTCGCTTGTGTCTGCTTGTATGTGTGTGTGTTGTAGATTTACATGTGTGAGAGCTGGTGTGTGTGTTTGTGTGTGTATGCTTGTGTATCTGTGTAGCATGCAACACTGCCGCAACAGCAGCAGCAGCAAACAAAACAACAAAAACTTCAGTGGGCCAACAAAGTCGCACGTACGTCCTCGTGGTGTCCTCGCGCACACACACACACACACACACACACACCCATTTCAATATGTACGTACATAAACACACACAAGCAGACACACATACACACACACACACACACACTTATCCAGCACTCCTTTGCCACGCGCGTCTTTCGTTCTGAGCGCTTTTTTTTTGCGTTTTGTTCCTCTTTTCATACCCTCGCACAGGGTATTCGAATTTGGTCATGCCATTTGTAACGCATAGAAGTAGACATTAAATATACATATTCTTGATTTGTATCAGCAGGTGAGGCTATGTAATATCCGCCCGTATCTCTCTCTCTCTCTCCCCTATGCAAGCTAGTCTCTCGTTTGCTCTTATAAATATATGGCAAAGTTGTGCCATTTTCAAGATATCTTCACCAAACTCTTCAGCTACGAGCTTCGATATGCTCTAGGAATATCAACTTCGATTGAAAATATTGCTTCTCTGGGATATCATAGGCAAGGGTATTCAGTATTCGGCTTGCCGTAGATAGCCCATCCTTTTTTTTCCTCGTTTTACCCATTTTATTTTGTAGCCATTGTGGTTGTTGATGTTGTTGTTGTTGTTGTTGTTGTTGCTGCTGTTCTGATGTTGCGCAAAAGTAAAAAGGCGCTCATTTCATGAATGAACAATGACGACATTCTGACAGTGTTGCGGGTAGGTGAGAAGGGGGGGGGGGGGGCTGTTGGTCTGGGGGGGAGGCAGCAGAATGCAGCGCTATCTGTCGTCCATCACATTGTCAAGTACGACTAAATTTCCGCACCTTTGTTCGCACAAACACAATAACACACTCACACTCCTATACAAACACACACACATACACATAGCCACATATATCGAGTTTAGTCAACCTGACATAAACCACATTTTGGCCAAAGTCTTATTTCTTATTTCTTCAAGTGCTGTTGCCAAGCAAAAGAGATTTTGTATTAAAAGGCGGCCCAGAAAAATAAATGTACGCAAATTTTAAATGTTTAACAAATATTTCACCACAAAGAATTCACTAACATTTCATTTGGGACAATAACTTATCAAGAGCTAGACTTGCATTCGCAAATGGGATTAATTCAGTTGGAACACTTTGAAGCACATTGGAAAATGTGAAGTGCTGCGCAACCCATTGAAACCGTTTGAGCCCAATTGGAATCATATTAGATTGAGTGGCAGCCAGGGGCAACTGATGCGACTGGCAGCCCATTGGAAGCTTATTGGACACCAGTTGAGCTCTGGATTAGTCGAGCGCAATGGAAGCCATTCAAATTGAGTGGAAGCCATGGAAATGGGAATTCCATTGCATGTCACCGGGAACTGTGGGAACTATGGAAAATTGCAGCATATTTAAGCTTATTTGATTAACTGAAACTCATTAAAACCTATTGGAAGCTACGCAAATCAATTGGAACCCTATTGGAATCAATCGGGCTTCTGTCTAAATTTCTGTAAGTCCTTAAAACTATTTAAAGCTCATTGGAGTCCGGTTTGAATCCTTCGGATTCCCATCTAAATTCCCTTAAGCAATCCAAATTAATTAATACTTATTTGGAACAATGCAAATCAATGGGAACCCAATTGGAATCGATCGGGATCCCGTCTTTTATGTATTGCCACCTATTGGAAACCTCCTGGCATCCTTTAGGACCCTATCTAAATTTCTGTGAGCAATTTACATTATTGAGAACTCATTGGAAACCATGCACATCAATCGGAACCCATCTGAATGCCTGTAAGCTATTGATTCTAGTTAAATCCCATTGAAAACTATTAAATATGTCCAATTGGAATCATATTTGAAGTCCGTGTAAAGTCCCGTATGCATTTGAAACTAATTGAAATCAGCTGGAACCTAATTGGAATCTGTAGGGATTCAATCTAAAAAACTGAAAATAGCTTAAATTCTATCTCAACTTCTAATATATCAGTTTTTCACATTTAGTTAAGCGATACTTATTATTCTCAAACTCTTCGAATTATATTTCAGCTTGGGCATATTCTATTATATTCCACTTAAAATCGCAACTTAAAGTTTATTTCATCTCATTTATGTCAATTTACGGCTGCAAACTAACCGATATTTATAAATATATATATATGTTGAAAAATTACTTTGCCTTTGGGCGCTTGCACTTTCCATTTCACACAGCGGTGTTTCTGCCCCTGCCCCAGCTCAACCCCCTTCCCCCTCCTGGCGCAGCTTGCGTGCGTGCGGGCAGGTGTGCGATTGCGGGTTGCGGGCACAGGTTGACCTCTAACTGGCAGCCAATGGCGGGTGAGTGTGTGTAATGTACACCTGAAATGTCGCCCCCCCCCCTCCTCCCCTTCCGCCTTCACCAGCAACCTGTACACGCCCCGCTCTTATCGTATACACGTATTAACATAACCTTACATTATTCAACTTTTCCGTTTTCTCACTTTGCTGTTGCTGTTGTTGTTGTTGTTGTTGTGGCAGGCGCAGGCCGGTTCAGTCTGGGCGAGGGGATTGGTCGGGGTGTAAATGTACATAAATTTGGTTTATGAGCTGCGCGTGTTGCCGCCGCCTGCGCTCTCCTGATATCCTTGCTGCTGCTGTCGCTTACGTGTTGACAGTTGGGCGAACCATCGACAACAACAACAACAGCAACAACAGCAACAACAACAGCAGCAACAACAACAACAACAATCAAGTCCATAGTAAATATAACAAGGCTAATTATGCCATTGCCAGCGTCATTGTAATTACGCATAATATTCAAGTACTTGTGTATATGAGATCGCTTATTTCTATGCCGACATTTGCGTGTGTCTGTGTCTGTGTGTCTGTGTGCCTGTGCCTGTGTCTGTGTCTGTGTCTGTGTGTGGGCGTGTCTGCGCGTGTGGGCGTGTGATTTGTGTGCACAAATTGAAATCCATTCAAGCGTTAAAACTGCGTTGTTTATTTTAAATTGAAGCCGGCTTTTGGCAATGGCCATGAATTAATGTTACATATTATTTATTACATATCAATCTATATATAACTGTTTGTCCTCACTGATTGATTGACTGAATAACTGACTAATTGACTGACTGACTGGCTGACCAACTGACTGGCTGACAGACTGACTAACTAACTGACTGACTGACTGACTGTCTAAATGACTGACCAACTGACAGGCTAACTGACTGACTGACTAAATGACTGACTGACTGACTGACTGACTGAATAAATGACTAAATGACTGACTGACTGACTGACTGAATAAATGACTGACCAACTGACTGGCTGACTGACTGACTGATTGATTGAAAGGCTGCCAACTGACTGATTAACGGACTAAATGACAGACTAACTGACTGACTGACTGACTGACTGACTGACTGACTGACTGACTGATTGACTGAGAGGCTGCCAACTGACTGACTGACTGACTAAATGACTGACCGACTGACTGACTGATTGACTGAAAGGCTGCCAACTGACTGATTAACGGACTAAATGACAGACTAACTGACTGAATGACTGAATGACTGACTGACTGACTGACTAACTAAATGACTGACTGACTGGCTGACAGACTGACTAACTAACTGACTGACTGACTGACTGACTGATTGACTGAAAGGCTGCCAACTGACTGATTAACGGACTAAATGACAGACTAACTGACTGACTGACTGACTGACTGACTGACTGACTTACTGACTGACTGCCTGACTAAATGACTGACTGACTGATTGACTGATTGACTGAAAGGCTGCCAACTGACTGATTAACGGACTAAATGACAGACTAACTGACTGAATGACTGAATGACTGGCTGGCTGACTGACTGACTGACTGACTGATGGCTGATCAAGCGTAAATATTTACTGTATGTGTTTGACTGACTTTTGGCAAGTTCCGCCAGCAAGTGTGGAAAAAACGCGGATTACAATTGCATGCAACCCTTTTTTATTTAAACAACGTTTTCAAAGTTTACTCTGTAAATTAATTTGCAAATGATTTTGAGAAGTTTTATCTTCGGCTTCAGGCTTATTTTAAAAGCTGCTTGGATTACAGCTTTTGCTAGGATCGACTTTAAACTCACTTTAAAATACTTTGTAATCTCTTTGTTGTTAGCAAAACAAATAGAATACAAATAAAAGAAAAATACGAATGTAGGACTTAAGATAGTATGGGTTAAGTATAGAATTAAAAACATTAATTGAGCTGCTCGAATATAAGAAAAAATAGTTTGTTATATAAGACTTAAAAAGAGGAAGATTATTACATATTTTCAATTCAAGCAATGGGGTTATATCAATATTTTGGGCAGTTATTAGAATAATACATAATAATACATTAAATGAGGCTGTTTTCTTATTGAAACGGGCTCAATGTTAAAATGGTGTCATTTTGCGTGCACACGCACACACATACACATGCTTAATATGCAATGCTAGCGCCCACTCATTGGCCACATCCATTGCAGCAGAGCAGCAGCAGAGCAGCAGCAGCAGCAGCAGCCGCGGCAGCTGCGGCAGCTGCGGCAGCAGCGCAGTCAAAATCAACGCAATTTGCGAACGCACGTTCACCCTAACCTCGACACGGCGACAGCCGCCCGCCGTGCAATCTGCACTCGCCCCTCCACAGCCTCAACCAATTACCACAGTCATTTTTTTTTGCCAATTTTTTTTTGTTTGCTTTGCATTTCATTTCGTGTTGCGTTGCTTTGGAAACCAGCGACAGCGGCGACGACGACAACAACAACAACAATAACAAGAACAACAACGACGATGACGATGACGACGACGACGACGACGAAGCCGACAACGAGCGTTAAAATGTGCAGCAAACACGCGATTAAGGCCGACAAAATAGTGGGGGAAGGGGGTTAGGGAATTGCGAATAGGCAGAAATCATCCAAATGCCACAAAGCCAAGCGCTCAACTCTCAGCCACAGTCAATTTGTGGGGCAGACATTCGTGCGCGCCCCTCCCTCCCCCAGCCCGCAAGCAACATGTGCCAGTGCAGCTGCACCAGAGCAAAGATCTGTCAGTGGACTGCAGGGGCGCTGTGTGGGAGGGGGCCAAATGTACGGCACGCGATTTGCTCAACTGCTGCATGCAGTTGACTGATTTTTTGGCAGGCAGTCAGCCAAACAGCCTCTAAATGGAGCACCCAACATGCAAAGTGTGTGTGCCTGTGTGTGTGTGCGCGATTGTGTGTCTGTGTGTGTGCATTGCTTGTGTGACTGCTGTAACTGCTGATGCCATTTGCTTCATTGTTTTTTTTTTTTGTTCCTTTTTTTCGGGGTTAACTGCAATGCGCTGCGGGCGATGAACGGCGGCCGCCTGGGCTCTCGTTGCATTTCTAGCCTAGGCATATTGCCACTTACGATCCACATGGTATCCACGAAAACTGTATGTCTTTCGCCTGGGGTGCCTTGAAAAGAATTTGTGATAACATTTCATTCTTATATGTATGCATTTGTAAAACGGGCATTATGAGTATTTGTCAAGGCATACATACATACATACATATGTATATGTTTGTGCTTGGTCAGCATTAACAGCCGAGCCATGTACGCAGCTCTACACGTTTGTACAAGCGCATCGATAAGAGCTAGAGACATTGAATTTCGATCAACTTTATATCAAATCATCGATAGCTCAATCTGTTTCCATGATATCGATAAGAATCAAAGTTTAAATTAGGTTTTCAGAGCACATCTCAAAGCAGATAAGAGCTACAAGCATTGAATTTAGTTTCCCAAATAACTGATTTTAATATCTATAGCTTTGTGCTTATATATATAAACTTAACTGAAAAATTTACAAAGTTCGTTTTTCCAGCGCCAAAGTTAATCGAGAATCCATTTTCCGAACATAGTATGGGGGGTCAAGGGAACAAGAAGCAGAGCTTCAGCATTGGCTTGTGTTGCATTTACTTGAAATTTCTCGCACAATGCAGCACATTCCTTTCTGCAAAAGCCACGTACTACTTTGCTGATAAACGATTTGCACTTCTATGCATATTGCAAATATTCAGCAAATTCACACAAATTAACCAAGAAAATGTAGCAATTTAAGGGGGCAGAAATGGGTTAATTGCATTAATTGAATAGCATTTTATGGCCCAGTTTTATCATATGCCACATTCACATGCGCCTTTCAATTATATATTGCAAGCAATTATTTTAAAATAAATGTAGAGAAAATTGACCAGAGTTCGTCTAAAATTTGATGTTCTCTTTAGATTTAATCTACAAAGAACCATTTAAAACTTAAAGAACAGCTTTCTCTTTGGGGTAAACTAATAAATATTCGATTGGTTCAAAAGTATAGATATATATATCAACTGAAAAAGCTTACTTACTCCCAAGATAATGAAAATACCCCACGGAGGATTAGAGAAATAATCGAATCGAAAAAAACAAAAACGGTAAAGGGAAAATGTAAATTATTAATGTAAATGCAAATTGTTTTAAGCGTCGTTATAAACATATACATATTTAGGCGCGTGTTTATGACTTTGACAGCTCAAAAACTAAAGTCTCTGGCAAGGACAACGGCACGAGCGTTTCCTGCGGGCTGCTGTCATTGATTTTCATAAGCAGCGCTTAAATGCAAATTAAATGCCTATTAATTATGCGGGCGCACACACACACACACACACACACACGGCTCAAGTGTTGCCTAATATTGTGGGCTGCCCCTATTTTTGTTGTTGTTGTTGTTGTTGTTGTTGTATTTCGGCCTTCTTATGGCGTCATTACGCCCGCGCTGATAACGGTAAATAAAACGCACAAGCACAAACATCAACAACAACAACAACAACAACAAAACTGACAAGTGCTGAAAAATTCATCAAAAAGCCAAACGAAATATATCACAAACAGCACACCCACACGCGCTCACACGCACACACACACAGACAACCGTCATTTATTTTTGTTTAACATCTCTGCATATATGTATGTATGTATATATGCATAGATCTATACATATGCGTAGTTGGCAATGCATGCGCTTATCCCTTACGCATGTATGTCAATGCGTAAGTGTGTGTGTGTGTGTGCGTGCGTGTGTTTGTAAGTGTGTCGTAATTGGCAGCCTGTGCTGCACCGATGACATCATGCAGCGGCGGAGACAGCGACGCGCCAAACACCTTCCAGAGTTGCCAACTGTCCTGTGTGTGTGTGTGTGTGTGTGTGTGTGTGTGTGTGTGTGTGTGTGTGTGTGTGTGTGTGCGTGTGTGTGAGTGCGGGCTTGGCTAACATTCCAATTGGCCCCATTTTAAAAAGCGACTGACCAACGCGTACAGGCAAATATGTACATATGTATATACATACAAGCCACAAGACATTCGCAATATGTTGTTGCACTTTTATATACATATCGAAATGTACATATGTATATATAGTATGTATTTTTGTATGTATGTAGATGTCGCTTACTGCTTGTGATGAGCGCGTGACGTAATCACTTAGTCACGCGAATCACGACCTAAAAACAAATTTAAATAGCGGCTAACTACTTCGACTCCGCCTTTTGCCACCGCCCTTCTCGCTTGAGCCAGAACACAAGCAGTGTCCCATACGATTTTTGGCCATGTCCAGAATGCGGCAACTGAACTTTCATAAATTTCAATTCAATTCAATTCAATTTGCTCTCAATTTCGAAAGCAATTTAACTTGGAGAGTGTAGAAAATTGGAAATGCCGATAAATAAATTTGTAATCGATTTCGTGTGAACAGCTCCAACACTGGCGATAATTAATCCTGTTTGATGAGCGATGAGCAAAGTCAAGGGATGGGGGAGGGGAGGGGATGGGAGGGGGGAAACCCCCATTTGATTGGGACAAGAAAATAAACACATTGCTTTGTTTATATATATGTATGTATATATATATATATATCGTACAAAATGTTCAAACAACAAAAAATATATATATATATATATATATTATGTATATATATTTTGTTAAGAATTTTTAAATTATGTAATGCTTGAATTGTTGCTCTTTGTTTGTTAACTGATCCTTCTCAGCATTTAGTTGAATAATGCGTGTTTCGGATTTCGATTTAGAATTGGATTTTGAGACTATTCGGTATTTAATTTTGTTATTGTTGCTTACGAGCTTTTAGTTTCGAGTTTTAATTCGTTTTGCTAATTAAATAATTTATAGAAATTGTTGCCATGTTAGATTATTATTAATTGCTACACTTTTTGTATTGTATGCGAATAGCTTAAATCTCAGCGCTAAATTTGTCATTAATTATTAAATATTTATAGATATGCATATATGCATATTTATTAAGACATAATTTAACGGCTATTTTTTGCATTGTATAAATTCTTCTTATTTTTTTTGTTTATATTTATTTTTCGGTTTTCAGTTTGTTTGTTTTTTTTTTTGAGTTTTTTTGAGTTTTTTGAGTTTTTTGTTTTTCATTTCTTTACGCTTAAATTTTCCATCGATTTTCGTACTGGGCGTCATTTAAAATGCATATCAAAGTTCTTAATTACATACTTCGGATAGTTAGGTATATATATATATATATATATATATATATATATATATATATATTTTGTTTTATTGTTAATTTAATAAGTTTTAACTTTACGTTGCTTGCGTTCTGGATGGGACTTTAAATGGTAATTAAATACAAATATTACTTTTTATTACTTTACTTTTTGTTTTGTCTACGCTTTATTAGTAGGTAAATCTTTGACTTTCGTTTAATATTAGAGCTAAAATTATAAAAAGTTTACGTTCTTCTTTTTTCGTTTCGCGACCTGCTTTCGAATCGCATTTTCAATATTTTTCCCCCACTTTGTTTCTATTTAGTTTTGTTTTTTTTTTCTTCTAAGTTTTCTTCGTTTTATGTTTTATGATACAAAATTTGTTAAAAAAAAAAAAAAAGAAAATGTTAATTCAATTTAAATATTTGCATTAGGCATCGAAATTACGCCGGCGACACTTTTAAGATCTCGCACGGACTATTACGATTATTTGCTTTAGTTAAAAGAATTTTCTATTTAGTTTTTTTTTTTTAATTGTGCGCGGCAGATCGCAAAACATTTATGTACTAAAAACCGAATCCTGTTGAAATGTTAAAAAACGTCAGAGAATACGAAATGTGGCTTATTGTTATTAACTCTCAGTCTAAATGTTCTTTAATGTTCCAACAATAGAGAAATACGTTGTTAAACATATTTTTTAAAAACAACTCGAAAATGTTGGCAGCATTGAGAAAGACACGCATTTTGAGAAAAAACAAAATGAAAAAGAACGCTTACAATATGTTCTTATTTAAATGATTTAGGCTTTATTAAAAAAAAAAAAATTAAAATTTACAAAAAAAAAATAATAAAAATATTAAAGAGAAGTTAAAGAAAAACATTTCATTGAGTACAATTTGTAATTTGTAAACGTATTCAAAATCGGCCGTCGCCAAAGTTAAAAAAAAAATAAAATATCTATATATATAGATATATATTTATGTATAGTTATATAATTAAATTGATATCTTTCGCTTAATATACATATATATGTGTTTGCCCTGCGCATTTAAATTATCTACAAGGAAGAAAATTTTACTTTTTATATCAATGCCGCCGGCGTGTCCCCTCCCCTCTGTCTGTCTGTCTGCCTTCCTTTCTGTCTGTCAGTCGAGCATTAAAAACGGGCCAATTGCAGCCGACAACAAATTTTCTCAAAATTGATCAACAAAAAGTTTAATTTAAAAAAATGATAAAGAAAAATTTTACAAACAAGAGAGAGAGAGAGAGAGAAAGAAGAGAATTGTGATCATATATTGAATTCGCGACTTAGTTAAACTGTTTGCTTGGATTACACACATATATATATATATATATGTGTGTGTGTGAATTTATGTTTTATATATATATATAAATTTGTTGTTTGTTTTTGCTGTTGTTTTTATTATTTTAATACGTACGTAGTTGGTGTTTTATATTTTCACTGCGGTTCGATTTTTTTTTTTCATTTTTTATTTTTTTTTATTTTTTTTTTTTGATTTTTTGTTAAATGTTTTTCGTTTTTTTAGTGTTTTCTTGTATTTTTGCTATATAAATTGTATAAACTGCCTGCTTGCTAACGCTGAACGCTTGTCAAATTTTAGTTTGTTTTGTTTTTTTTTTTGTCGTTTTTTCTCAGTTTTTTTTTTTGCTGTTTTTTGTTTTGTTTCTTTTTTTGCTTAAATGGTAAGAACGTAATTGTTTTTTGTTTTTTGTTTTTTTTTTGTTTTTTTGTTTTTTTGTTTTCTTGGTTTACAATATGCATTACTTAACTAACAAATAGCAGCGCGCATATATGGACTATACGTGTTCAGTATAGCTATATGCACGGCTCTAACTTTACCGCTGCTTACAGACTAACATTTAAAGACTTTCCATTGTTGTTATTTCTATTTTTGTTGGTGTTGTCGTTGAAGTTGTTGTTCTTGTTGTTGTTGTTGTTTTTGTTGGTGTTGTCGTTGAAGTTGTTATTGTTGTTGTTGCTGTTGTCGCCGATGTTATTGTTTCTTTAGCTCCAATTTCCAGCAAACTCATGTGATAAGAAAGTTATTTCGCATTGTTTGTTGGTTTGTTTGTTGTTTTGTTAAGTTGCCTTGTTGCTTTGGCTGACGTGATGGAGGGGGAGAGGGAGGGTTGGAGGGCCAGCCAAGTGTTTTTTAATGTGTATTATGTATGCATAGTACATAGCGTTTTTATATAATAGGTATATAGCGTAGTTATTATAATTATATTTTTGTATTGTTTTTGCATTTGCTTCCATCCGCATTCTCATCCGCTCGACTCTTCATATATATGCATTCCGCCTCTTTCACACAAATGATATATGCCCCTATCATTCTGATTAGCTCTGTTTGTTGTTTGTATTGTTATTTTGCTGTGTTTTGTTTAAATATCATTTAGGCATATTTTAGATACCCAGAGCCGACGCCTAGTTATCGCCATTGTGATTGATATTCTGTTGTAGCTCCTTAAGCTTTTCCTCGCGCGGCTTGGCATTGCCGAATATGGAGGCCGATTGTTTGGTTTCGGCCACCGCGTTAATGGGCGCAGCAATAGTTCGCGGCTTTAGCTGGAGGCGTGGCCGCTCCGTATCATCTGCAACAATATCCAAATTATTAGCAGTCATATTGGAATCTTGCCTCATCGAATTGTTACCAATGGCGCCCAGTGCAACGCCGCTGGGACGTTCCTGCTGCTGGTTGGGATTATAGTGGGTGCGCTCGCGGTCACGATGCCGGCTAAAGTTGTTATACCGATCGCCATCGCGCGACTGGTTCCCATAGCTGCCCTCGCGTTGGCCACGATCCCGATCCTGATTGCGATCAAAGCGCTCGTCATTGTTAAAATTACCATAACGGCCGCGATTTGCCGGGCGATCTGCAAAAACGTGCATATTGTAAATACATATTTCTATATATATATATATATATAATATATATTTTGGCATCAGTTTAGTGATACGGGCTGTCTACTGCCTAGTTTTAAACTACGAATCGAGCCATGGTATCAAGCAGCATGCGGAGAGCCCAGTTTAACTTATGTACAATATTAATCATATTAGATTGTTTGAAGCGTGCTACAATTGCATTCGAAATCGATTTGTATCTTAAATAGACCTGAGTATTATTTATGTGTAGATGTGAGGTGCATAAATATGTATATAAATCAAAATCAATTTCAAAGGTTTTAGGCACAACTAAATACAACTAAATATAATTTAAAGGCAAATAGCTGCTCCGGCGTGGATAGAACAGAAACAAACTAAGTACAACCAATTTAGAGGAGAAAACGTCGGACAACGTCCAAAGGTAAAATATAAATAGAATAATAACAAAAATTAAAATAAGAGAAAATAATGCCAAACGAGAAATTTGTATTGAATTTCAAAATTTGGAACAGCCAAAAAGAAGTTATGGAACAAAAGAAGAAGGCTTAATATTACGACTAGGCAAACAAAAAGTGCATGATGCGAGTCAAAGGAATATATGTTTAAAAAAGAGTTCGAAACTTGTGGGTCAATATATTATATATATATATATGTATATATATATATATATATATATATATGCAGATGCTGGCCGCTTTAAGGTCGCGCGTATGTGGTTTTCTTTTGCTGTCCATGCGAATTTGGCGAACTACAATTTGGTAGGTTTTTTTGTTTTTTGTTTTTTTTTTTGTTGAGGACTACAATTATGCATCTACGTATTTGGTTGGAGGTTGTAGTAGGTTGTAGGTTGCACTTGCGTGGCAGATAATAAATGCTTTACCATTGTATCCTCTATTCATGCCGGAGCTGGCGCCGCCACGACTTCTATCACTGTGACCACCATAATTATCATTGTACGAACCTCTACTATCGCCACGATTACCAGAGCCGCCGCCGGCCTCGCGACCGCCGCCGGTGCCAGGACCGCCTCGGCTATACGATTGACTGCTGCCGCCCTGACGTGGTGGTCCCCGTTTCTGGAAGCCATCTCGACCGCCGTCGCGGCTCATGCCGCCGCCATTGCCGCCGCCGCCGCCGCCAATGCCGCCACCAGGGCTATACAAATGCAACCAAAAACGGGATTAGGCCAAAAGCTATAATCGAATATGAGATGTCCGACTTACCGTTCATTTTTCCTGCGATCGGCAATGTCTATCCGCAGCGGAGCGGACAGATCATCCAATTTTATTCGACCATCACATTCGAGGGCACGCTCCAAATTGTCCAGCGTCTCGAACTCCACATAACAGAAGCCCTTAAACTGATCCGTTTCGCGATCCTTGACCAGTCGCACGTTTTTCACCTCGAAGTCATTAAATATTTTCATAACATCTCCCTGGACGAGACCCTGCGGCAAGTTGCCCACGTACGCAATAAATGGGGGTTCCGTTGGCATTTGCTTCACATGCCGTTCGCCTCCAAAGCCACCTCTAAAATAAAAATATAAATAAAATTCAATTCAATAAAAACAAACGAGAAAATAGCGGCTAATGTCCGAACTACAACCGACGACGACAACAACAACAACAACAACAGCAGCAGCACGCGCCGGGCCGGCTGCGACGTCAACGCACGTGTGACCGAACCGGAGCCGAACCGAACGCATTCGAATAAAACAAAAACAGTTGCCGCTCGAATTACAAGCAAACATCACCAATAACAAAGCGGAGCGCAGCGTTTTGTAAATAAAAGTAAATAAAAAGCACAAGCCGAAAGAACAAAAAATGAAAGAAAAACAAAAACGCGCGCGCTTTTAATTATTTTGCGGCAAAAAATTGTGCAGAAATTCGCCCATAATCTGAATGTCTATTTAAAGCCGCCCATAACTATCGAAGGCGGCGCTGGCGCTGCTGCTACTTTGGCAGTTAAATCCAAAGGCAAATCGCGTACCGCCGACGTCGGCGTCGGCAGCGGCGTCGGCCAACGGGCGACAGCGCTCAAATCGTCCGAAAAAAAAAAAATAGCGAAGAAAAAGAAATGTGGAAGAAAAAAGAAAAAAACACGCACACTTGCGAGCACACACGTACACACACACACTGCCGTACGCACGTATGTATGCATGTACATTTTTAGGGTGTGTGTGTGTGCGTAAATGTGTTTGTGTTTCGTTTGTGTGTGTGTGTGTGTTGCTTGACTTTTGCTTAAACCGCGTGCATTATTATACATTGGAGCACTTTTGCACTTGCTGGGGCACACACGGCGAACGCACTTGCACCTTTTATACACAATTTCGGCTTGCTGGCTAGCACTGTTTTTAAATTATTTAATAATATTTACCTAGCGTGTTCATAACCACCTCTTCCAGCCATGTTTTATTTTTTTCAAATGAGCGAATTCGCTGCAATCCGCAGACTGACTACCAAGATTGTCGCCGTGTGCACGCGCTCCAGTGTGTACACACCAAATGCTAGCGGCGTTAGGGAAAACACCCACTAGTTGAAACCGTTATTACACTTAAAGTTTGGCTCAAAAATATTTAAATAAAATTGCATATATTTCTTGCAGTTGCCGCAGTTAAATACAATTCTTTCGATTAAAAATCACACCCAGGTGCATTAACAAGCAGCACTTACGAATTCGCCGAAAGTACCATCTGCATTGCTCAACACTAAATACCACGGAATGACAATATCGTTGGCCTGCATTAAATACCTTCATCTGTATTTTATAATGACGGATATTGCGATTTGAATAATAAGATTGGCGCATTTAATGTAAATCAATTAAATTAGTTTTCTTGTCTTACTGACAGAATGACCGAATAATATCTATCGATATATCGATGCAAATTCGCCGCTTAAAACTCGCCCAATTTGTCATTCAACAACACTGTTACCGCTCGGTTGCTTCTTCTTACGCCTTGTTTCGGCCGAATTGTACACGTTTTTGCTGCAATTTGGTTGGCATTTTCTCTTCAGTTTGCGCATATAATCAACCTGAATACAGTCTGTACTAAAACGCAGCAAAATGGCACTAACGTCACGCTTCTACAATGAAAAATATCCGGAGATCGAAGATGTCGTCATGGTTAATGTGCTCTCCATAGCCGAAATGGGCGCTTACGTCCATTTGCTGGAGTACAACAACATTGAGGGCATGATCTTGCTCTCAGAGCTGTCTCGTCGTCGCATACGCTCCATTAACAAATTGATTCGCGTGGGCAAAACAGAGCCAGTTGTTGTCATACGTGTGGACAAGGAGAAGGGCTACATTGATCTATCCAAGCGTCGTGTTTCGCCCGAGGATGTGGAGAAGTGTACCGAGAGATTTGCTAAAGCGAAGGCAATTAACTCCCTGTTGCGCCATGTGGCTGACATTTTGGGCTACGACAGCAGCGAGAAGCTGGAGGAGCTCTACCAGAAGACCGCCTGGTATTTTGAAAAGAAATACAACAGCAAAACGGTCGCCTATGACATTTTCAAGCAATCGGTAACGGATCCATCCGTTTTCGATGAATGCAATCTGGACGCGGAGACCAAGGAGGTGCTGCTGAGCAACATCAAACGCAAACTAGTCTCGCCCACAGTCAAAATACGCGCCGATATCGAGTGCTCGTGCTATGGCTATGAGGGCATTGATGCAGTCAAAGCATCGCTCAGCAAAGGCCTCGAGCTGAGCACAGAGGAGCTTCCCATACGCATCAATCTGATAGCACCGCCGCTGTAAGTCAACATTGAATTGAACTAAATGCTCAAACATTGATTATTTTCCTCTTAGCTATGTGATGACCACATCCACCACAAAGAAGACAGACGGTCTCAAGGCACTGGAGGTGGCCATAGAGAGCATACGCGCCAAGATAATTGAATTCGAGGGCGAGTTCAAGGTAATCATGGCGCCCAAGCTTGTTACGGCTATTGACGAGGCGGATCTGGCGCGTCGCCTGGAGCGCGCCGAGGCTGAGAACGCTCAAGTGGCTGGCGATGATGACGAAGAAGATGCTGCCGATCAGGAGGGTATGCAATTTGATCCCGAAAAGGAATTCAATCACAAAAGCTCTACACTGCGTGCCAACGAGGACGACGACGAAGAGGACGATGATGAAGAGTAGATGATAACAAAAACAAAAGAAAACACACCAATTCGACCTAAAGCAACAACAGCCAGCATAACAACAAGAGCAGAATTAATAAATTAATATGTACATTATACATATATGTATAATATATTTATATTTATATATATATGGACACGCGTGCGTGTGTATGTGAGTGCGGTGTGTGTGTGTGTGTATGTGTGTGGGCATATACACCTGAGAAAAATGAAAACAAAAACAAAAAAAAAAACAATAGAACACAAACTCCCGAAGCAGGTGCATTCATTAAAAGCCGGTGACTGTTACTTCTTCCAAATCATCGCCGGCGCCAGAGACTTTAACTAGAATATGTGTAGATATATATACATATGTACATGCTATGGTTTATACATTTATAAATAATACATAAATAAAAACTAAAAGAAATTGTCCAACAACCACAAAAAAAAAAACAGCTTCAGTCAGTTTTTAAATTTATCCAGCCTCAAGATCAGACTGCAATATTATGAGAGATTCAATAATCTCTAGCAAGTATATTTGATGTCTGGCCAAAAGCTTTATAAATATTCCGGGAAACAAGAACCTGATGGGCAGATATTTTTAAGAAAAGTTCCAGTTACAAATACAATTTAGTGGGCAGCCTTTTCATTCCATTCCATTCCAATCCAAAACAATTCTCTTTTTATTTAACCAATTCACTTCTCACATTATTATTTTTTTTTTTTGTATGGTTATAGTCTTAATACTAGCTCAAATTTGTATAATTATAGTGCGTATTTTATATAGTCAGGCATAGTTTGCAATATGTTTCAAATTAGTTATTCGTTGTATTTGCAAATCTGGTCGCATTCCCAGACAGATAAAGGTCGACTTTCGAGTTTAATAAAAATTTAAGTGCTAGAAAAAGGATAAGCATATGAGTTTTCTCAATCTTTCGATTCGATTAATTAGCTATTGTACAAAGACACGTTTAAGTTTATATGTATATATAAAAATGATTTTAGTTTCGACAAAAATTGCTCTAAATTCAAATAGCAAAAATATATTAAATTATATCGGAATCATTATTGTGTTGATATTGCTTTTGAATTCGTTGTGGTCGTTCTTGTGTTTGTTGTTGTTGTTGTTGTGGTGGTGGTTGTATTGTTGATGGTTCTAATATTGCAATAAGGTTTTGATTGTTCCCAGAGCAGTTGAGGAGGTGCAGTAGCTGGACGCCATGCAGCCAGCGTTCAGCTAAGTCCACCACCACCGGCGGCCGCATTCCGGCCGAGCAGCATCGAGCTGGCGACCGCCTTGTTGCCATTGCAGAGCCTCAACACAGTGAGCACATCGCCCCGCGGATAGCCCAGCTGCATCAAATCGTTGACATCCTGTTCCGTGAAACGATCCAACGGCTGTATTGAGTTAATATTGCTTATATCAAAGTTGGCCCCAGTGCTGGCGGCAGCTGCCGCTGTGGCCGTGGCCGTGGCCATGGCGCTGCTGGCGCTGGTGCTGGCTCCACCACTTTCGCGCTTGCTCTGCTCAATTGCCTGGGCAATGGCTTGCTGTTCGTTATCCTCTGGATTGCCAGTGAGGCGGGCACAGGCTGGCAGCTCGCTTTCCGGTAAAAATGGCGTTGAGGTGCCCGTGGTGCCAATGATCAGCAAATTGCGCTGCAAGTCGATAAGGCACTGCAATCGACAAGAGGGAGACAGTCATATATATGAATTATGGATGCTAGAGGAGCGCGAACGTGATGGTAAATCTTGTTTGCAATACAACATGAGGTTTTAACAAGAGGAAGAGCTAAAGCTTAACATATCAGATATCAGAGCTGGCGCATATGATATCTTTCACTCACCTGATGACGCTTGAGCATGTCCAGGCCCAACAGCATGTCCATGGGCTGTTGACCCAACACTGTAAAGCTGGACGTCAAATGGTCGTTCTCAATCTGTAGCTGGACCATGTGTATGCGGCCCAGTATGGGCTGTGTGCCGACGCCTTTGGCGACGCCGTTCCAGCGAGTATCGATGAGACGATTAACATGGCAGCGTTCCGCACAATCCTTGCTCATGATTGTCGTCTGTGCACCAGAGTCGACAAAGGCCTTGACCGGCACACCGTTCACCTTGCAGTTGATGTAGCTGTGAGCGATAGAAACGTGCGTGGATTGGTATTCAATATACATATATAGTGTGATATACTCACAGCATTGTGACAGTGCCAAAGATTTCGGGATTGTATTCAATGGCCGCTGCCATGTTATCCTGAATGTTCTTCTGCTTGATCTCCTCGGCAATGAGCCGCTGTGTCTCCTCATCGAACGGGTCCGCATTGAGCATCCGCATGCGCTGCTCATTGCGACGCTTCCGCTCCGAAATATGTTCGCGCAGAACTCGCGCAAATGTCTCCGAATCACCCGAGTCGAGTGCCTCGGCCAGACGCGTATTATATTGACGCAGCAGTGCCAGCGTCTCCGGACTATTCAAGAACATTTGACGCACTATCGCCGGATCATCATCAAAGTTCACATTGAACTCATCTGTCATGGGCACATCGGTGAGCTGTTGCTGCTGCTCCAGATGCTGTTGCAGCTGCTGCTGCAACTGCTGCTGCATATTGACGGGGCCGGGCGTGCCGGCGGCAGCGGCGGCATTCTGTGCGGGCGGACTGCCACCTGTTGAACTCGTTCCGGGCACAGCAATGCTGCTAAAATCCATAAGACTTATCGATGGATTGTTGCCAGCTGAAATAGTTGGGAGCGTTTTTAATTGCAGTTGCTTTCACGAACATCAAATCGAATTCGGATAATTGCAATCTTACAATCTTAAGTCAATTTGGATTACCATCATTAAAATCATATCTGATAAAGTTTTGTATGCATAAAGAGAGCTCTTAAAATTAGTTATTTTAGGGAGAACAGGGAAAGCTATACAAAAAGTAAACTTTAATATGTTTATACAAAATAGGAATCAACTCTAGCAGAAATATTAATATTAATATCGGATCAGTTGCGAGCCAAAATTGCGATTAGTATATGAATATATATGTGTAAATAATATATAATCTTCGACGATAAATATTTGGTTTATATTATTTTCGACCAATTTTTCTTTGTTTTATAGAAAAAAATAAATATTTCAATTTTATTTACCACTGGAATCGCAACATACAAAAAACAAAAAAAAAAACAAGTAAGAGGTTCTAGTCGGGAACTCCCGACTAGGGGAGACCCTGAACCCTCTTATTCCATCACCAAATGCAGCGCGCGCTTATAGATAGAGAGTAGCGGGGAGTTGGCGATAGGTATAAAATGAAAGATAATCGATATATATATACTATTCTAGAAGCTACATGTCAAGTTTGGTGACTCTAGCTCTTATTATTTACCAAAATTGCTTAAAAAACGGGATTTCGATAAATATTTTTATCGATTACTTGGAAACGGGGCAAGTTATCGTTTATCGGAAACAAACTCGATCTGCGCGGGCACTAGGAGCACCTACAGCTAAAATTAAGGCTCTAGCTCTTATAGGTTCTGAGATCCTTGCGTTCATACATACGGACGGACGGACGGACATGGCTAGATCCACTCGGCTATTGATGCTGATCAAAAATATATATACTTTATGGGGTCGGAGATGCTTCCTTCTGCCTGTTACATACATTTGCATTTTGCACAAAAACATAATACCCCTTTTACCCATTTTTAATGGGTTCAGGGTATAAAAACGTATATGGCGGTGTGAGAGGGAAAGGTACAAACTACAGGAATGTATGAGTTAGCCTAATCAATTTAACTTATGTATATGCATTATCCTCATATCTATATACATATGTATGTACATATCTACATCCGTGGCTGTTGTATGCGTAAATGCGCATCCAACTAACGCCTACACTTCGGGTGCAGGCTAAAAAGTAAAAAAAAAAAAAGCGACAGTCAATTCAAAATGATAAAAATTGCGCGCGCCCACGCGCAAAAAAAAATAAAAGCACTGAAGCATTCGGACAATGAACGACCCCATGTGTACAAAACATACACACATGCATACATACATATGTATGTATGTATGTAGGCATGTAAGGCAAGGCCAAACGCGCATGGGGTCACACTGAAAAAGTCTGCAGCTGCATGCGTATGTGCGTGTGTGTGTGAATTGGATTAGCTATGTTTGGGTATGTGTATCGATAATAGCATTGCAGGTGAATTATCAAAATCAGATCAAAATTTAAATGTGCGCATGCATGTCCGTGCATGCGTGTTTGTGTGCCAGTCTGTGTGTAACGCTGTATAAGTGTGTGCGAGGTTCAATTTACTGTGCCGTGCTGTGTTTGCATTTTTTTGTCTTTCAAATTTGGAATGTGCAAAAAAGCTCAACAATACATTTATAGTATAGTTTGAGCAATGTGTAAAGAAACACATATTTATTTATAAATTAAAAATTCTTATTTTCCAAAAGCAACATACACACAGAAACACATACGCACGCACACACATACACACAGAAACACACACGCAGGCGTATCAATGATGCACTGCTGACCAGGAGCAGCGGCCTAGAGCGCGTGCAATGACCTAGTTTAAACAGTTAGAACAACGCGCGCGCATCTTGTTGAGCTTGTTGAGATTGAAATTGTGGAGTTAGTTACTCACCGGTACGATTGGGATTGCTCCTACGGCGCTCCAGCACAATGCAGTCGCCGTCGCGCACACCGAACTGCTTAAGCGATTGCTTGTCATTGGTCAGCTCGCGGCCATTAAAAAGCACCATAATTTGGCTAACCTCAGTGCCAATTTCCATGGCACAGAGTGCCTTTAGGTTCTCCAGTTCTAAATCTTCGGCAACATCTAGAAAGAAGAGTTTATCATCGGTGGTGGTGACGGTGATTTTCATCGCGGTGGCGGCGTTCGTTTCTATTGTTTATCAGATCACAATGGTTTTTTTTTTTGGTTTTTTGAACACAGTATTTAGTAGTGATCCCTGAGCAAAAGTTGTATGTTGCGTTTGCCGCATATGCGTATCAGTACAGCGCAAATTAATAAATGCGTTTGAATTTCGTTGTTGGCTTCACGTTCGTCGTCTTTTTATTTTTCCTTCTTGTTCTTGATTCGTTTTTTATTGCCTATGCTTTGTTGTTTTGACACAACGAAAACGCCGCTGCCGCTAGGTATGGGTGGCATGTGCATATACACCAACGATTCCGATATATGAATGCATGCGATGTTATTTGCAGTGCTGGAAAGTACACTGACTAGTCAGCGAATTGGTACATAATTGATTTGGGCTAAACAAAAATTAAATAATAATATATAAAAACTGCATTTATATTGAATTTAAATATATACAAAAAAAAAATATTAAAAAAATATTTTCCACAGCCAACTTTTTCAAACGAAAACGTTATGTACCGATGAATCGATATCAAGATCAAATTGGGTATTTTCACATAGTAGTTCAGTTAGATATGTTTTAGGGCAGTTAAAAGTTGCTTTTAATGATTTCTTCGCTTTGGCTGAAACATATTTACCATGTTAATAATAATCATATTTTATTAATATGCCAGTGCTAATATTTACACTAAATTGCATTGTTATTTACTTCTTTTTCGCTCATCGATATATGTTTATCGATAAGCATCTCTAAAACGCGAAATTTCTTGTGTTATTTGTGTATTTGGGTGAGCGAATTTGTGACGGGCTGGTTAATTTTCAAGTTCGTTATCTAAAATTTGTGTCGCTTTGGTGGTCGTCAGTACCGTGTATAAAGCGCCATGTCGACGCAAAATGTGGGAAATGAAGAAAACGCAGCCCCAAAGTCGAAACGACCTTCAGGTGAAAATTGAGTTAATTTTACATACAAGCAAGCACCCACACTCAAGTAACAAGTTGTTGATGGGACGACACCTTGGACACCCAACTTAACCAATGTGCTCGTGCGTTTGTGTGTGTATTTGTGATAAGAGACCAAAGAGTGACTAATACTGTACCGAGTGCCCATTAAAAATGTGATCGATTTTTAAAGGCGAGCCTTTTAACAACCAACAGCCAAACGCACGCACACAACACAACACAACACACCCACCCACAAACATGAATCACAGTTATTTTTAATTTTGTTAACAGATTCAGCTTTTAAGCAACAACGCCTACCCGCCTGGCAGCCCGTGCTGACCGCACGAACGGTTCTGCCCACCTTCTTTGTCATTGGTGTCCTATTCATTCCCATTGGCGTGGTGCTGCTGTACTTATCCAATTCATCCAATGAGCTCATCATTGACTACACTAGGTGCATGCAGGTCGGCAGTAATAGGACCTGCGCCGATTTTCTGGAGGACACAACGGGCGGCCAGTGCTTGTGCAAGATTAACTTTAATCTGACTGAAGACTTTATTGCAAGTATTCAATGAGAAAAATTCAATTCGATTCAACTGCAAAACGCATTCTAATTACTCGAATTCTAACGCAACAGGGCGACGTTTACATGTACTATGGCCTGACCAATTACTATCAGAATCATCGACGATATGTGAAATCGCGAGACGATGAACAGCTGCTGGGTCGCTTGTCCTTAACGCCAAGTTCAGACTGCACGCCGTTTGCCTATGCCGATAATGGAAAACCCATAGCGCCTTGCGGGGCCATTGCCAATTCCCTATTTAATGGTATCTTATGCTGCACCTTTCACCGTTTGTTCACCTAATGTATTTAGTCGTGTCTTTTAATTCAAGATACACTGACACTGAGCCAAGGCAGCTCGAATATCAAATTATTAAATACGGGCATTGCATGGCCATCGGATAAGCGCGTCAAGTTCCGTAATCCCCCGGGCGACCTGGAGAAGGCCTTAGAGCCATATGAAAAGCCCATATTTTGGCAAAAAGAACTCTATGAATTGGATGAAACAAATGTCGCTAACAATGGTTTCCAGAACGAGGACTTAATCGTGTGGATGCGCACAGCTGCCTTGCCCAGTTTTCGTAAGCTATACCGTCGCTTGGATCAAACAAATAATAGCTTTGCGAGGGGCCTTAAAGCCGGCGAATACACGCTGGACATAAAGTATAGTAAGTATTGTCTGAATCTCTAGATGTAGGATTTTTATTTATTCTATATTTATCATGTAATTTATTTGTAGAATATCCCGTGGTATCTTTTGATGGCACCAAGCGAATGATTCTATCGACAACATCAGTGCTGGGCGGTAAAAATCCATTCCTGGGCATTGCCTATATTGTTGTTGGTGCCATTTGTTTAATACTTGGACTGGCGCTCCTCTTCATTCATATGCGCTGCAGCCGTAGGTAAGTTGTTGATGAGGCTTCTCTTTCTATTTCAACCCTACGCACATCCACACAAATCGCATTAACATTTGTCAATACACAACTACATATATTCTACACTTTCCATTTCCCGCCTTCATCATAGCATTGAGTTGATTTGAAGCTCATGCCTCTCAAGTTCCATCAAACAAAAAAATTGTCAAAACGGCTGTCAAAGCAAACGAGCTTTGGGGTGCGCGATAAGTATAACCATATTTCCGTCAGCTTATCAGCGCCAGTTGTGATTGCAATCATTTCAAAATATAGCTAATCTATTATTACTTTATTTTTTACCTTATCTCGCCCTTCTGGAATATATATAGCAGCAACATGGAGATGATAAACGTTAATCCACATACGCAGTACTCCTAGAAGCAATGGATTCGATTTGATAGTATTTTTGGCAAAAGCTTCTCTCGCCCATGCACCATTATTTAGCTATAATATCTTGTTTAAGCATTATTATCTATGTATATCCTTGTAACAGAATACACACAATTAGTTTCTATTAGTATTTATGACACTGTACGGCATCGTTGGCTGTGCTTCTTGTTACCATTTTGTAATGTTTTTTTTTTTTTTGTTTTTGTTTTTGCACTTTTAATTATATGTAATATTTGTTAATGATTCGTCTTGTAATGCATCTGATAACATAATACTACTATTGCCCCATCCAGATAAATAAGAAAAGTCTCCCCCCACACATAAATGCATAGAAAATATTTAAACAATTGAACTGTAGACTATGAGTGCCTGTGCCGCAATTTGGCATTAACACATATGTTTTGTATGGCAGCCGTTTAAAGCAGACGCTATAGGAATATTTATAAATATGCATTGATATTTTATTAAAATTGTGCAAATACAAGTTGATTCAAACAAAGAACTTCTGTTTATTCATTCAATCGAATTGTCTGTTATACAAGTCGTGCATGGGAAAGCGCATAGTATATGCTTGAAGCAGTGTTGGATAAAGTTGTGAATGGACCGTGTTTTTTTTTCCCGTATTGGTTCGTGCAAACCTTACCAACACGGCAAGCCCGATCTCAAAAGCCTAGAAAATACTTTACATTACAGTTAGCGTGTTTTCGTGTCAGCTAGAACGAATATCGATACATTTATGGAAAGCATGTCGCTGCCAAAGCTGTTATCGAAACTTGGCGCGCAGCAAAATTTCTTTTTTATGTTGGAACAGAAATTCAAAATGTCAGTGTATTCAATTCGGCAAATGCAAATGCATTTCTTTCATTCACGATTCTTTTTATTTGTATCTGGTTTTAAACTAGCTTCCAATTACATACATAAACCTTATATTAATTTTACAAGTAAAAGGTAAGTGTTTTTGCAATCGCAATAATTAATTAATTCGTAAGCGTAATTAACATATGCAGTATGCACTATTTTTTATTCATTCTTCGTTTTTTTGTGTTTTGTTTATCTACGAGTGTGTATACACATACAGACGAATATGATTTATTTGAATAATGAAGCATGAAACGAATTATTTGTGAAATGCATCATTATATATAAATAATTAATATACACATTACATACTAAATGTTTATTTAAATGGGGCAAAGTGCTAATGCTGCGTGTATGGCAAAAATTAACTTTATATTTAAAAAATCTGTCAGACTTGGATGGATATCCGACCAATCTGTGCCTTTTTTTTTCTTCTTCTTCTTGATTTGTAAGCCTGCAAAACTAATTATTCATTTCTTGCTGAACTGGTTTTTTGTTAAACAAAATTAAACAAAATTATATTGAAAGTACATTTGAAATAAATATTTAAAAATGATAATATTCCCAATGCGTCTCTGGGTGTGGGTGCTCGTATGTAACGGTTTTCTGTGTGTGTTTTTGTGTGTGTGTGTGTGTGTATTTGTGAAATTAAATATGCTCACATTTGGGTAAGACTATGTTTTGTAACTTAAACTATGCGAGTCGAAAGAGTTAACGATTTTCTGTCCCAACAGACGTTAAATTAATTTGTTAACTTGGAAATGCCTTGAGATAATTTCAAAATTAGAGCAACGCACTAAAATTTAAAAAAAATATATACACTTATCAAAAAAAAAAAAAAAAAAAAAGGTGAGAGAAAATATAAAACTGAAGAGCGGTTTTTTAAACCAGAACCTAAAAACAGCAAAGAAATAGCAATAAAAATAAAATATAATAAAAATAAAAGTACGTTAACAACTAAAACGAGTTTTAGCTTTTGTTTGCCTATTTTTTTTTTGTTTTTTTTTTTTTTCTTTTTTGTTGTGTTGCGTTTTTTGCATTCTACAGTTTGTGGTTGCTTTGGTGCGTTGTCATCGTCGTAATTTTTCGCTTGACAATTCTAATTTTTCATTAACCTCTTAATTATTTGTATTCATTGTATATACGTATGCACGTATATATATATATGTATATATATATGCTTGTATTTATATATATATATCGCTTAACTAACTAAAACTCAAAACTGGAGACACTTCCGCGTCTGTCTGTTGTCTGTGATACCAACTAATTTAACATGTAAAAAAAAAGTATGCTATATATATATATATATATATATATGTATGTATGTACGGATATATGTATTCATGTTATATCAAATATGTAAGCTTAATATGTCTGCTTGTGTGTGTTTGTGTGTGTGCGCTGTATTTTGCAGTTAATATGCGGTAGAAGTTTACCAACACTGCAATTAGCACAGCAAGAAAAAAAATTGTATTGCACACACACACATACACAGCCAGTTCTCTATTTTTTATACATATGCGTGAGCGTGTGTAAGTGCGTGTGTGTGTGTGCGTGCGAGAGTGAGGATGTGTGGATGTGCGTGTGTTTGTGTGTGTGTGTGTGTGTGTGTTTGGCAATGGAATGCGTTGCGGATGTGTGCGGTGTGGTTTTGTTTTTGCTTTTGTACATTTTTTTCAAGCTCAGTTCAAGCTGGTTGCAGCGTCCGCTGCTGCTGTTGTTGCAGCTGCTTCAGCTGTAACTTTTGCTGTTGTTGTTGTTGTTGTTGCTGTCGACGTTGTTGCAGCACTGCCACTTTTGATTGCATCCAAGCCGGACTTTTTGGTTTTGGTTTTGTTGTTGCTGTTGCTGCTGCTGCCGCTGCCGTTGCCGTTGCCGCTGTTGCTGCTGTCGATGTTATTATTATTATTGTTGCTTCTGCTGCCGCTAGCGCTGCCGCTGCCGCTGCCGCCGCCGAGGCTGACGCCTCTGTTGCTGCCGCTGCCGCTGGCGCTGACGCTGCCCGCCGACGACGGGCCATTCAGAAAATGGCTTTTAATATGTGACTGCAGTAACTCCTGAGAATCGAAACAAAGTTGACATAGATCACACGTATAGCTGGAATTAGACTGATCAGCGGCAGCGCCATGTGCCGCTGATTTAACTACTGTTTTTTTACGCCGCTCACCAATTGAATGCGATGTTGTTGTTGTTGTTGTTGACTCGCTCTCAGATGATGATGTACCACCATCGGCATCAGCAGCCACACCATCAGACGCGCCGATGCGACTGCCGCTGCCGCTGCCACTGCCGCTGCCCCTGGCGGCGCCAGCGCGACGACCAGCAGCAGCACCACCACCACCATCATCGTCGTCGTCTTCGTCATCGTCGTCGTCAACATCATCCTCGTCCATATCTTCGTCAACATCATCATCATCATCCTCAACAACACCACCATCGACACCAACCACATCGTCATCATCCTCCCCATCATCTTCTTCAATAATATCATCAATGGTCATTGCTTCACCCACGCCATCCTCCTCCTCCACCTCCTCCTCATCATCATCCACATCGTCCACATCCTCATCAGCATCCCCATCGACATCATCCGCCTCATCCTCTGAGCTGTGCACGACCAGCACCTGCGCCTGCTGACCCTTTGACTTTTGCTGATGCTTCTGCGGCGTCTGTTTGCCATTGCCATTGCCGTTCAGCTTGGAGCTGTCTGTGCGCGTGTAGTCAAAGTTGAGGCGCCTCGGCTGCTGTTTGGTGGCATTGGAAGGCAGCGCCTGATGCTCATCCGATGTGTTACCATCGCCGTCATCATCATCATCATCAACGCCATCGGCCTCATCGTCGTCCTCCTCGTCATCGTCCTCATCATCTTCTAGCTCCTCGACAATGCCATCATCCTCGATTACCTCCTCAATGAGATCATCGTCATCGTCATTTGCAACTACGCTATTGTTGTTGTTGTTATTATTATTGTTCTTGTTGTTGCTATTGAGAGACTGTTGTTGTTGTTGTTGCAGCAGCTGCCGTTCCACAATATCTTCGTCATCGTCATCGTCCACATCGCCCTCATCGTCGTCATCATCATCGTCATCATCATCATCGTCGTCATCATCAGCGCTTGTGCTATCCTCATCATCCTCGCCACTATCGCTATCATCATCCATATCACTATCATCCGCCTCCACCTGTTCCCGCTGCTCCTGCCCCGCTTCCTCCTCATCATCGTGCGCCACATGCTGTTTGGAGAGCTTCGCTACTTTCATGTCTAGCTGCTCCTGCAGCTCATCCAATTGTTTGTTTTTAAGCACTCTTACTGCTCCTCCCGCTCTTATTATGCCCTTTGTGCCTCCTGTTGCTGACGCCGCTGCTGTTGCTGTTGTTGCTGGAGATTTTGTTGTTGCATTCTTGCTGGGAACTGTTGACGCTGGCTTGGTGGACACCGCCACTGCCACGGGCACAATTACATCCTCTTTGAGATGATTGTTAATGTGATTGATGAGCTTCTCCTTGCGCGACAGGTACTCGCCGCACAGATCACAGCCCCATTGGAATGGACAGAATGGACGCACAACTTTGGCATCGGCCAATTTATGCTCGATCCACAGCTCTTTGGTATCAAACCGTAGATCGCCGCAACGGCGACAAGTCAAAGGCTCATCCACTTCAATCACTGGCGGCTCCGGCAGATTGCTGACCTCGTGCTTGTGCAGCTCGTACATGTGGCGACGCAGGTTGTTGTTGCTAATGAATGTGGATGCGCAATATTCGCATTTCAGTTCACGTTTCCGTTTCAGCGACTTCCTCTGCTGCTGCTGCTGTTGTTGTTGCTGCTGCTGCTGCTGCTGTTGTTGTTGTTGTTGTTTCTGGTGCTGCTGATTGGGCATCAGGCCCACAGCATGCAGTTCGCGCAGATGGAGCATCGATGAGGAGCTCAGCGAATTGTTGTTGTTGTTGTTGCTGTTGTTCAGCGTTGTCGCTTCGCCGTCGATGATGGGATTCTAAATATAATTTATATAAATATCAGAAATTAGTGAAAACCAATCAAAATTGCACCACACGAAGCGTTGGCGCTTTCAATTTAAATAGTTGTTTGAAATATGTTTGTTTTAATTTTTTGTTTTGTCTATTTTGTTTTTTTGCGACTGGTGCGGAGGCAACAAACAACAAACGCAATTGATTAGCACGCTCACGAATGGATCCGCACGGTTTGGGATCCATTCACACAAGAGAAAGAGATTCACCTCGCTGCACAAGCCGAAAAAGCTCACCTGCTTGCTATCACCTCTGAAATGCCACTTGCGATGCACCTTGAGCGCTATCACCTGGGGGAACGTCTTGGCGCACAGATCGCACGCATATTCGCCGTTCTCGTTCTGGCGCTCCACCTGAAATTGGCCAGCGTCCGCTGGTCCATCATCGAACATGGCCGCCAATGGATTATCCACATACAGATCCTGTTCATGTTTCTGTATATGCTTGCTGAACATCTCCTGATCGGTGAACCGGGCACCGCAAATGGTGCATGCCACCTCCGGAATGCGTATCTTCAATGTGCTGCTATTCGCATTGCCTGATCCTGCTGCTGCAGCTGCTGCTGCAGCTGTGGCAGCATTGCCGCCGTTGCTGCTACTGCCGACGCAGACGCCATCGTCCAGCACCATCAGCTGATCATCATCCTCCTCCTCGTCATCGTCGCCCGTTTTGTGCTTGAATATGCCGCGCTGCTGCTGCAGTTGCAGCTGCTGCTGATGCTGATGCTGTTGCTGCTGCTGCGAATCCTGCTGATGGGCGCCGGTGGCAGTGATGGGCTTCCGATTGCAGGTGGGCGTGTGATTCTCCAGCATCTGGCGGTCAAAGAACATCTTGCGGCACAGCGTACACTCAGCGGGATCCGGCACCTGCGGATGCTTTTTATAGCGATGCACCTGCAAAATAAATATTTATATAATGTGCAGAGGGAGAGAGAGAGGGAGAAGGACTCACCCAAAGACTTTTGCGGCCACTGTAGACATTGCCGCAGTCCTTGCACGAGTAATCATTCGAGTCGAACTCGTCGTGCGAGTTGATGTGTATGGCTAGTTTTTTGTTGGTATTGAAATTGGATGGACAGTACTTGCACTGGTACCAGTAGAGGGGCAGGGCTGGCACAGCCGTGCCGGACGTTTCGGCAAGGTCAGCAGCTGAGGCTGAGGAAGCTGCTGACGATTTTGACTTGGCCGCGTCGTTGGCGCCCAGCTGGGACTTGTGCACGCTGCGCTTGTGCTGCTGCAGCTCCAGCTCAGAGCTGTAGACAATGGAGCAGATATCGCACTCGAACTGCTTCACAATCATCTCATCCTTAATGGCCCGTCCGTGCACCTTAAAGAGATGCACCTTGAGGCCCTTCTCGTAGGCGAACTCCGCATTGCACAGCTTGCACTTAATGAACTGAACGTTCTGCACCTGATGGTCGGTCAGCATGTGGTAGCGGTACGATTTCTTTGAGCTAAATCTGCGCTGGCAGATGCGACAGCGCATGCGCCGAAAGCGACGATCGGCTGCCTGATCCAGGCTACGTCTGAATACTGCCTGCTCTTGTGGCGTTTGATGTGCCATCGCTGGCGGCAAACTGCCGGGCGCGGACGCAGCAGCGGCGGCGGCAGCTGTTGTACTTGTTGTTGTAGTTGCACTCGCAGCTGCTGCAGCTGTGCTTGTGGCGGGCGTTGCTGCTGCTGCTGCTGCTGTTGCCGCCGCCGCCGCCGCTGACACCACAATGCTTGCGGTGGACGATGCGGCAGCCGTTTCCAGTGGCGGCGTTGCGGTAATTGTCAGCGACTTTGGCGTCATGCGATTGGCCGCCGCCAGCGCTGCGCTCGTCGTCGTGGAGGCGGTATAATGCGAGCGCATGTGATTGGATAGCCCAATGTTGTTGCTGAACACCGCATTGCAGATGAGGCATTCCTTTTGCTGATTGGCGATGCTCATGTTGATGCTGCTGTTGTTGCTGCTGTCATCGAGGCGAATCTTTTTGGCAACGCTTCCGCTCTCCTCCTCCTCATCATCTGTTGTTAAAAAGAGAAAAGGCGATGGAGAACGTGAAATATTAGAACTTGAGTATTTACGCTTGCCTAAAGACCTTTATTATGCAGTCGATACCTGAATAATATGATTAAATATGCGTTTAATTTCATAATCCTCAGAATTTTCTTAAAGTTAACAGAACTACTGCTAGCGGAATGTTAACATGCTGTTAACTTGAGTTCATGAAAATCGCATAGAAAGGCGTTTTTAAAAAATGAAAGAAACTAGATCTGCATGACATGTAAGAGCACCTACATATAAAATTGAATATCTCTGGCCGCCATAGAACCTAAGAGAAAAAGTACAAAATTGAAAATTTAAACAAATTAAATCGAATACATATAAAATGGACACCAATATCTGATTTGAATCATATAGCAGCCATAAAAATATTAAGCGTAGTCTCATCAGAATTCATTTAAGTTTCTTTTCTAATACGTTCAACTAACTAAAGTTATTCTATTATTTAGATATCGACTGTATGAAAAGCATGTTTGGGGGTGACTAGGACGACACTGGCACAGTGGACTTCACACTTGGGTGATGGATTTGATGGGGGCCAAACAAAAAATTACCGAGTGTCCCACCATTTGTTATTGACATCAGATCCTTCATCACATAATCATAGCGTCCGGTATAGACATTGGGCGTGCTGCCGTCCGCCAATTTAACGGCATCGGCATTCACAATATATTCAAAGCCTCCGGAATGCCGATTCTTGTCCACGCCATGCACATTAATCATGTGCTCGCGCAGATATGAGATTCGCGGATAGCCAAGGCCGCAGCGTACACATTTGTACGTCTCGGGCAGTTTATTGGGATGCTTTGACTCCATGTGGCGCAGCACGTTGTTGTAGTTGTTGTACTGCTGGCCACAAATGGGGCACACCTGCGGCATGCGGGAAAAATACTGCGATTTGGGGGCATCGCGATTGCCAGATGTGGAGCCGCCACTGGTCGCCGCCGCAGCTGCAGTTCCCGATGCAGCCGGTTTCGGTGTTGAGGTGAGCGGCGTTTCCACGGCATTGTTGTTGTTGTGGCTGCTGCTGCGCGACTCATCATTGGATGACTGACTGACACCAATGCCAAGGGCGCCCAGCAGGCTACGCTTGCCCGGCGAATGATCCATGCCGCTGTTCGCGGTGGACGCATTGTCGCTGCTGACGCCGCCCAAATGATCCTGATAGACATGGTCGAGGAAGCGCTGATGCGTCTCCAGCTTGGCATCGCAGGTCATGCAGCGTAGCCGCACAATGCAGTCCATGTTGTTGTAGTGACGGCGGCGATCAACCGGATCGGCAAAGTCCAGTCCACAGAAGCTGCACTGTATCGAATTGTTATCCTTGCGCTGTACATCCGCATGCTTGTCGTACACATGGGTGCGGAACTCGTGCTTGGTGCGAAAGCCCTTTGGGCAGAGCTTGCACTCATACAGTTTATTCACCAGCAGCTCCTTGGCGCGTAGCTTCTCTGGCCGTTCCATTGATGTTTCGTGTCCTGCAGCAGCAGCACCTGGAACACCACTCATATCAGTTGAAACAGCCGCTCCGGATGCGTTGGCATGAGAGAAGTTTGGCTGCTTGATGCGTAGAGCGTTGAGAACGCGATACAAATTGATGCAATTGCGTTTCTTCAGATGCGATATGAACAGTGCCTTGGAGTCGTTCATCTTGAGGCAATTGAAGCACAAATTGCGCGGCAGCAGCGGATACTTTTTGCGTACATGCGCCATAAAGTTCTTGTATGTGTTAAAGTATTTGTTGCAGCAGCGGCAGGTCATCGTCTGGTACTGCTCCAGAAACTCGTTGTTCTCTTGAATGAACTCAACCTTGTCGCGGGTGAGCAGCTGCTGATACTGTTCTGGATTGTCGTAGTCGAAGCCGCCGTTCTCGCACTTGATGAACGTGTTCATGACCACCTGGCGATACTTTTGCGCTGATATGTTGCCACCGGCGGCAGCTTTAGTTGCCTCCGCGGTGGCCGCTGCCGCGGCAGCTGCACGCTGTATCTCCAGCGCGGCTGCCAATGCCGGCGTCGGTTTTGTGATGGGCGTATTATTTGGCGAGTCTGTCGACAGTTGAAACAGATTCGGATGGAGATTGCGCTCGTGGCGTCGCGCATTCGCGCGCGTCGAGAACTGCAGACTGCAGGCACGGCAGCTGGCCACCTTGGAGTCGCCAGCGGCGGCCACATTCGCAACCGCGCTGGCGGGCAGCGATGCCGCCGCCACAACCGCCGTCACGCCATGCTGCGCCGTGTAATCATAGTCGGAGGTCTGTTATGCAAAGAGAGATGGGAAAATGCAGATTATCCAACTGACATACATATCGCGACATACATATACATATATTTATTTGTTTAGGTCCAATTGAAGCACTTGTCTTCTCAATTCTATTTATATTTCTAAATTGTTACATATTTGCTCAATTATTTTGAATTTTTATTTAATCTCCCTTTCACAGTCGAGAGCTAAAGATTATAAAAAGAAATCATTTAAAAAACCAGCTGGCAGCCCAATAAGCGGGACCCTTTAAGTTTTGAAAAATCTTGATAACCCTGTCTTGATTCTTGATTTTAATCGATATTCATCGTTTGTCGATTCTTCATTTCGCTTCAAATTTATGATTGCAATCTGTTTAAGTATTAAATTGCTGTTACTGAATTGTAAATAATTAAAAAGTACTCACAAGATTTTCAAATACTAAAATTATGCCTTAAGCACGTTTCAGAAAATTAGGAACAAGCTTAGTAGACCTCAATCTTGAAGCATTCTTGATATAATTTGTTATTTGCGAAATTCTGATTCAGCTGGCACCCAAAAAGGCTTGACAACTCTTAGTTTTGATAAAAGCTTATATTTTTTTGATACTCATCGTATGCGACTTCTTGTTTTTACCGCACATTTGTTATCGCATCTTGTGTTAAGAACATTTTCTTGTTGGTAACAAGTTGTTACTGAGTTGTCAATACTCAAAAAAGTACTGATTTGTCTTTTTTTAGTATTTTACTACGTTAACGAATGCCTTTATTAGTGAATTTTTGATTGTTTGGAAAAAGCTTAGCAGCCATTATGGCTAATTGAATTCGATTATTCGATATTTCGATTGCTACTTCTTTTCTTCAATTCAAATATTTTTGGGTGCATTCTTTTGGTCTGCTATAGATTTAAATTCAGGGCTCAACAGAAGTTGATTGATAGGTCGTAGCCGGATGGTGCTTTGTTGCTTACCATTAGTGGCACATCGCCCTCATGCTCGGAGCGCTCTAGGAACATTGTTGGATCCATCATGTCATCGGATTCGTCTATGCACTTCATTTGAAAGTCATCATCCGTGTCGTCAATGGGCTCATCCTTGATGGGCACGGCAGGCAGCGGCTGTAAACGAAACAGACGATAAGTTCAACGTGCAATATTGGGACATTTTGTTTCTTTTAATATTCTATTCAATTCGAACAACAGAAAATATGCACCGGCTGATGCATCTGGTGAGTAGGGGTTGGTTGGGTGGCATGGTGGTGTATGTGACTTGTGGACGCTTGCGAATGCACGATACAATTACATTATAGGAATAGCGCCTGAAAAAGCGCAGCTGCTGGGCAGCGCTCTGCAGCGTAACCGGCATGAGCAATGGAGTCGTTACTGCGGCTGCGGCAGAGCCAGTGGCAGAGGCAGAGGCGTTGCTGGTCATTGTTACAACTGGAGCCAGCGGTAGCGGCGGCGGCGGTGGCGGCGGTGGCGGCAACACGCTGCTATGTTTGTGACTCTGATTCGCTTTCGGATTCGGACACTGACTCTGGCTGAAATCAAGTGGCATCGACAACGGCACTGGCAACGGCGCCAAATCAGCACCACCAATAATAGTTGACAACATGGGCGGCAACGGCGGCGGCAACAACGGCGGAAGCGGCGGCACTGATATATCCAATGGTAAATACAATTTGGGCTTGAACCTAGCCAAACGCTGGGCAGACGTTGTCGTCTGTTGCTGGCGTCGTGGTTGACGTATTCGACTAAGTCGCTGCTGCTGCTGATGATGCTGTTGGTGTTGTTGTTGCGTCTGTTGTTGCGGCTGTTGTTGCTGGTGGTAATGTTGCTGCCTGCCACGTTGCTGCTGCTGTTGATATTTTCGCTGTTGTTGCTGTTGCTGAGTTGACGCCGTTGTCAATGTTGCTGAGGGCACCTGCAATAAAAGGGTCTGCAGTGTTTGCTGTGACTCCGCCGCCGCGCTCGTCGTTCTTGCAGCATTCTGTTGCTGCTGCTGTTGTTGTTGTTGTTGTTGCTGCTGTTGTAGCTGTTGTTGCTGTTGTAGCTGTTGCTTTGGACTCACATAGACTGTTAACGATTTGCGTTTCTTCAGCGAGGGTATGCCATCCAATATGTTGGCGGACGCCTTTTCAGCTGCAGCTGTCGCCGAATCGATGTTCGTTTCGTGCTGCTGTTCAATGGAGCTGCCATTCTCCGTTTTGTTCAAATCCAAATATCCTAAAAGTGTCTGCTGCTTGCTTTTATCGGTGTCCAGCCATTGCCGCTGCTTGGACTGTGAGCTGAGGCAGCGATTCTTAAAGCTCTGCCAAGAGTTCAAATAGCTGATGCAGGCATGGCAAATATGCAGCGATAGACGATCCAAAGGCGTGATCTGAAAGACACACATATATATATATATAAGTCTATATCAACAACATGTACAAGAGATGTATATTAAACGGATAGAGCGAACATTTTTTACTTTCTTTCACTACAATGTATTATATAATATTCATTTATATTCATATTTATAAATTTGGAGAACAATAACTGAATGATTTTTTATTAGCTTTGGCAAATCTTCGCAAAATTGGACTGTGTCCGCTCAAAAATACTTTCAGTGTACACATATCTTAAGTTATTGATACAATTAAACTAAAAGTGAGTACTTAAATTTTTTGATATTTTTCATATCGTTATCGATCAATCAATGGAAACCTATAATTTAATTTATTCACAGTCAGTGTGCCCACATGTTGATTTAGGAATTTCAAAAAGACAGGCTTTTATTATTAATTTAAATATGAATTAACGTCAATTTCATATATTTTTAACACAGCCGCAGTCAAGGTTTTTAGAAAGTGAGCTTGATCGTTCAGATCTGCATCCAATTTTAATATCAATTCCTTAATATCCTTGTCTCATTAAAGGTCAATTCATTTTCTGCTGTCATTTTTAGTGTCAAATTTGAAGAGCCTAATTGTTTAACCGATGTCAGTGTGACCACATGAAAACTTTTGATAAGGTCTAGCTTTCTCGTATGTATTTAATACAAAATATGCTGCTACAGAAGACAACAGATAAATATGTATGAATGCAAATTAGGTTTGGCTTCTTGTTTTATCCAAATAATTAGTGCTGTTGTTAAAAGTTATTTCGTGCAGCGACCGTGTTGTTTAAGCCAACATAAAAACACATAGTTGGGTCTATTGTTCTTTATGTACTTAACGATGCATTATTGGGGATGCATCCAGGAGTCATCGGCATTGGCAGCCCCACATCCGATACTAAATGCGCTCACACCTTTTGCCTTTTCCTGTCCACCCAGCGACGGTGGTATGAGGTTTCTCCGTTTATAGCAAAGACATTTCAGGCGTTTGTTGAGGCAGCAGCAAACCTATTCCGTTAACTAGTCTATTAATGTCAATGACCTGCTTATAATTATATGCAAAACTGAGTATTGCAGCAAACCACAGTTACACTAACACATGCATATACACACACAACATTGCAATTCATATACTTGTCCCATGTCCTTTCGCCTGACAGCGTTCGTGTGCCCATGTATGGGTATCTACATACATATGTATGTATGTATAACCATGTAAATACCGCTGTGTGCATGTACTTGATTATGTATTTGCCTATGTGCAAGTTGACGGATGCATATTAGGTATATAAACATAGAATTGTTGTTGCTCTTCTGGCTATATCTGTGGCTTTGTGTTTGTGCATAATTTGCTTTTAATTGTATGTGGCGTGGCATGGGACTATTTGGGCTTTTCAATTAAAAGTGTGTAGGGACATAAGACATATGTAAATATGTACATGCAAATACATATATTTACTCGCATGTGCACATACACATGTATGTATTAAAACGACTTCTTAAGAATGAAAGCCCTTGTGTGGGTATGCATCTTACAGCCCAATACAAAAATCTATAGGTAATTCATAAATCATAGATAAACAAACCTTTTAGGCTATAGGAAAACATACTAACTTCTAATTTGCAATTTCCGAAATAATATTCTTATATTAAATGAGTTCTATAAACAATACTTTGTCTGTTTTCTAAAAGTCAATATTCAAATGTGTTTAAAACAACAAAAGACAAGAACTATTCTGGAATACTATACGCATTTTCAGTTGAAGGCGTCCTATTTACTCATTTTAATTTTTTTCTAGTTTCTGAACAATTCTCATATCATGAGATGTTAAATGGATCCATAACTTAATTAATAATACATATATTAATTAATAATACATATATACTCGTACGTTTTTATAACATTTAATCATCGCAAAAATATCGTAATTTACACCATCCACAAACGTTCGTCAAAAGTAGTATCGATATCAAGTGTCCAATATGGCGGCAACCAGTGTTATTGTCAAATTTGAATAAATAAAGCACGAAAGCAAAAACCAAAACAGAAGCGCAAATAATCGTGGGTTGTTGCTGTTCTTGAGCCGGCATATGCACTTGACAGCTTGCAATATTCAAAAGCATTTGCGATATATGTATGTGTGTGTGTGTGCGTATTATGTACATAAACATAATATACACACAAATTTATCTACGCAAGTAACTGCTTATTTTTGCAGCTTCATTTATGTATGTTTTTGTAATTCGCAAAAACAAACGGCACTCCAACGACGCGCATCCCAAACCCCCAAGCTGGTATTTTCGTGTGTGAGTGTGGATAAGTGTACATGCATGTACATACATATGCATCTATGTACATGCATACACCTATATATGTATGTACGCTTATATAAATGTATTATGTACGCACTTGAGTCCTGCGATGTCCGTCCCCTGCCTATCTCCCCGCCTCACTTTGGCTTTGAAGGGTTTCGATAATATGTTGTTCATTCACCTTATTCCCCATACTCAGCCAGTCAAGGCACCCGCACAGCAACATCGTGTTGGGCACATCTCTTTCTCAAGTGGCACCGAAGGAGGAACACCACCAAAAGCCTTAAGGCTTAAGGGGCCAGCAAAGAGGGTGGTTAACTTTAATGGTCATTATTAGTATTGTTGTTGTTTAGGGTAAATGTGCATTGGAATTAAATACAAACAAATTATGTTGGTTTTGTCTCTGCTGACCACTGTCAAAAGAAAGTTGCGACCAAGTTTGCTTATTGTCAATTACATAACTCATCTAGTATTTAATGTATTTATTTTTAGTATTAAATCGCAGCATCCAACAGATGCAATTATTTGAAAGCAAAATTGCAGGCATTCCTCTATGCAAAAATTCTCAGTTTTTATTCCGTGAAATAAAAACCAACTTTTGTACACAAGCATACTATTTTTGAGAGCTTATATATTTCGCAAACTTTAAGCAAAGCGAATATTCAAAAGTGTATTGTATGTAAGCAGAAAGAATTTTGTTTCGATAAATTTGCAAGCATTTTGCGTGGAACAGCGTATACCAGGGAAAAAGGCACAAATTGTTTGGGCCGTCGTCTGAGGCAGGCGTTTTAGAAAGTTGAAGTTGAAAAGGAAATCTTTCATCCATCAATACAAACAAGATGCAGAAGCAGCTGCCACAGTTGCCAGCTGCTGCATTTTGTTGGCCACCAGGTGCAACAATCATCATCAGCGCCGCTGCGCCATGAGGGCACGAAGCAGAGAAGATGCTGGCCAGAATTAAAGCGTCGCTCGGGAACAGCCAGTCCTGGCGTTGCCGCAACGCCGCATGATCTCGGAGCTGAACAAGTTTTGGGTTCTGCTTGTTATCGTTTTTATTTCTCTTCATTGCCGTATTTGCCTTTGTGTCCTTATTCGTCGTCAGCTGTGTGTATGTGTGTCCTCTCCAACAAAAGTAACCCTAAGCAATAGCGCAAGCCGTGTGCTGCTGATCTTTACCGGTTGTTGTTGCCGTATTGAATTACACACAAGCAGAACAACAACAACAACGACGACGACGATTGCTAACGTCAGTCAAGTGCATTTGTTACTAGCGAATGCATCGATAAATTATTTAGTTATCGATTCTTTGAAAAACGTTTACAATATGGTTGTTGAAACGGATAAATGCAAGGCCAAAGGGCAAAATATGACGCGTTCCTTTATTGAGGTTTATTTAATCAGTGTCATCTCTATCTCTCCCCTCTCTCTCCCACACCCGCCAGCCAGCCAGCCCCCACCCCGCCTCAACCAATCGCTTCTGATCAGAGAAAGTTTGGCTTTTTCACCTGAACTTAACTTGGGCACTGCGGCTGATGATGATGATGATGTGTATCCGAAATTCGATGCGGAACGCAGGCAACTGGCAACAACTGCAACTTCCATGCCCAGGTTAATCTGCTTGAACAGGGCGACCAACAACAACAAAAAATATACAAAACCACTCGTATATACGACGTTTGTATCTGCCCTGCCCTCTGCTGTTCTACTCTGTGCTTTATGCGTATGTGTGTGTGTGTGTGTGTGCATGTGGTCCGCCTCCAGATAACAAGCGAACCGCACAGCGATGACGCCAACCAAATGGTCGCTTGTGTGGAAATGCTCGTATATACGTGTGTGTGTGTGTGTGTTTGTGTGTGTGTATTGGTTGAGCTGCTGCTGCTGCTGCTGGTTGCTGGTGTATTCACCATGAAATCGAGCCAAAGCGAAACCAAAGAGCAACCCAGTGCCAGCACCAAGCACCAAGCACACGCAGCAGCAACGTGCCGACGACGACGACGACGCCGACGTAGATGATGATGTCGTTGCCGGGGGCGCAGTCCAGAGAGTCGTTGCGTCGCGCCGAGCTGTGCTGAGTTTCGAACTCGAGCAGCAGGCAACCATTTTGTGTTGAACGAAAAGTGGATGACGAGGGCGACTCTGGCTCTGGGTTTGCCTGCCTGCCTGCCTAACTGAATGACTGCCTGGCTGCCTGCTTGCTTGCCCGTCGTCTGGCTGCCTGCTGGCCCAGCTGTGCCTGCCAAATGAAAGAATCAATAACCGAGCCGAGAGCACCAGGCAACAAAGCGTAGCTAGCGAAGCCCACAAATCCAAAAGGCAGTTTCATTTGCTGTCTTTCTTTTCATTTTTCTCCTCTTCATTTTTATTTATTTCGTTTTTTTTTTTTCGTTCGTTTTGCGTATTCGCTTTTGTGCGGCTGCCGCTTTGCCCCAGAGGTGCCTGCACCGGATATCATGGGCCCAGCGAGGAGTCACAAATGGAAGCCAGTGAAGGACACGACCAGAGCGCGCGCGCAATCATGAGAGAGCTCATAGAAAGAGAGAGGCGGCATCGTCATGGCAAGGGGGCGGGCAAGCTGAGAGCAAACGGAAATAGACTGGACGCTGGGCTTGGTCAGATGCTGATATTAATCGAGGTTTGGAGTTGACTCTGGGCCTGGGCTTGGCTTTGCGACTGCGACTGCGACTGGAACTGGTCAGCAGGCAGCTCTGCCATGCGAAGCCGCCAGAGTCGCCAGCGCTCATGTACAATGGCGGCCATGGAATTCCATGGAAGCGAGGCGAGCACAAAAATTATACGTAATTGCTCTGGCGCTGGGCAGGCACAGCAGCAGCAGCCGCCATAGTCGCAGCGGCAGCCACAACCGATATGAAACGAACCAAGCGCGACCCAAGCTCCACACATACACACATCCACACAGCTACACATACATGCACGCACGAACGTCTCTTCCTGCCCTCTCTGGCACGCTCTCAATCTCGTCGATGGTGACGGCCTCGAAAATTTTGTTGCCGTTGAATGGCCGTTCGGGCGCCGCAGCCGCTCATTGCTCTCTACGTTTTGTGCTGTTTTTCGTGTCGTGCTTAGTGATGGGCACAAGAAGACATTGTTTGATATAGCACGAAATATGATGTTACGAAAAACAAAATATAATATATTTTCCTATAATTATTTTCTATTGCATTTATTGCAATTATCAAAACAATCGAATGCAAGTGCATCTCAAGCAAACAGCATGCTAATTAAACTTTCGATAAGTTAGCTTTTCGCTTCAAATTTGCACGCACGCACTTGACTCATCTCTAGTTTCTGTGAATAGCGGCAAACGGTGGCATGGGAAGAAGCAGCAGCAGCAACAGAAGCTGAAGCAATAGCAGCAGCAGCAACAAAAATGTGTAAATAATAAACAATGAGCATAGTTTGTTGTTATTATTAATTGTTGGCTTTTGCCGTTTCTTGCCGGCCAATTCTAACCTCAATCCGCTGCCTGCACGGGAATAGGAATGGCAATCGAATCCCAGGCACGCCAGCTGCCCATGGTTTCTGCTCACTTTCATGCCAACGTAGCACACGAAATGCCGATGATGACGATGACGACAACGACGTTAACGTCGGCAATCGAGCAGCGAGCGACAAACCAGCCAAGCAAGCAAGCGGCGTCGGCGGCAGCAGCAGCAGCCAGCGAGCCACAGGCATCGCCAGCGACAACCACAACGACAAAGTTACACCAATACCAATAAACGGCGATGGCCGTCGCGTCGTCGTCGTCGTCGGGCATCGTGACTTGGCACTTCAAGCAAAGCCAGAGGCAGACGGCACCGAGCCGGAGCACACGGCACGGCATGGACAAGCAAGCACAAACGAATGCTCGATTCCGTTTCCATTTCCAATGATGATGATGTTGCTCACGGGCAAGTGCCACTGAGGCAGGGTCAGGGAAAAAGCGGAGCGGAGCGTTGGGGGATTGTATTGGGTAGAAGAGAATGCTGCAGCTGGCAACGAACGAAACAACGTTTGGCTCGGTCTCGGTATCGGTCTCGTCGTCGTCGTCATCGCCAGCGCCAGCGCTTGCACAATCAAATGGGGCCAGCAGCAGCTCGCTTCTGATGAGGCATATTTTACTTTTGGTTTCGTATTTAACCTCACTTTCGTATATATATATATTTATTTTTTTTTTGGTCAGCCAAGCAAAGCTAGGTAGAGTTGTCGACGTTAGAGGTGTTATCGATTTCACGCACAAACAGGAAGCACCCCGCTCAGCAAGAGCAGGAGTGGATGACCCATCATCATCGTCAGCAGCAGCAGCAATGTCGGGTGTGGCTGCTGCCAGCCATCTGTCCCGGCTCCGAGGTGCACAGGGGAATGGGAGCTAGCAGTGTGTATAACGGTTTCGGTTTGAGGAGCCAGGCGGCGACGGCAGCAGCAGATCGAAATCGAATTGATGTCGTTGTCGTTGTCAATGTGGATGTGGATGAGTGTATTACGTAGGCCGCTGGCAACTCTATTCGCCGTCGGCGACATTTGGTTTACTCACCTTGATATTTACGCAGTTGTGTATTTTAGTGGCCAGTGGCTCCTTATCGGCCGCATAACTGTTAATGATCGAAATGCATTCGCTGGCGGGCGCTATGCATAGGCGACAGCAGCTTTGTCGCGTACGCTCCTCCATTGCTGTCGCTGTATCGCCAGCAGCAGCAGCAGCACCCGTTCCTGTTCCTGATCCTGCTGCTGTTGTTGTTGTGGTTGTGGTTATAGTTGCGACAGCGTCGCACATTTTTCGATTAAAATTTATACTTTATTGCTGCTGTTCTTTCCTTTTGGCTTTGTGTATTTTGCACGTTTTCACTTTTATTTTGAATGGGGGCGCAACGCGTGAGCGTCGCTGCCGATTCCTCTCACTTTTTTCTATTTCTTTTTTTTTTTTTTTCTTTTGCAAAATGGTTTTTGTCGCCTCGGCTGCGCGATTGCGGACACTTTTTCGTCGTGTCGTCACATTTCACATCTGCTGATGCCTGGGCATGGACATTGGGTATCGGTATCGGTTAGTCAAAACGACTCCGTCGTGGTCGTGTGTCTGTTTGCGTTTAGTATGCAAAACAAAATTACACAGAAAAAAAATGAAATTAACGCAACGAGCCGAACCACTTCCAATGTGCACCTCGGAAAACTACACGTCCGAGCCTTGCGACGAAACAACAACAAATGATAATTGTCCAAAGCAATCGATGACACTAACGTTACTATCGATGACTAGTGTTAACTCCATGTTAATGGACAACAGTGCATGTTACCTAACAGCGATAGAAAAGTTCGATAATATAAATCGACTGCCATGCTTTTAGTTTGCTTTCGGCGAACGGCTTTTTTTTGCGAAACTATAATTTCACATATAAGGTATTGGGATATTAACGTTCAGTTGTGGCACCGATTCTCAATCATTAATTCGATACCAAGTACATTACTCCAAAACAGGAATGATATTGTCAATTATCGAGTATAAACAGCTGTTTCAGACTATCGCATCTTTTTGTTTTTGTTTTGCTTGACTTATTGACATATTCTCATTTGCTTAGCTGCGTTCAATTTGGTTTTTCATTGACTTTAACAGATTAGTCCAGGTAAAATAAACGCATTTATTACATGCACATAACAAGAAAAACGGTGTTAAATTTCATTAGTCACAGCACCATACAAAAAGAACGTTGCGGTCGGATATAGCCAACTAAAGAATACTCTGTTACCTTTGTAAGCAGACTTTTAACATTGATGTAACTATCCAAAACACAATATCGATCTAATGACATCTTCCCCATCTATTCCAATTTGTTTGAGTTTCACCTATTGCACTTTCACAGAGAATTACGGATATGTAACTAATAATAGCACATCGTATTTGTGGCTATGTTTATATTAAATAAAACACCCATTTGTATATAACAATGTGTTCATAATTTTCCCATATATGTATAGTTATAAGCCTTTTATCGCAATAATCCCACTTTAATGAAAATGAGTAAATTCTTATCAAAAACAAATATCCACCTACCTTGATTCCCGATCTCCCTTAACCAAATGAATCAGTGTATAATGCAGTGTATATGATATAAATTTGATACGAATGAATTTTATACCTTGATGTCCTAAGTTGAGATTCTTGCGAAGCTATGCGTTATATAAAAAGAAAAGCTCTAAAAGTGTTTCAGACTTTTTGATCGATTCGTTTCGAATGGACCTATACACCAGATACAAACTGTAAAAGAAGAAATTTATAGTTTCTTTAACTAAGCTGTTTTACAAATAAGCTCATGTGTTTTATATCTCGTTGGGGATTTGTTTTAGGAATATTTCGAATTCTCTTAAATAAATAGGTAGATCTTTATCAAACACAGGCATTGAAAATATTCCCATAAGATTAGACAGTTTATTAATAACTTTAGAATATAATATAATATATATACTTATGAATAGATTACAAACACAATGTGAGGTTTTTTTTTTTTGATTGTCATGTCAAGTCAGAGAACAATCATAATATGCCCATAAATCATGCTGGAAATTAATTAAAGAACCATTTAAATTGGGAATAAACGGTTTGACAAGTCATTTAGTGGCTATTGAAGATAAGCCCCATGTCTCTCTGCTCAGCTCAACCGCCCCCCCCCCCCTCACCGCTATCAGCTGGCTGAAAAGTGCAAAGAGCGTTCGCATAAATAATGCTCGGATTCAGCATCCTTTCATTGGGACGGCGGGCACAGTGGGCCGCAATCGATTTGCGTGGCACGAGGGAGGTTTTTTTATTTTGCAATTTATCGCAACATTGTGGACCGGAAAGGGCAGATAACTCCTATACGCTCGTCTATATGTGCGTCAAACTAAATAATATTTATTCAAATAAGCGCATTTAGGCTTATCACAGCCGCCCACAGCAAAAACAAAAAAAAAATTATATAAAAATTAATAAAATAAAACAAAGCCCTCACAGATTGAAAGTAGTTTGTAGTTGTTTTTAGCGGCAATTGCATTTTGCAATACAGTGAATACAGCCATGGGTTGGCCCAGAACCGCGCCCACCTCGGGCCTAACGAACCCATTTGTCGTAATTCATCCAATAGTGGATAACTGTAGCACTTACAATGCACAAACAAATATTGATTGCGATTATATTGCCGAGCCCGGGAAGCGAGCGCATTTAGCGATCTTCAGCGTTATTTGGTATTGTATTCCTACACATACATGCATACATACATGCATACTTCCAGGCGTGTCTCTGTGTGTATGTCTTATCTGGCTTTGGCTTCACACTCGACGCTTATCACTCCAGAACACAAGCTGTTTGCTTGTATGTATAAGTATGTATATGTATATGTGTATGTATGTTTATGTGCTTGTATGTCACGCATACACCGGCTGCTGTTGCCAGATTCGGCTATAAAAAGATTCCTAGCCGGCTGCTTAAACTTCAGTTCGCGCATATTGTTTGCTCGCGTCGTGTCCTATTGGTCAATATCCTCCAGTCTAAAAATTCCAAAGGTATGTACGACAAGTGAACAAGTTGTCTAGACAACAACATTCGTGTCCTGCCATATTTCAAAATGGAGAAAGCTGTAATTTTTTTTTTTGAAGCTGATTTGAAGCTGAGTTCATTTGAATTGGCACAGCTTCTACTTTTTCTAAAGGACTTTTGCTCAAAAAATTCTTTTAATTTTCTTTGCGATCTTAACCAAACTCGCCAAAAAATGCGTATAATTGTGCTGTCATGCATGGAGATAACCAAAAACGATCAGTTGATAACGGATTTAAGATAACTACATCAAATTTGATTAATTGGGCTTTTAAATTCTTTTTTTTTAGCTGAATTTGATAAGGATCGGTTTACTCTTTTGCAAATAGGCTTTTTACAGAAAGATTTTCCCAAATGTTATTATTACAAGCCGATTCAATTCGTAATGAAAGTCCCTTTTTCAAGACTACTTACATTAATGTTCAAGTATTTACAGCTCACTTAAATAGCTTTACCGCGAAATACCCTTCAACTGCTTGCTGCTTATAAATAATTCTATTTTTTGTATTATTCAATGGACAATTAAAAAATTTCTAAAATGCCAACCACAAGTAATTAATGAGAACATAATTAGAAATCTCAAGTCTCGAACCACTGTCTCTGTCGGTTTGTGTCTGTGATGTATTATCCTGCAGTCGCCATCTTTGATCCGTTTTTTAGTTAGTGTTTGAAACACACACACACTCATACACTCATACAGACGGACAAGTGAACATACATACATGTTAAGGCTTTGCTGCGTTTACCGTAAGCAGGTCGCGCTTTTGGTTTGACAAGTTCAATAACAACAGCAACAACAACACAATGCATGCCAATTACGTGAAAAGCAACAACAACAATAACAATAACAAACGCAGCTGGCCAAGTCTAAAATCTCGGCCTGAGCAAGTGAAGGGCATGACGTCACAGCAGCTGGCAACGGCGACGCGATTTGTAAAACCTAAAAAAAAAAAAAACAAGCTTGACTTTACGCTTGCATTTGTTGTTTCTCTTTGTATATTGGACAATAAAAACACTTTGCGCCGCCGGCGGCCGCTTCAGTGTCCAGTTACAGCTCCCAGCATAAGCAGCATTTGCAGCAGCAGCAAAATCCAAGAGATGCAGCCAAAATTAGCCCAATTAGTCACATTTATTATTTTAGTCGCATTCTCTGTTCCAACGGTAATTTGAATGTTCTTTCAATTCGTGCAATATGCTCGTGTTTGTATGCGCATCATTTTCAGATGTCCTACAAAGTGGAGCCACTACCCGATTCGTATGCCGGCCTGGGCGAGGGTCCGCACTGGGATGAGGCCAGACAGAGCCTGTACTTTGTAGATTTGGAAGCGGGCAGCCTCCTGCGCTACGACTACAAGCAGAACAAGACGTACAGGACGCAGATTGAGGGCGAGACACTGGCCGGCTTTGTGCTGCCCGTTGAGGGTAATGCCCAGGAGTTTGCTGTCGGCTGTGGCCGCCGCGTCGTCATTGTCAACTGGGACGGTGTGTCGCCGACGGCGAAGGTGGTGCGCACTCTGTTCGAGGTGCAGTCCGAATTAAAGGCGAATCGCTTAAATGACGCCAAAACCGATCCGCGTGGTCGTCTCTTTGCCGGCACCATGCGCTACATTGGCGATGAGTTCGAGCATCGTCACGGCGAGCTGTACAAGTGGGAGGCCGGCGGCAATGTGTCGGTGGTGAAGAGCGATGTCGGCATTTCCAATGGTCTTGCCTGGGATGAGAAGGCCAAGAAGTTCTACTATATCGATACCACCGATTATGAGGTCAAGTCCTATGACTATAACTTCGATACTGGCGTCGCCAGCAATCCCAAGGTCATCTACAATTTGCGCAAGACCAGTCCCAAGGATCATATCCTGCCCGATGGCATGACCATCGATACTGAGGGCAACATCTATGTGGCCACATTCAATGGCGCCACCATCTACAAGGTCAATCCAAGGTATGTTACACCAGAGCTCCATGCCTGGTATGCTGTTAATCCCATTTGCTTTGCCCTTGCAGCACCGGCAAAGTCTTGCTGGAGATCAAGCTGCCCACCAAGCAGATCACTTCGGTGGCCTTCGGTGGACCCAATCTGGACATTCTATACGTGACCACCGCGGCCAAATTCAACCAGCCCGCGCCGGCAGGCACCACCTACAAGGTGACGGGTCTCAATGCCAAGGGCTATCCGGGCGTCAGCCTAAAGATCTAAGCGTACACGCACATAATTATAATAACTATGACACTTTTTTTTTTACCTACACAAATATTATCAATCTATCTAAATATCTATGTATCACACAGTGCAATTGTATATAAAGATGAGTGTATTCTGTAATATTGACAAACAAAGAATCAAGTGTTTGAACTTAACTCAATGGGATCCGAAACTTCACATTGCCAAGGGCCAACGCCGACGATTTATCAGCCCTTGACTCGAGCGACTGTTTTATGACCTTGCACAATTGACGGTCAGAAAAGATACAAACCTAGGCTCTGGCTGGAGGTTATATTAAAGTTGTTGTGCACCCAAGCAAAAACAAGCCATGACAAATATGTGACATTTAACTACATATGTATACATATATTAGGAAAAATAATAGTTATCTTCGGCTGGCCGAAGATTAAATAATTAATTGGTATTTTGGAATATAAAAAATTGATTGTCTATTGTTGCCAATGAGTCTGAGTTTTCGCTTAAACTATACGCATTATTTAACATATCATTTTTACCTTAGCAACTAAACAAAATAGTTGTCAGGCATTCAAATTTCACATTAATTAAACTAGCCGCAATCTAATAACTCGTAGCTGTCTATGCACGTTTGCTCCGCTTGAATGTGCCCTAGGTTATTCATCTTCCGACTCCGATTCGGTGCCAGTCTCATCATCGTCATCGTCGCTGGCGTTGGCGTTGGAGCGATTGAGGCGCAGCATTTCTTGAAATTCATGCACGCGTATCTTTTCGGGTACAATTTGTAGCAGAAACTCCAGATTTTTGCTCTTGTTCACCAGTTGCGACAGATGCTCATATTTGAGCGTGTCGCTATTCTGTTTGGCACAAGACGCCGTGTACGCCTCGCGGGCCAGGTGCTGCACAAATAGCTCGGTGCACTTGGTCATTAGGAAGAGCACTTCGTTGGTAATTAGGCCTGTGTCCATGGAGCTCTTCATGATGGTGCGCACCCGGCTGAGGGGCAGAAATGTGTCCGCGCTTGGCTTGCGCTGTTCTTGCGTTTTACTTGAATCAACCATATTGGCTATATAAATAAAATGCCGGTCTTTTTAACAGCTTCCTTTTTGGCGCTAAATGCAAGGGACCCGGTGTTTTGTTTGTTGCAACTGAAACTATCGACTGCAAACAGCAGGTTGTTATCGAGTAGTGTTTGCGCGCTTGGCATGCTATCGATATGCACATTCTTTGAAGGGATTTGCAACCTTGCTGATGGATGCAACACTGCGATTTCTATTCTGCCTCCTTTTTGGCTGTTGTTTCGTGTGTTGACCAATAAATTTTTTCGTACGCAGCATATTTTTTTTGTCACTTCTCAATTACAAAACCACGAAATACGTATTTTAAACGCAAAATTCGCTTGCGCTGCTGGCAGAGCAAATATATTGAGCAAAACACGCAATAACATTGCTTGCAACTGGCGTAAAACACGTAGGCGAAGAAGCACGACCGATAAAAAACAGGCAAAGGCAACTCCGACCGACACCGAAACGTGAATGTAAATGTGAAAGCGAACCGAATCCGCGGCAAGGAAGTGCAACACAACGACAACGATACGGTACAACAAAGCGAGGCCAGCAGAGCAAAACATATGTTTGTTATAAACAAAAAGAATTAGGCGCACTTTCCATGATAACTATATACAAACTACGCTCGCCTATTGTGTAAACAATTGCAAGCAGCAGCAGGCACAACAAGGGTCATCTTCTACCGCAGCATCAACAGAAGCATTGAAAATACATTATCAACTTGCCTACACTCCGGTCCATATTGCAAACAAATATATATTATATATATATATATTAATACAAATATAGATATTTATCGTCTGTTGTCAATACCACATCGGGAGTTGTTAAAGAGTTGCAGCGACAGCAACAATTAAAAATGGCCGCTGCTACCGCCGACGTTGTTAATGCAGTGAACGACTGCTTCAGTATCGGATCCACAGTGCTCTGTACGACCTGTTTTAAGGAGGAGGTGGAGGGCGAGGTGCTCGCGTTCGATCATAACACAAAAATGCTTATATTGAGTATCCTTTTTCAAAACAATAATTAACGATAACAACTGTCACTTGGCGCTGTCAAAGGGAAAGTTGTTCGCTTTTTTTTTTTGTATTATTATTGTCACATGGTTTATATAATATATTTGGAGAGTTTATCTCTGACCATTCTTAGTTGGTTACCTTACATCGCCTGCGGAACTCTTTGCCTGCCTCTCTGTTTTCTTCTTCTTTTTCTTTCCTTGCTCGAACAGAATGTCACTCGAAAACGTCGGGAGAACTGAGTGATGTTTATGTGATGAACCTATCGCTTTGCAGTAACGTGCAGGTGACCAAGGAATGCAATGGAAACTTCATTGATGATCCTCAAAAGCTCAACCTGGAACAGGTAAGCATAACCCCAAAGATTTTCTGTGTGCATTCAATTAAAAAACTTCCGTATGCTTTAGGTTAAAATGCGCCTACGTAAAACAGTAGAGAGACGGCAAGACTATCTCAAGTCCAAAAATGCCGACGTGAGTCCAGAAGCACAAGAGCTCTATCGAGCGATAGCCAAACAGCTTGGGGTGAGCCGCATGTCAATATACATTGTTTAACAACCTAGTCTAACATGGTCTTATTGTATTTGTTTTTTATTTATTTTTGATGGCAGTATAATGAAGTTTCATGGCAGGGAGCAAACATACAAATATTAAACGAAGTTACCGTCTCGCCGCCTTATAGGGTGGACAATGTTGTTTCCAGTTCGGATAACGATACTGCGTGCAAATACATTAAACGAATTGTAAGAGGCCAAGCAACAACAAATTTGTGACTTTCACAAATGCAAAATGTGTATCTTGAAATTGCAGATCACTCAGTTTTTCAACACGAGACCTTCTCCGGCTCAGGAAAATGCGCATGGCACGGCCAGCGCTTCTTCGGCATCCGTTTCGCCCACTTCCTCATCTATATCATCGAGTAACGCAGCTTCAGGATCACCGGTTCCCGCTAACTAGAAATAAAAAAGAAAAGAAAAAAAAAAACCATATTTGCTTCAGAAATGAATGAATGAACATAGCATTATAATTGATTGGGTTGCTGCGTGGTGGGTGACTATATATCTGTAGAGCTGCATTAGAGCAGTTTTTTTGTCACGTAAATTACAAATTTAATTGTAGCACAGTGGAGTTCGTGTATCGAATAGTTCGATAACAGCTATGCCGATTTCCATTCGATCACACACAAGCCGTATTTCCAACTGTCGCCACGTTTTTGTGACGTAATAAGTTAAATGCATATAATTTTTTTAAATTAAATGATTAATAAAATGTTAATAAAATGACATAATTAATCAAGAAAGATATCATTTTGATTAGTTTGTCTTGTAATTTAAAAAAATACTGAATATCTTGGCGGCAATCGCATTTTGTTTAGTTTGTCATGTAATTTGAAAAAATACTGAAATCTTTTGGCGGCAATCGATAACGATTGTCTTTTTATGTGAATGGCAAATACTGTCTCCGTTTACTTGGAACAGCAAATTAAACGTTTTCATTCGAGTTTTCGCGTAAATAAACTTTTATATTGACTGATAGACATTATAGACATGGAAGATGTACAAAAGCACAGCGTGCATACGCTTATATTTCGCTCGCTTAAACGCACACACGATCTGTTTGTATCGAACCAGGGAAATTTGCCGGATATTGATGACCGCCTGTGAGTGTAAAAATGCCGCTAAAATCACAACATTTAATTACAACTCTCACAATTTTACAGCGAGAAGTTGAGACGCTCAATAAAAGCAAGGGACACTTATGGTTTGGTGCTTGACCGCGCCATCAAATCGATGGACGCCAAAAAGATGTCCGCATTACAAATTGACAAGCCTCTGGCCATTACGGACGGCAGCATGGCGAGCTCGGACTTGGGCACAGAATCTGGCAGCCTGGTTAGATACAATCGGGACAAGGAGAAGACGCCGTTAAGTGCCAATACCTCATTAGTGCGCGCTTCGATGCCAAGCAGCAGCGGAGCCAGCAACGTGCAGCTGATACCAAAGAAAGCGCCCAGCATACCCAAGCCCAAGTGGCATGCACCATGGAAGCTATCGCGTGTCATTTCCGGCCATTTGGGCTGGGTGCGTTGCATAGCTGTGGAGCCGGGCAACGAATGGTTTGCCACCGGCGCTGGTGATCGTGTCATCAAGATTTGGGATCTGGCCAGCGGCAAACTGAAGCTATCGCTAACCGGCCACGTGAGCACCGTGCGCGGTGTGGCCGTTAGCGCAAAGCATCCGTATCTTTTCAGCTGCGGCGAGGATCGTCAGGTGAAGTGCTGGGATCTGGAATACAACAAGGTAATACGACACTACCATGGCCATCTGTCCGCCGTCTATTCGTTGGCACTGCATCCAACAATCGATGTGCTCGCCACATCCGGGCGCGACTCAACGGCCCGCATCTGGGATATGCGCACCAAGGCAAATGTGCACACATTGACGGGCCACACAAACACTGTCGCCAGCGTGGTAGCACAGGCGACCAATCCACAGATTATAACCGGCTCACATGATTCGACAGTCCGTTTGTGGGATCTGGCTGCCGGCAAGAGCGTCTGCACGCTGACCAACCACAAGAAGTCCGTGCGCAGCATTGTGCTGCATCCATCGCTGTATATGTTCGCCTCCGCCTCGCCCGACAATATCAAACAATGGCGCTGCCCCGAGGGCAACTTTGTGCAGAACATTTCTGGCCATACGGCAATCGTCAACTGCATGGCCGCCAACTCGGATGGCGTGCTGGTCTCTGGCGGCGACAATGGCACCATGTTCTTTTGGGACTGGCGTACCGGCTATAATTTCCAGCGCTTCCAGGCGCCCGTCCAGCCCGGCTCCATGGACAGCGAGGCGGGCATTTTTGCCTTGTGCTTCGATCAATCTGGAACGCGTCTCATCACCGCCGAGGCCGACAAAACGATCAAGGTCTACAAGGAGGATGACGAGGCCAACGAGGAGACGCATCCGATCAACTGGCGGCCGGAGCTGCTCAAACGTCGTAAATTCTAAGAGACCTCTAGTTTGTATTTAGCTTAAACAATGTACAAAATAAATAATGCACGGCTCGCAGATACTACGTAAAGTTTTTTTTAAGCGAGGATCACATATAGCCGGAAAAAAATTGAAGGTTTCTTTGGAAATGGAATGGAAAATATGAGATATGTGAGCTTTAAAGGAGTCTCGACAAGAAGGAGATCTCTCTGAAAAAGAAAGATCTTGCCGAAAATAAGTATGTCGATTTAAGGATTTGATTTCAAACAAACATCGTTTAAATTGTTGGTATTTTATGTTTTTTTTTTTGTTTTATTTTGCATTTTTTACACATAAATAATTTTATTTCTGCATAAATAATAATAGCGTATTTCTGCATGAATTTTATGTTGTTAAAATATTTCCTGTTTCTTTATCTTTTTCACTTTCAAACTTCTTTTGTATTATATATTCTTTTCGCTACAGTTAACAAAGTAAAAGCACTAACTGTTAATTTAAATGATTCTTTATTTTTTGTTGTTGTTTTTGTTTTGTTTTTGTATTATAGTACTGTATGAATAATATTATTAAACGTAGGGCTCTCTCTAGTCATTTGCATAAACGTTATCATTAGCATTATCTTTATCATTTCATGTATTAAAATCACAAATAATTGTTTGAAACAAATCCTTTGTTTTTTTTTTGTTGTCCTTTTGTTTTTGATTTTTATAATTATATTGTTTTTGTATTTTTCTTTTCTCATTAACGTTCGTTCGTCTTCTCGTTATATGTAGGTAGTTTTTTTTTTATATGCATCAATTATCATTACACATCTAGGTATACATATATATATAGATATATCTCTTTCTCTACCCCTCGCTCCACACTTTCTCACACACACACTCTCTCTCATCTCTCTCTCTCTCTCTCTCTCTCTTTCTACATGGTGTCGAACTGCAAATGTTCCAGATCCTTGGCAATGTACTTGCCCCGCGCTCTCTCTCTCTCTTTTATTTTTACCGTTTTTAATTGTGTTAAGTTTGTAAGCGTGTTTTTTATTAGGCGATGTTGTGTATGTATGTATGCGTAAGCGTGCTCCGATTTGGGGCACAACTGCAAAGCGTATTTACAGTAATGCCAAAAAGCGTTTTGGGATTTCGGCGCTAATCCTTTATTATTTTTATTTTGTTATTACTTTAGTATATTCAGAATAGCAAAAAAAAAAAAAAAAAAAAATTACCCGCTCACATACAAATACACGCACAGAGCCTAAGCTTAAATTTAAATTAATTTGTTTATGTATTGTGGCGTGTGTATAAAGAACATTTAAATGTGTGTGTGAGTGTGTGTGTGTAATATTGACATTGACACCGCCCCGCCCAACCGCCCACCTGTTGGAGCGGATTCGTTCGCTCTTGGTGCTCTTTTAAGTGTTGTGAAACATTTGAAGAGTTCCTATGTGTTGAAGCGAGAAGGGAGGGGGAGGGGAGGGGGTGTTAGTCAATGGAAGGAAGAGTTTTTGGCTGGCACACAACGAATATATATATATATATATATATATATATATATATATATGTATATAGAAAGCAATTCACAAAATATAAGTATATTTAATTGATTGCCTCTTGCATATTTTGACAGACAGGCTGAACGTGAAACAAATTAAATATATTAAGTGACTTAGATGTTACATATTTTTTTTTTTTTTTAAAACAAGGCGCAAAAAAAAGTTAATTAATTAATATAAAATATATATCCAACTGAGAAAAACGGTCGTGTTTTCGCTTGCTGCACATGCATACATACATACATACACACATATATACATATATATATATACATATACATATACATACACATATACATATACATATACATGTATATATACATATATATATGTTTATATATATATACGTACAATTGGCTGATCCACAAATTTCAACGTTGATTTAAATGAAAATTGAATTTCTTTCTTTTGTTTTTTTTAAAGGTTTTTTTATGTTTTCTTTTTCGGGTTTTTTGTCTCTAATCTTTTTTTTTTTTTTAGTTTCTTCGGCTGATGCTGTGGAAGTTGTTGTTGTTGTTGTTGTTTTTATAGTTGTTTAAGATTTCAGGAAGTTGCCACGAAAATGGTTTTCGGTCTCGGAAACTACCGTCGCCGTCGCCGCCGTCGTCGTCGTCGCCACCGACCAAACCGATCTTGCCAATCCATGCAACGCCTCGCCTCGCCCCGCGATCGTTATTTTTGATTAAGATGGGTACCGAGACAAAAACACACACGCGCGCACGCACCCACCCACACACACACACACACACACGCCCACCCACACACACACACACACACACACATACACACACACCCACACACACACACTTGCACACGACGAACACGCTGAATATATATATATATATTTTCTTTCTTTTTTGTTTGCTGTTATTGTTGATAGTTGAAATTTAGTTGTAGATTTTGATTGCCTTCTCGGAGAAATTGAGTGAGCTGCGCTTGCGCGATTTGTTGATGTGGTCGAGCCCAAAGAACGGCAACTGGCCGCCAGTCCATGTCCGATATACCTCGAGATCAATGGACGTATTGTCGTTCACGTCAATGGTATGACCCATGGTGATAACGGCGAACTTATAGTTCTCCCACTCCTTGTCGGGCACATTGAGACGCTTCTGTATGCGCTGCTTGAGCGCACCGTAGGGTTCGCCGTGTCGCGCCTTTGTGAGGAACGGGACACCGAAGGAATTGTATAGCTCTTTGCTGAAATGGGCCACCGGGATGAGGAGCTCGTTCTCGGCCAGCTGTGACTCCTCGGCGGGTATCTCTTCGATGCGATAGATCTTCTGTGTGCCCTGTGTGGTTGTTATCGACTCGTTGGTCTTCATCAGCGTCTCTAGCGGTATATCATCCTTGCATATGGCGACAATCTTGTGATTGCCCACCTTCATGAGGCGCAGCTTCTTACGGCTATTCTCGGCAAATGTTATTGTCTTGGCAGCCTCATCCAGTAGCCCCTTGACTGTATCATTTTTGTTTGGATACAGCACCAGCTCCTTCTCCTCCTTCAGGTCATTGGAAACCCAAATGCACTTGAATAGCTTCTTGTTATCCAGTTCGTGTATGCTCAGCGACAGTCTCTGGTAGAAGATACGTTTCGGCGTGCTCTGCTTTGTATACGACAACAGGTCCTTGATGGTGCCCTGCGAATATATATCAATTTTATGATATATATATATATATATAATTCAATATTGCTAGCTTTCAAATACAATACACAAGGTTAAGGATTCATTTTTCATTATTCTCGTGACTTGTGAAGCAAATGCAAAAGATTTATGTCGAAATAGACAAAGCTCTGTAAAAGTCTACTGTTAACATCATGTTAATGTAAGATGTATGTTAAAAATCTTCCATAGGCGAAGACAAATATTAATTGCTGTGGCTTGCAAGAAAAACCATTTCTTTTCGAATGAAACAAGATGAAAGTATAAAGATAAAGGCATCAAATGCAAGAAAAGATTAGAAAGAACGAGTTTCTTTGACTGCGCCGCATATCAATGGGAGCTATATGATATGGTAGAAGATGGGAAACTAGCGACCGATCGATCCGAAGGGGAATCTGTTTTGGATATCATTATATGTATATAGTACGCACCTTGTAGGTGTAGGGCACAGCATTGCCGGCGGTTTCTTTGTAGTTGCTGATGCACATGAAGAACTGGAGCTTCTGGGGATCCGTGTTGAGGCGCTCGGCGACCGCATTGGTCAGCTGATCGTAGTTGTAGCGATTCGATAGCTCGAGCGTAAAGTCCGGCTCATTGGGATTGCATTTGTCGCTGAAGATGATCTCGATGCGATAGACCAGATCCAGAAAGTAATCCTCAACGGTGGGCAAATCCAGTTTAGCATCAACATTCTCGCGCTCAAATATCAAAATCGGCCCCTGCAAATGATCCTGCGGCATATATAGCACATTCTCGATGGGCTCATTAATATTAGGTATCTTCTTATCGGCATATTCATCGAACACGGTCAGCTCGGTGTCCAGCTCGAAGCCGAGCTTCCGATTAATCTCCGGCACCAGTTCGCTGAGGCGACGACACAGCGGCTGCTGTGTGCAGCCAATGTAATTGAGGCGCTTGTTGCGCGCATCATAATACTTGAGGAAGAGCAGCACGTCCGTTTTGGGATTGAAGGGCAGCAGGGGTACGCTGCTGTCGGGCGGTGCCAGCTCCAGGAAAATGACCCACGGCTTTTGGGAGGTGGGTATCTGCTCGATGGTGCGTCCGGCCTCCGCCTCGAAATCAAAATGCAGGAACTTTTGTGATTGGGCTGTGCACATGTTCCACATGCGCATGCGATCGCGCGGCACACCGAATGCCTTGACCAACATTTCGACCATTTCGTTAACAGTTTGGTTTTGCTTTAGCTTAAATGGACGCTGGTGAGTCTTCTCCAGATCGAAGAGGCGTCGCTTTTGCTGCGACTCAAAATACTCCTCGAGTATTACGTGTATGGGCACATATAGATTGGCCTCGCTCCGTTCCTTGCGCCTGGCCATTTCAATGCGCTTCTCCAAATCGAGACGCTCAACCAGGTCGCTGGATATTTCATTTTCGGGTATATCGCCCAGTACGCGATCCAGCTCCGATTGGCGTATATAGACCAGCATGTAAGCATTGCTGCACTTGGCATGAAACGAGATCTCGTCATCCATGCCGCCATAATTCTGTTCGATGGCCTCCTGTTTGCGGCAACTGGAGACCACATCGTCGTCAAATTTAAACCAGCGACCATCGGCCTTTGGATTGATAAAGACCACATAATGCCCACCATGATTGTCGCCCGAGTGCACCAGCACAGCGTGCAGCACATAGTCGGCTGGTGTCTTCTCACGCTCCGCCAGATAACGATCCAGATTGATTTGCTCATAGAACTCGAATCGATCGTTATACTTGATCGAGCTATCTGTAATCGGATCGTATTGGAAACGCATCAAATGCAAATGCAACACCGGCGGGAATGATGTGAATATGACGCCCTTGCTGGCCTCCTGTATACAAATTAATAGAAAGAGAGAGAGAGCGAAAAAAGCAAATATTTGTAAATATATCTATGTTTATTTTGGATTTAGATTCATGCTGTGGTAACATTTTAGCTCGAAGCAGCTCAAAAAAGTGCTTTGAAATTGAATATTGAACATAAGTTTGAGATCGATTGAAAACCAAGTTTTGATTTTTCAAAATTATTGTCGCTGTTACGATCCACACACAATCCACAATTGATGTAGATGGTAAAAAGGGACTTTAATCGAACGATTTTGAAATGCCTTTAAGACAGGGAACAAGGCAAACCCAGACGATCCACTTGACGTGTTTCGTAATAGGGGAAATTAGAGAATTTTAGACATATGTGAATTCTATATGTTATATCTTGGTAGAAACGTGCCGAATCGGAGCAAATGTGATCAGAGCATGAGGCTAGTCGATGACGTATTCACTTACTTGGAGACCGTGGACACCGGCATCGTATTTGTTATCACCCTCGAGTGTCTCGGAGGCGACATAGTCCTGAAATGAGTCATAGATGTTTTTCTTGTCTTTGATATTTAGCTGAATATCGTAGAAGGTCTCGTAGCGTGTGCTGTTGTAATCGACATTTGTGCATTTAATGTACGATGACATTTTGCCCTCGAACAGGCCGGGAATGGTGCCCTCGAGGCAGGTGCCCTTCATCTTTGATTCGAGCTTGTCGAGCAGCACACGGAGAAACTCCTGGACATCGTGCTGCATGAACGAATCGAGTGTCTCCCAGCCAAAGGATTTGGTTAGCTTCTTGGTGCCGACAGGACGATCGCCGAACTGCAGCTCATGGAAGACGCGCTGCAGGGATAGCCCAACCGATTTGGTGCTATCGTCGGCCTCGGTCGGTATGCGATAAACGGCCAAGCGTAGTGAATTTGTGAAATATAGCGTCTGGAGCAGCGAATTCATGTAGCATGTGGCGCCCTGATTCTTCAGGCCGACATAGCCGGTATGCTTCTTGGAGTCCCACAGCACGCCGTGCGGTGCGTCGGCAATTACGTGCACCTCCAGCGTAATGCTGCCATTGTTCACATAATATTTATCCGGATCCTGCAGCTCCTGCCAGGTTATAAAGTTCGAGTAACCATAATCGTTCTCCTTCGAGTAGAATAAATGCTTGATGCGAGCGCGCGTAAACGGCGGCGCATCCGGCTTGTGGCATTTCAGACGCAGCTCGGCAATGGCATTGCACGACCAAGTGGGCGAATCGTTCTCCCCATTGCACTGCAGAAAGAAGCCCAGCGCACGATCGTTCGGTATGACCATTATCTTCCATGGCAGCATGCGCACATAGACTGGCTGCGACAGATGCTGTTGCTTTATCTGGCCGACATTCTCCACAGTGTAGGAGAATGTTGTCTCCGACCGGAACTGATCCTCCTTCGTTTCGTCGTCCATTGGCATCTCTTGCTCGTTGCCAAACGATGTGGAGCTGCTCTCTGCCAACAATTGCTGTGGCGGCACGTTGCCGTTCTCACTGGGTAGCTGCTGCTGCTGCTGTTGTTGTTGCTGCTGTTGTTGTTGTTGTTGCTGCAGCTGTGGATGTATCAGATTTTTAAACTTTGGCAATTGTGGCGGCGAGTTTGTCTGTTGTTGTTGCTGCTGCTGCTGTTGTTGTTGTTGCTGTTGTTGTTGCTGCTGTTGTTGTAGGTCACTTGTGATTATCTCGACCTCTTGGGTATCCTGGGTGTCCATTGCTTCGATAGACTGATCTGTTTCAATGTCCATCTTATTCGGCACTTGAATGTTGCTGTTGATCGGCTACCGCCGCTGCTGCTGCTGTTGCCGCCGTTCTCGTTGTTTTTCCTATTCAAGCGATTTTGATTATAATTTGTATAAGTTTTAGTTTTATGTTTTTTTTTGTTGGTTTTTTTTTTTTTTTTGTTTTGTTTTGTTTTTTGAGTGTGTGCTCTTTTTTTTTGTGTGTTGTTATCGTGTTGACATTCGATTTCGATTTCGATTGCGTTGCGCTTTATGTTGCAGCAGCCGCCTGAGTTATCTGAAAATTCAATGGAAAATAGGTAACAGGAGAAGGAGAAGGAGAAACATCGATAAATAAACATACAGACACAAACGCACGCACATATGTGTGTATGCATATGCATATAAATATATGCATGTGCATGAGTATTGAGTATTGATCACAAGAAGCTTGCAAACTTTTCGCAAGTTTTTTGTCAACGCATTTTTATATGCATATGCACACACTTACACACTTATGCGTATTTTATAACTTTTCATCATATATTTATGCTTGTTTTATGCAATTACATATACATACATGTATATACCTATATGTGTGTAGAATTTGCTCACGCTAAAACGAAGTGCGCCGCATCGCTTTTGTCCCAACACACACACACACGCACACACTCGCACTTGCACACACACACACACACAAAACACATTCGCTCACAAAACACATTCGCACGCACGCACGCATCAAACCTTCCGCTTTACACATTTACCCCCGCCTGTCAACGGGCGAGCATCAACTTAACTGAGCTTCCACACACATTTGCAAATGCAATGTATATTTTTCTTAAATGTACTTACCTTAGAAGATGTCAAAAAGTGTATGTGGTATATTTTGGCTTTGGCCGCAGGCTGGTTGATGGCAGGCAGCTGTAGGCTCGAACTCGAACGCAAGCGCCAACCGTCAAGAAAAAACTTGCAAATTTTCTTCCTATTTTTCTTTCCAACCTACACTTCAATTTATGGCGTTCTCTTCATCTGCAGTGTGTGTTGTACGACGCTTTTTTTTTTTGATAGCAAAAAAAAAAGTCGAAAACATAAATTTTGTCAAAACTGTTTAATTTATATGAACAACACTTGTGACGTATTTTGCTCGGCACTGCATTTGCGTTTCCGATTCATTAAAGGAAAGGTGCAAAATTTAACTTTAATCTAGCAAGCAAATGTTAATGCTCTACTCGAAGTGGCACTGCAAACTCAAAAGGAAAATATTTTGACGCTGTTATGTCAAAAATGAGCTGCCAGCTGAAAAAACTATCGACTATATTATCGATGCGCTAACGATAGTTGGATGTTGGTCTAACAATCGATACTTTCACAATATATCGATTTTTGTGGGTGCAATTAAAAAAGCTTTCATTCAAAATCGCTGAGGAGTAAGGTATAATAAATTCAAATTTTACTTATAGGAACAGCCACGATAAATGCAAAAATAACAAAAAATTAAAGCTGTGCCGAATATGTTATATGCTTGTAGATAAACAAAAATTCTAATCCGACTAATATATTCAAAAATAAATGCGTTAGCCGATTTAAATAAATTTTTGTTCTATATTAAATTGAATGCAAGGCAGACGGCATTTGGCTTATAATCATAATCAGAAATCAAATAAATGCAAGATGATTGATTGATTGATATAATAAAATAAATATTTGTATAATTTATAAAATCAACTTGAATCGGCCGTCATTCGTTTGAGGTACATTTGCAAAAAGTTTTGTTCATTTACACGATAATATACAATATATTGAAATTGTTCGAATATTTTTTTTTGGCTAGATAATGCGCGCTAACTGGCCACCCGCTGACGTCCCTGCAGACGTTCACAGCGCGAGCAAATGCCCGCCGAGTTGGACTTCCAGCAGTTGTAGTGGGCACAGGCGCCGCACTGGCCACAGCGCTGCACCCTGCGCTGCCAGGGATAAAGGAGCTGGCGGCTCTTGCAGTATTCGCAGACGAAGGCGCGACCAGTGCAGAGCTGAAAGAGTTGAAAGTTGATTGATGTGAAGCTAATCGGGTTAATGAGTTTCTAAACTGGGGGGCACTCACCACACAGCCGTGCACATGCTGTTCGTTGAGGGCGATCAGCTCCTCTATGGTGCGGCACATGCTGTTGTTTTGTACATCGACAAAATCACACATGGACCACATGTCCGGATCGTTGGTTATGTGCGCCGGCACTGCATCAAAGAACGCCTGCTCCCTTTACATCAGAAGAAGAAATGCATCAGTTAGAAAGAGATGGAATGATGATAAACAGCAGGGAGCTTACCTGGTGGCAAAACGGCAAGCGGCAATAAAATCGCGCACATATTTGAGCTGGAGCCGGCGACGTCGTGCCCGGGCCAAGAGCTTCTGCTTGACATACAGCTGGGCATTCAGGTCTGGCACATGGAATAGCGGGAACGTGTACATCTGCTCGATCAGGCGATACGCAAAGGAGCTAACCGCATAACAGCGAAAGTCCCAGGCCTGCAGTATCTTGGCGGGTATGGCCGACAGCTGGTTCCGATGGCAGCCGGTGCACAGATATTTGCCCAAATAATTACAATATCGAAAGTATTGTTGATACTGTCGGGCCACATGCATGCCACAGCCGGCGCAGCGATAATTCTGGCGCGCCAACAGCTGCGAGCGACTGGCGGCCGCGTGCTCCGTAAAGATGATCTGCTGACGCGGTGGCGCCCATGTTTTGGTGCCACGTGTCAGGCTCGTCTCACTCGCCAGCTGGTGTGGATGATGCAGTTGCCGCTGCTGCTGCTGCAGCTGTTGTTGTTCCTGTAGCTTGGGCAATGGCAGCAGCTGCTGGGGCGCATCCTGCTCCGAAACGAGCCATTTAAGATCACCCAATTTGGGCAGCTGCTGATCATTGAAGCGCGAGATCAGCTGCAAGCCCACCGCCTCGGCGCTGTTATTACAATTACAATTGCTGCTCTGCTGCTCCGCATAGGGTATCAGCAGGGCATCGGCATCGGCATCTGCGACCACATTGCTGGCGGCATCCTCCGCAGGCTGGTCGCGTCTGCTCCACTTCACATGCTCGATGGCCGCAATGCATGCCTCTGAGATGCGAAAATGGGCATTCTCCTTTTCCAATTCGGTATTGTTGTGCGTATTGCGCGACATTTGAAGGAATGCGGCCAGGCTCTGATTGTCCATTTTGTTGCCGCTGCCGCTCTGCTGGCTATCGCTGCTCAGGCTGCAGGATGTGGTGCTGCAGCTGGCGCTGCCGTGTGCTTGGCCAGCAGGACCGCCGCCGCCGCCGACTATGTCCAGCGGCGCTGTGCTTGTCGTTGTCGCCGTTGTCGACGCCTGGCAATCGTTGTAGTCGAGCATGCTGACGCCCTCGAATAGCGATTGCCGCTGCCGCTTGTCCAGCTTGCGTCCGTTCACGGGCAGAAAGTTGTGCATCAGCACACTGCTGGCCTCCTCTTCCTGGCCCCGACTCTTGCTATACCAGCTCGTGTAGACGGGCGGCGACCCAAACAGGTTGTTCAGAAAACTGTTGAGCGGACTGCCGCGCTTGACGTACTCCGTCGTTGGCTTTGTCGTTGCCGCCGGTATATGAGCTGGTGGCGTTGCGCTGTTGCTGCCCGTTTGGTCCGTCCAGATCTTGATGTCGTCACAGTTAATCAGCTGTATGCGGCGCGACGCAGGCGACGCCACCTGGCTGCAGCTGCTGGCCGTGCTGATGCTGGAGCCGCTCAACGGTGGCAAATCCTTGCGTTGGCTGCGCCAGTGCGCGCACGGACTGTTGTAGGTCTGACAACGCGGCCGCCGTGCAGCCGGCCCAGACATGGCACTGGGCGACCACCTATCCACGCTGCAATCGTTCTGATAGAGGCAGGGCAAACTTTTGATGCGTCGCAGCAGCTGAAACGGACGTGGACCTGACGGTAACTGGAGATGCTGCTGCTGCTGCTGCAGCTGTTGGTCCTCCTCCTGCACGACATGCAAGCGCTGTGTTATGCTGAAATTGGGCTGTGAGCTGGTGCGTCGATGGCGCCGCTTATTCAACGGCTCCAGCTGGCTGAGCAGGCTGCTCTGGTCCAGCTCAATGGCCGTCAGGCAGACGAACAGCGCCGCCGCATAGCCGCTGTGCCGCAAATAGGCCACATCCCGCTGATAGTAGCACTCGAGCAGCTCCTTGTCCGCCACCAGCGACTGCACGCAACGCGACAGGCAACGCGAACCTAGGCAGCTGGCCACCCATCCCGCCAAGAACTCTCCCACGCTCACGTTCCCAGTTGTTCCGGATGATGGCGTCGACGGCGATTGGCGATCCGCGAGACGCAGAAACTCAAAGTCCTCAATTAGACGCTGCGAATGCATGAAAAAAGTGGACATTAAATAGGCAAATAAAATAAATTGTTCATGTTCAGTTTCTTCTGCTGTTTAATACTAAAGTTGGGCAAATCAATATGTAAATAAATGCATCGTGTTACGCATAAAACGCCATTGTTTATAGTGTACAAATGTTACCCAGGAGTGTCTTTTAGATGTTTATTGTCAGCTAAGTTTGTTTATTTGCTTTTAAGTTCCATTCGAGCAAATGACATACGAAGAGAGGCATATCCGAGCCCATTCCATTATATTCCTTTTAAACATTGGGCTTACAAGAAAAAATCATTTGAGAAATGAATATTCGTCATTTTCATACATGGTTCTCTTCCTATTGATCTATCTCCAGTTTAAAGGAAAGATTTCTAAGTTTTGCTGCAGACAGCAAAGTTAGATTATGCTTGGTCGAAAAATATATGAGCCACCCTTTTCGTTATTTTAGATATTTTGATGGAATACCGATTTCATTTGTAAGCTTCATTGATTCATAAATAAAATCTCTCTAGGAGTTTGCGATCCATTTCCTGCCCAAAAGTTATTAACTACGAGAGTTTAATGCTCCACAGTATTAAATCTAAATCAGATTAATATATTAACAAGATGCCATCGGAAAGATGAACAAGTTTCTATAGCATAGATCAAAATGATATATATATATATATATATTATGTCTGCTCATTTCGCTTTGATTTTTTTCTGCCGAGTTTAGGGCGTTGTAAGCTTTGCTTATCAGAAGTCGAGTTGAACTTACCCGCGATCCGAGGTCCGTTGGCTGGAGCAGGCCATGCTGCAGGATTTGGACGCATGTTTGCACCAGCAGCTGCAGGCACTCGTCGCTTTTGGCTTGGAACCAATGATTGGTGGCTCTTCGCAGCTCCGTCTGGAGTGTGGAAAGCTGCAGATGTTGTTGTTTCAGCTCGCGCTGTTGGTGATGGCTGCGCCTGTGCGTGTCACAGCTCCAGACTGGCGGCACAGTCGATGTGGTTGGTGTCCCACTGGACATGTCCGTTGCTGTTGTTCTTGCTGCTGTTGCTGTTGTTGCGGCTACGGTTGGGCAATTGAGTGCGTTCACTCATATTTACATGTCTGTAATTGCATTGCAATCTTGCGCATTTATGCAGTTGGGTTGCTCATTTTGCTAACAATCGTTATCGATATATCAAAAATATCGAAAAACAGCTGTTTACGATGTGACCAGATGACCAATGTGACATGTGCTGGCGCCCCACAGATTTTTAATGTCATTTTAAATCAAATAATTTGGCGCCCGAGGGCCGGGTGTGATGCACGATATTTGCTTATATATTTTCTGTTATCTGAAACGCAGATCGCTCTGCGCAGCACCTAAATAAACATGCAATGCATACACGCACTCAAACATATATACTTGTACTTACTTATACAAAACAATTACTTGCAAAAAAAAAAAAAGATTTACTGGCGCAGCATGAAAACCTTTGGGACTTACTTGCATTTTTGAGAATCGAGTAGAAGAGCACTATTCAAAAGTACGTTATTTTTCAATTTGCATCGCAGGGGAATTTTAATTTCGGTTGCGCCCCGTATTAAACAATATACAAACATACATACATACATGTGTACATACATACATGTGTACATACATACATGTGTACATACATACATATGTGTATACACACATACATCTGTACATACATATATGCACATAAATCTTTATATGCGTACATGCACTCACAAATACGTGAGCACATATATACATACATACACACATGTAACATACAGTCTCGGGCTTTTTGCAATGCATAAAATAATAATGGGCTTTGAGAATATAAAATAAATACCAGTTACAAATACGTATGACTTTAATTGAAATGTGTGCAGATTAGTTTAAACGTTTAAATGCAATATACGAACTGATTAAAAATGTTGCACAATTTGTTCATATAATACTCTATTCTATTGAGTCTTTTTGTCGTCCTTGGCGGATTTGCCGCTGGCCGATTCCTCCTTGAAGTGCAAAAAGACAAACGAGAAGACAAAGACGCCAATCATCATGGAGAAGGCGCTGGTGTAGTAGGGGAATGCGCTCGGTATGAATCGCTCGTATTGTGTGTGCTCCAGCGGACGCACCGAGACTTGGGTCGTGTTGTACAGATGCGTATAGCCGATGCGATTGTAGTCGACCTTAAACTGATAGACACCATAGACGTCGGGTATCTTGAATCTGGCCTCGTAGCTGCCGCCGTTCGTCTGCTTGAGGAATGCGCGCACAAACGGATCGATGCGCACAAACTCCAGCTGAATATCGTTGGCCTTGAACGGCTGCCAATTGCCCAGCACCAGCTCCTCGATGGCAATCGTATAGACCACGGGATCTGTTATGGTATATGCCTGCTCGGGCGGCTGACTTTCGCCCTCCTTGTGGTGCCGCACAGAAGCCACACGCAGTCTGCCGCTCTCGCCGAATACCCACTTGCTGATGGCTTCGGCGACCGCCCGATTGCCGGCCTGTTTGTGGAAGGCGCCGCTCTGTGCATACTGCACGGCCATGGTGAAGGTCTCGTCGGCAAAGAAGTGCAGCGAGCCGGAGAAGACGACACGTGCATTGTTGCGTGCCTGCAGAGCGGCAATTAGCAGCGTGCCGCGGCCCACAGCGTGCGGATAGTCCGAGACGCTGGAGTCTGGATTGTAGCTGTAGGCACTGCTTTCCGCGGTCAGCAGCTTCAGGACCAGAGGGTTTTCCTTGTCCGCAATGAGTCCTGTGCCGCGATATAGCAGCGGCGGCGCATTCGCCTGACGATTCTCGCTGCCCACCACGCTTGCCGCATCAACCAGATTCCTGGCCGAGGTGAGAATAGTTGTATGGTCGCCCGCATCGCTCACATCGTAGTGCAAGTGATCGATGACGGCAGCATTTTCCTCGTCCAGCTCGAAGCCGCATTCGGAGGCGAATTCACGCAGAGCATCGCCGGATTTCTCGCTGCCCGCGACCAGAACATTTCCGCCGTCGTCCACGAATTGTGCCAGACGCTCCACGCTGATGTCACCGCCGAATTCCTCAACGCTGGGCGCGAAGATAATTAGATTCTTGTATAGGTATTCGCCATAGCGAGATAGCAACAGACCGGAGTCGTCCGCTAGCTTATAGGTCAGCTTAAATCCGCGATCTATCCGAGAGGAGGTGGACAAAGTATTTAGTAAATGTTGTACACGTCATATGTTATGCATGCTGTATGTGTGTGTGTGTGTGCGTGTGCCGGTTACCTTGCAATGTTTTGAAGAAAATCGAATGCGTTTCACGAATAGCTAAATTGTCCAACAATACCAGAGTATTGGCATCGCTTTCTAGCACAGCATTGCAATTATTTATTGCGAAAATCGCAATTAATAGAAGTTTCCACATTCTGAAAAAGCCGATGCAAGTGTGAGGAGTAACACTAGCGATGGGTAATGTACAAAGTGTCACCGAAATATCGATATGTCGATCATCGCGGGTGCTATGTCCGCCAATGCTTAATCGATGTTTCTTGATCGTGCTTTTAAATGTTTAAAAATCGCTGTGTGCTAAAACAAAATCACAACACAATATTTCAAGAGTCTGTTCATTCGTTGTATTGGCTATAGCAATAAATAAATTAATTATAAGCTAAATTATAAATATAAGCAAACAAACATCCTTAAAAAGTGTGCTGTCATAACTATACAGTCAATCTTATTCATTCGTTTAAATAAAAAATAGTTCAGCCGCGTATTCTGTTGACAACATAATCAATTTGTGATTCTTAATTTTGATTTCTCACTTAAATCTCAGCAAAAGAACTCATTTTGAAAATGCTTTCACATTATCAGTGTGGCAACGCCAAAAATGTCGTTCTTTAGAATAAAAAGCTTTGCTTACACAAGAGCTTTCGATTTTTCGCTTTTAAAGTGTATCTAATTGGAAAACGCTTCTTCGCAAATTCGAACTCAGTTTCAGTTGCAAAAAGCTGGCGTCGCGCGCGGACGCTAAGGTGCGGCGGTATTTATGCTTACAGTTCTACCACTGACAACGGGCACTGCGAACGCGTGCGAGATTTGATTTCATTTTTTTTTGAGTGCTTTAAAAAATATAGTTAACAAATGGTTGAATTGTGAGAGAGCAACCCAAGGCAGCATATTTATTTACATAAAGAATCAGCTAGCTAACAGATATAACAGGAACATGCAGAGCTTTAAGAAAGCACCGCATTTGGACAGCAGCAAGAACAACAACAACAACAGCAACAAGAAGAAGAAGAGTCGCTTATAAACAAACGTGTGTGCAAATCCATAAAATCAACAAGAACAAGAAACGCAAGAATAAAAACAAGTGCAAATTGGGCCGCTGCGGCAAACGATACCAAAAGCAATGGAATTAAAATAAAAACAACAAAGTCTGCAGCAACAGCAAAGGCCAATTAAAATTGTTTACAGAAAAATTCTGCTGATGCTTGATGAACTAACGGTGTATTGTTGCTAGCTGTGGTGGTGGTGTTGCTGCTGCTGCTTCTGCTGCTGCTGCTGTTGTTGTTGTTGGTGGTGGTGGCATTTGGTGGTGGCGGCATCTACTTCTGTCCGTTGTTTTTATATGTAGATACATAGATACAAAAATAAGCGAATAAAATTGAAAATAGCTTAACAAGCATCTCTGGTCAACATGCAATTAATGCAGACTAATTGAAATGGTGACAGTGTGCAACCTGCCCAGCCCCCCCGCCATACTCTGTTTCCGTCCAAAAGTGCAGAAGTAGCTAAATGAATGGTAATTAATGCATATGTAGCGTTTTACCGTTATATGTATGTATTATATTATGCGTGCAAGAGTAAGAGAGAAAGCGTGTAGTTAGCGAAGAAGTGAAGCAGCGAAAATAAAAGTGCAAGTGCCAGTTGTTGTTGTTGTGGTTGTTGTTGTTGTTTTTATTTCGATGTTAGTAGAGCGCGGTTGAAATTTATCGATCGACCAAAAAAACATCAACAACAACAGCAGCCGCAGCAGCAGAGCAGCGCGCACAGAACGCAAGAGAATGCAACTGGAGAGATGCTGCTTTACCGGTCAACGACGCTGACGCCGATGCCGACGCTGACAACGACGCAGACGCCGATGCCGACGCCAGCACCGGCAAGTAGCAGGACAAGGCCGTCAATTTGCTGCCAGCTTTGCGGTCGGCGTGAAAGTTCATTTTATGCGTGCAGGTCCAAGCCGCAGCAGCAGCAACAGCAGCAGCAGCGGCGGCGGCGGCGCAAAAGTGAAATCTTACCAGCTCTTCGCTCTTTGCTATCTTGTCTTTTTGTATGTGTGTGTGTGTGTGTGTGTGTGTATGTGTGTATGTAACAACTCGCTGGCGCTGGCTTACATTTACTTTGCTTTTTTTTTATATTTTTTGTTGGTTCTTGTGCAGTCAAGTGCTACAAATAGCACAGTAAAAGTAGCTGAACAGATAAACTAATAGTTGGTGAAAACAAAAAGAAAACAAGACACGAAAATCAACCAACGGCAACGTCAATTTCTTCTTGTCAATCTCCAAGTAGAAGAAGAATAACCACAACAACGACACGCTGCTTCGTTGCGCTAGCGGCGGCGGCAGCCAGCGGGGCGCTGGCAAAAAATTGCGGTATGAATAACAGTTATTTTGAATTCTTTAATAAGTATGTTAGTGCATGATATAGATTAGGTATTCACAGTGAAAGCTCTGTTAACGGACACCCTCTTTGGACGAACTCTCCTTGAGCTGGGCAAATTTTAATTTTAATTCCTTACACTTTATTTTTGAACGCCATTTTTTGTAAGAGAGGAAAAGCAGAACTAGTTGAAACGAAAAAAATACAACGCAGCAAGAAACTTTAAAATATTGAAAATCCTTTTTTTTTTTAATGCATGGAATATGCAAAAATTGTAAAGTAATGAACTTATTCTGATATTTCATAGTTTTGATAAGTTATGCGAGATATATTTTAAGAGAACATTTTCCTTAGCAGGATACCGTAGGCAGGTCGTCCAATCGAGCTTTTACTGTACATTTAAGTATGAATGTGCATAAAACTATAAATATGTGTGTTCATATTCATTTGATGCCTTGCTTCCCCTTTCATACATACAGACGTATATGTATGTATAGATATGTATGCATATATGGCAGCATTTACTGTTTAGTTTGTAGTTTTGCCAAAATTGCAGACGCTGTATGTTAAACATTCGAGATGCAATTCAAAATATCGTCCAAAGTTAAGCACCAGCAACAGCGCAGCAGCAGCAGCGCGCATTAGGCCAGCCACATGCATGGCAAATCATTTACATATTCAAATCACGTCCACATAAGGGATGCATCAAAATGCATTAAACTCACGATTGGATCAGTATTGAATTTTTACTGTTACATATGTCGTCATATATGCAAATTCATGTCTTGTACACATGTATGTATATGTATAATCTGCATACCAAAAGCACACACATACATATTTGAAGGAATTTACCTTTATGGTTAGATAAAACAAGGGAATGAAAGTAATTTCCGGGGATGAAATACTCTAGCAGACATACATGTGTATAGTTGAATGTACATACATATATAAGAAGTAAGTCATACATATTTCAAAAACTTTAAACCGATCGCTTCTGTTAAAGCCATGGGATATATAGTAGTCTATGGTACATATACCTGCACATGGCCCAATAAATGAGGGCTGATAGTGCAAATTGTTAAAGGAATTAACGTTGATCTGAGCTAGGGACACACAGAAATTAACAAGAAAAGGTGGTAATTAAAACGAAGATAGAAGAGAAATATATAAAAAATTAACCGTATAACATACGCCAAAATGTGCTAAAAATAGATAAATGGCTGACGCGGCAGCTGCCAATTGACTGGGCGGCTATGTTGCGAGCTTTCAGTAAACGAGGGTCGCTTCAGTCGTATGGAAACGGAGTACGGCTAACAGTGGCCTGTTCAATGTGAGGAGGTCTGCCTACTCGATTGGGGGTTAGTTATTTTTGGGGACGACAGTGCTGACGATGTTTCTATACAAATACAAACACACACACACCCACAAACACACACACAGAGGGACTAACACATACATGCATACACACGCGCCGACAGTCTGACAACCCCAACTGTGTGGCATTGACGTTGCTTTTCGCTAAAACTTCGGACGATTTTTTACCGGCAGGGATGCTGATGCTCGGTTTCGTCCTTCTCTTCCTCTCCCCTGTCATGCTTTTGCCTTTGCCTTTGCGTTACATCTATTGGCTAACTCTCTGCTACACTGTTACGCATAGTGCACACATACACACACAGTACACATGTATTTTCATGCAAATGTCAAAGCTGCCAAGCGCCGACAACGACAACGTCGTCACTTCTCTCGCCCCTGCGGCGACCGTGCGGCGAGTGTAGCGGATTTTGTTTGTGCAGGCATTGATGTTGTTGTTATCACTTTTCATACCCTGTACCAATTGACAATGGGCTAAAGGGTAGGTTGCGAGCAGCAGGACAGCCGTGTTGATCCCTTTAATCCCTTTAGAATAAGCATAAGCATCTTCTATAAAAAACAACAATATATAAACAAAAATTGATATATGTGCATTTTTGACAAAACCTTTAAGCGGCATATAGGGTATCATCTAGTGCGCACACTTGTCTGAATCACTCATACTTGTTTGTTACTGTTTAATTTTTTTGGGGTCTTGCATTCTACGCGCTTTCTAGTTGAAAAGCATGGGGATGTGCCAGCATTGCAAAAAGGTGCGTTTACTTACGAATGAACTTTCTGAATGAACGGTGGTGTTCAGCTTTGAAAACTCACCACCAATTGCCGGGTATCCCTTACTCGCTCACTAATCCCCTTACTTGGTCTCTGCTTCTTTAGCGCTATGCGTTTCTTGTCATCCAGTGTTGTGTTATTTCTTACCTTTGCATCTGGTTTATTTTTGTTTTTTTTTTTTTTGCAAATTGCTTGGCCAAACAATTAGAAATTGTGCAACACTTGAAATTTGGAGCACGCAGCCTCTGCAAAGAAAATTAAGAATTGCGCCACTCAACACGTCGTCGCTGTCGCTGCTGGCGTCTCTGTTGCTATCTTTCTACAAGTACGCAAGCATACACAGACAAACATACATATACATAAATACACAAATGTACAAATACACACATACTTTTCCATGTATTTATGTATCTTCGCCTGTCCGACAGCAACAAGAAACAATCCAGTGAAAATAATCTAGTTTCGAGTAGTCAACTAACAGCTACCCTGTAACTGAAATTCTAATATAGTTACATTGACGAAGTTGTTCATTTAAATGCCTCCTTCAGCACATAGAGAAGTTTCGCATACCAAAACGAACCCGAAATAAAATACCCGTGCCAATTAAATAAACCGGAAAAATTGCATCGACAATATGATGGATGCCTGTTATGCCCGCTTTAATCTCTCTGTTAAAGGGTAATATTATGTACATAAGCCGCAAACAATCAAGGCATAAGTCTTCAGCTTTGTCTTTAGAAGCTTTGCATTTCTTTTGTTTTTGTTTGCGTACGCATAATGAGAATAAGACAGGAATTTATATTTCCTATCCCAGTCTATTTGACTAGCATATTTATTCCACTACAAACCAGTGGATTTTTAAGCTCTTCTTTAAAGCTTAAACATAGTCATTTCAATTTGAATATTAAACGAGCACCGCCAACAAGCGCTAACCAATCGATACCCAAAAGTACTCAATATCGATACTCGAGATCGGGCTCCGGTCCACCCCTATTCGGGATCGAAACAAAAGCGCGTTCAAGGCAGTTTTTAACACAGTTATTTTTCACTCTTTGATTTGACCGAATATTTTAAAGCTTATTGTAACTCGAAGTGTACTCTCAAAAATACCTTAAGTTTTTTTTTCGTGTTGATTGCGCTTTTAAAAACAGCTTAAAAAAAAAACAGAATTGTAAGTTTAACATTTATGCAATTTATTTATTGTATTTCTTTAAATACATAATGAAAAACATGCATTTGCATGGTCGCTAGCATACTTTAATGCCCCTATTTTTTTAATTCCCATGGGGACCGTAATCATTGTAAATTATTTTAAACAAATTATACGTTAATCATAATCATTTCAACAATAGAATTTGTATTTGTCACAGAGTGCTGTGAAAAGGTTAAATCATATTCTAATTAAGTGAACATTTTTGGCAGTCTCTGGAATAAATAAAATGATTATATTTACATTTTTATAACAAAATTTACATTCTAATAAAACAAAGTAGATTTTATATAAAAATTTAAGAAGGCTTTCATGTCAATTCTGATTTTTGTAGTTTTTCTGCAGTTTAGGGTATTGAAGTTTCGGTGCGTGGCTTTCTTATGCTTTCTTCGGGCTTTGTTTTGTCTTACTTCGTGCCATTTTCTTTTGACACTCGCACTCACACACACACACATACAAGGACACGGAAGCGTCTTAGTGTTGTTATTGTTTTGTGGGATTTCACTTGAGATATATATCCCCACCCACACGCACACACACGCACACACACGCACACACACATGGAAACGCACACACATAAAAATCGCATTCTTTGCATGATTCCTGTTTGGTTTTCCTGCTTCGTCTGCTTCTGCCACATTCCATTAAATACAACGAATACCAAAATGCGATAAAAGCAGTCAAGAAATTAAAATTGTTAGCCAAAGCTCTTACACACACACACACACACACACACACACACTCAGTCACCCAAAACACATTATTTCTTAGCCTGCGGCCGGGAATAGCCATGGCATAAGGATAAACTTTCGCACAGTTATAAATGCACGCACACAAACACACAGACACATGTATCTACACATATACATATACACCCATATATAACGTATTCCAATTTAAAATCTGTGAAAAATGTCAAATGAGCAACATTCGTTGACCCAAAAACAAATCAAATCGCACCCATAAACTATCGAGCAGCATTTGGAAAGAGGAAGGAAATGGAAATGGGCATGAGCTAAACGAACGGTATTTAGCAGCGAATTCAGCTCGAGGTCAGTTCGATTAGTTGTCCCTGTTTACCTGTGGAATAATCTATTAATGTATAGATCGAAATTTAGAAAGAGAAAAATGAGAAGAGGGCGGATTTTGATATAGTTTCGAGGGAATATTTCAAGTTTTCCCCCCCGCAAATCTGAATAGAGTTCAAAAGAGTTGTTACTCACAAAAGTAGGGCAAAAGTTCTGTACGTTAAGCCAAGCTGACATTTCCATGATAGCTCCCTTGTTGTCAATTTCCTTTACAAAAGTTCTGTAACTTTCTTGTGGTAAAGTTCTCTGCAATATCCGGCGTTAGCCTCATTTTAATTATAGATAAGATGCTCAGAGAAAGGAAATAGTTCCTGAATGGTGGGGGCATAGTTTCAAATGGGTTTAAAATCCAGAGCAAATCGAAAAATCGTAGCCTATATGTATAAAATAATATCTAGTTCCTTTTCGCGTATTCGATTAAAGCAATCGATTGTTTTCTTAACATCCAACTGTTGAATCAGTTTCTTTGCTTCTTCTGCTGCTGCAAACACGTATTTAGCCTTGGCATATGCAATACTTTATTTTATGGTATCATTGCCATCATCATCATCATGAAAAAAAGCCAACATCGACTTGTCACCAAGGCATGACCATAAACTTTTCCCTTACGTTGTTGTTGTTGTTGTTGCTGTTGTTGTTGTTTTTTGTTGCTGTCACAACTTTTCGCACAGTCTCAGGCTCATTGTCGCTATCTACAGCCAGTGTATGTGTATTTGTATCTGTGTCTGTATCTGTAGCTGTATTTGTATCTGTATCTGTAGCTGTATTTGTATCTGTATCTGTAGCTGTATCTTTCTTTCTCTGCGTGGCCTTTAAGCTGGTTTCCACTCGACGCGCTCTGCTCTGATGTGGTGATGCCATCCATTTTATGACGCCACTTGCCACCACACACACGCACACACGCTTAAAAATTATAAATAAATTGTTTGTACGTGTGCGTGTGCGTGTGTGTGTGTTTATCTACATTACATTAAGACAAAACTGAGTCCACTTTTGTTTGCCTTGATTAAGTCAACAAAACGTCGATTTGTTGCCTTAGCAGCTGTCAATCCGCCTCAAACACACTCTAATCGCAAAGCTCTCACAAGTTCAAACAACGTTTTCTATTCAAGAACAGGCCAGGTCGGGCTAAAGGCCAAACTGTGAGAGCCCGATTATCATGAAAAGTTACTCATAATGCAATTATTCAATTCAATTATATGCACAGCTTTGCAGTTGCCTTTAAGTGAGTTATGCGACCCAATTTTTCAGCTCTGCCAGCGTAACCTTGTATCTATAAACTGAAAGTTTTATTGGTAAGAATTATAATTCGCAACTTGTTTGAGCGCAACATTCTTGACGCAAAAACATTTCTCTATGGAAATATATAGAGTTTCATTTGAAAAAGTCGAGTGAGGACTGCAAAAGTAGTTTGCACTGAGAGACGGGAAATCTTATCATCCGGAAGAAACATTAGCGATAGGTACATAACTTATCAGGACATTAAACGATGCTGAAACTTCTTCCTTCTCTCTCTCTCTCTCTCTCTCCTCTCTCTTGTACATGATGTGTTTTCGCTTAGTTATCCAAGTCCTACGCCATATTCCTAGGGATAACCCCCTTATTCCGATACACGATAATATAGTTATTATTCGTTTTTGAAGCCAACAAAGAAAGTAATAGGAAGGCAAATTATAGCATTTCAGTCGAAAAGGTTCGCGGGTCGGCCCACACACATTTGCAGCTCGTTGGCCTGCACTTTGTTTACCTTCCCTGAAGCGCACAATCGCCGCATATTTCCATCTAAGTATACACATAACTAGATGGAAGCCTACCACCCTTCCCATCCCATCCGATCCGGGCGTGCGATAAACTCGAGAGGCACATGGAAGCGTTGGCATTTTGCTAGCATTTAGGTTTCTTAATTGGTCGGGAGCACGTCATCCAAATGAAAACGCTGAAACTATGTAGCATAAGAACCCCGTCAGACTCGTTAAAGGACCCCAAAACATTGGACATTGTGCGAGCACCCTTCAAGCTGCCCCAAAGCTGTGCAATTAACCCTAAAGGCCGGCGATGCAGAGACGAAGGAGCAGAAGACGAGCTATAGAAAATGAAAACCCTACAAAAACAAAAACAGGCGACCCTCTCCCTCCATTAAAATTGTTTCATCATTCAACTGCCATTTGCGAGCATAATGCATTATTATGATGTCTTCATAAAGGATTTAATTACTATACACAAAATATGTATATGTAAATAGAAACCAGAAACATAACCTGCGCTGCTTATGCGACATTTGAAGAATATAATTATATAAATAATAAAAAAAACACCCCACGTATCGACGTAACAAAAATTTCTTTAAAAAAAAGACCCACTTTTGTTATCATTTGATACCCATTCAGCAGCCTGCAACTCGATGTGAATCGCATATGCTTACGATATTTATAAAAATAGAAAATGGTTGATTGCACAACAAGCCAATTATGTGAAAAGAAAATGTTTCCCCTTCGCGTTTCGCAACACTGCAAAATGTTGGCAACGCCACGTGAGCTGCCAGATGAATTGAATTATTGATGCTATAACTGCCAGCTGGGAGCTTACATGATAGCAGCACTGTAGGAAGTTCTATCCTCATGTTAAGTATGAGGTGATGAACTTTAATATACCTGATCGAGATCTTATGAGAATTTGATGGTTCAAAGTTATTTTTGACTTTGGCAGGAAGCTGATTATATCTTCATGTTAAGTTAAGTATCCTCAATCCATTTTCATGTTAAGTGAACTATCCGGGTTCCATCCTCATGTCAAGCTTAATATCTTGGTTCCATCTTCATGTTAAGTATCATAGTTCCACCTAAGTTAAATATCCTAGTTTGCATCTTCATGTTAAGCTAACTATCCCAGTTCCATCTTTACGAGAATTTCATTTTTTCCATTTATTGTTAACTTTAACAGGAAGATGAGAGACTTTGACAGGGCGATAAGCCAGTTGATTTAATGCAAACAGAAATTAAATATTCTTGCAGACATGCAGATGTGCAATATACTTCAATAGAGCTTGGAACTTGGTTGTATTTATACACAAAAGCTCCAATTTCGACAGTTTTGTTATTAATAGAAATTATATGACATATTAGTCCGATGTTGTTTGGGTTTTTCTGATATGTTGGGTAAATAGCGAAGCTCGCAATAACTCATATAATTAAAGATATCTTAAACAGCCAATTATCTTTATTATATCAACCTAATACTTTGTTCAAACAAATATGTCGGGGCAATTATCATGTATATCGATATGTACCTTATTATATTTGGACATGCAGAGTTTTTGTAGAATAAATCCATCTTGAAGAAAATAAATAATAAAAAGCAGCTCGACCCAAAATTCTCAACTACCAAATATGGTTAGATAAGATTTTAAGAATATGGTTAAGTTTGTGGTTCTGTTCGGAAAATTTTGAAAATTTTTAAAAACCTTGCTTATGAAAAAATTTTTCAAGTTCAAAAAGTAAAGTTTTCACGATAAAACTGAATGCTGTTGCGTAGAGTTTAAAGATAGTTAATTTGTTTCATGTTCAGGTTTCGAATCGGATTCGAACCGGCTTGTAAAACGAGAATGAATAAACGGTAGTTGATTGAATTTGGCTTACGCTGAATTTGAATGCAAATACTAATGAATACAATTTACAGTTAAGAGTTTGGCATTAATTAGGTGTATCTAACAATGTCGGCGTCAAGCTGGTCGAGCTCCTCGGGCAGGGCGCAGCACTTCCAGGATTCCTGGACACCAAATGTATAGATGGTCTCGTGAAAGTACAGCTCGGCGGGCATTATGAATGCGGTGGGAAAGTCCAGATTGTTCATGGTGTCGGGAAACTTTTCCAGCTGCACACTAAATCCCGAATACTGATAATATCGAGCGCATTCTTTGCCCATTATCGGCTCCTCGTCGCGCGTATCATCCGGAAAGTCGTTGGCCGTCGCGAAGCGCATGCCCGGCTGATTGCTGTGTATCTCCATGTAGCGACCGGATTCGGGATGCAGAAATCGTCCAACGAAATGCAAAATGTTCACATCGAAATCCTTGTCGATGGCGTAGCACACATCGAAGCCGGGCACCGATTTGTTCTCGAACTGGCGCAAACGATCCCCAATAAAGGCCGGCACACGCATATCGTAGACGGTACTGTTGACCTTCGAAAATCGGCCCGTTGGCATCGTTTCCTCATTTGTCTCAATCGTATGATCCGCGGCTATGACCAAGCGGTGCTCCAGTATGCCCTTACGGCCCGCCTTCTGGCCGGCCAAATTGAAGTAGCAATGATTGCTGATATTCACGGGCGTGGTCTGATCCGTGCGCGCCTCGATGCGCATATAGAAGCGATTGTCGTTGTCCATGGTGAAGTGCAGCAGCACGGTCAGCTTGCCCGGATAGCCCTCGTGGCCCTGGGCGGACTCATGGCTGAGCGTAATCCCGTCCGGACGCATCATGTGCAGATCCCAAATGATGCGATCGAATCCAATGAAGCCGCCATCGATCTGATGTTGATTATTCAAATTGCGCGAGACGCGCACCTTCCGCCTGTCCATTATGAACTCCCCGTTGGCCACGCGATCTGCGACTCGTCCCAGCATACAGCCAAATCTTCGGTGCCGGTTCGCCTCGTAGCCGGCCACATCGTCGAAGCCGAGCACCACATCCTCCACATTGTGATAGGCATCCGGGCACTTGATGCTCTGTATGGTCGCGCCCAACTGAATGATCTGCACGGACAGATGATTCGCATTGGTGATCGTGTACCGTCGCACCACCTGGGCCTTCTCCGTGAACGGATTGATGGCGATGCCAAAGATATCCTCCGTAACTTTTACCATAATACTTAATTTCGACAATTTTACACCAATTTTTTTTAAATTTTGTCCAGTTTTGTTTCCGTTTTTATTTTTTGTTTAAAAATAATTTGTCTGACATTTGGAATGGGCTGGCATAGATAATGGGTTTCTCACTTTTTGGCCGGAATTCAGTTTAGCTTAGCGGGAATAGGATTTACCTTCAGTCATGCGGAGCACAGCTCAAACCCAAACAAAGCTAATTGAATAACCTGAAACAGGATTTTCTTGTGCCAGAAAATGTACGCAAAAAGTTCGTATTGTCTGTTTGAAATTCTCAGGAATCAGAGCTACGGCGAAATCTGTTGTAATTGGAACATCAACTAATGGCTAAATCTGTCTGACAGCTTGAAGCTCTCTGCACCTGCCCAATCCCACACACACTTTCCACCCATTCCAGGTATTTTAATGGACCGATTATTCGCCACCCATTCCAGGTATTATAATGGACCGATTGGCCTTTATCCATTCCAGGTATTGTAATGGACTGAATTTGACCTTAGGAACAAATGAGCTCCTTTTAATATGTTGACAAATCTGTCGCAACCAACAAACACACATTGAACTGCATATACCCTAATGAAGGGTATTATAATTTATAAAAGGACACGTTTTCGAGCTCAAGAAGTATATATAATATTGATCAGTCGGATCTATATACTTAGTTATATACATCTGTTTGACCTGCTTCTTGTCTCTCAACTTTTGTTGTTGTAATCAGCCCAGTTATCGGATTCGACTAGATCGAAGGACTATATCATATATATATTATATAGTTTTGGCATATGCGAGTTAAATAATGCCAAGTCTAATAAATATTGGAATACTATATATACAGTACTATAGGAAGAATCGGTGGAAAATGATTATATACAATATGTATATAGGAAATGACTTTTGTGTGGAAAACTTTTCTAGTTTTTGAAGAAGTCCTTACCTAAATTGAGCTTCACTTTGCGCCTAACATACATGCAAGCCTCTATTAAATTGGTCTAGTATATATATAGAAGGGTATTCAATAGCCGTTTCTTTTGTGCAACTCATTTGGTTATTTGTTATTGATGATGGCTTATTGGGTTGATGATTGACAGAGGCCCGTTCGCTGGCTTCTGTGCAATGAAAATCGGTTCGAGCTTGTGCGTTGCAGATAAGTTAAGCAGTCGAATTGCATTGCAGAGAAACTTATCTTATCAACTCATCGGTCAACGCATGGACACAAGCTAATATAGTCGAACATTGATCAATGTGCTATACGCTATGCAATTTTTATGATGTTAGGGCCATGAAATTGCTCTATTTAATCATTGACCGTGACTGGAATTATTAATATGCATTCGTAATGTGCTCCACACTGAATAATTCATTATGTGCCCTACAAGGGTATGTGCAAATACACAATATATTATATATATATATATATCCGGTCTGTGTAATTGCCATAAATTGCGGCGCTTAAATCCAAATTGCGAACGCTTTCCAGGCCTATTGGGCTGGGCTGGTCTGCACCGCTAATGGCTGCGGTCATGGCTCAGTGGATCCTACAATCCGACAGCAGACAGAAGCCCCATTTATCGGGGGCAATGCCAGACGATAGACAACAGGCACACCAGCTGCTCCAGTTCGACTAAAATCTAGTTGCCAGTTTGTTGGCAAGGTAAAAGTTCGCTTTGGTTTAGATAAGCGCGCTATAAGTTGGCCAAATTACCCGGCTTCATTTTAATTGGAAATGTTATCAAGGCGATTATTAATAATTCCAGTGATAGCCATATAAATCGTCGCCAGCGATTGCCGCTCATAAAAGTATCGACCGATATGATTTTAATAAAACTTTCGATTGCCAAATGAGCATAAATCAAGTCAAATGTATTTATCTACAATATTAAATTGTAGCTAGACATATCCACAACATATTCTAGCCTAAGTGAGAGCAAAAGAAATAGAGCAAAGTATATACATATATAACTTAAAGTCCATGTCAAATTTACCAGCCTCTTTATACATCAAAACATTGTCATGGCAATTGGCTACAGTTAAATTTCTGTAGATTCAGTATAAACAAGACAGTTTATATGAAAGGTATATATTAATGTACCAACTAACAGTTTTCTAATCCTCCTGGCAAAGTTCATGTTAGTTAACAAGCAACTGGATATAACTTAAGACCTGTCTACAAGGCACAGTAACTTAAAAGTAAGCTAAAACTTACCAGATTGCCAGATTTGGAATCACTCTGAAAGAAATTTGGTATATTACGAAAGTACTTGAAGATCTGGCTCAGATTTTCGCCTGAATCTTCAAATACAACTAGGTATTATTTGGTTAAGACAGCACTTAATCAATAAACTCACCTAGGATTCCAACCCGGATCCACCATTCATCATTTGAAATGTTTACAAACTTACGCGCAAATTATTATTTAATAACACATTTAAAATTCGAACGCCGTCGGACTTATACTATATATGGTATATAGCTACGTTAAGTCATGAATTTATTATAGGCCATCTGATACGAACAGCAATTTTGTTGTTTTTTTTTTTTTAGCTTCTAGTCTAGTATTTTACACATATTACATGTGTTTATACATATTAAGAACAGTCAGCGTTCAAGGTCCGCTTTTCGATCTATTAATATTTTAGTGATTTAGTCATACTTGCAGTACTTATCGCACATGTCTACACTTTCATGTGTACAATAAAAAGTGCGTACTCCACAAATGTATATGATATATGTATGTATGTCTGTCAACTATTTCGTTCATTTAACAACTGCATTTTCAGAATAGCCTTACGTGTACTTAATGCTAGCTATTCAAAGTATGCCTTCTCCGTATACGTATGTTAGATGTCACGTATACGAAGTTGGTTGTGTTATCATCCTAAACAATATCATCGCCTATGCTCGGACTGGTGGAATGCAAGTGACTTCTTATGCATATGTTGCACAATTCCCCTGCATTCCACAAGCCGCTTTGGACGATTATGTGTGCAAGTTTGCTTTGCATTTTTTGGTATACCCTGTAGTCGTATAAAGTGCATAGAGGGCGTATAATGGAATTGAGACAATTGAAAATACGGCGCATATAAGTCACTTATCAGTTATTTAGCGAATATAGCCTTTCTCTGCGATTTTCAAAGACTCAAGTAAGCTGTCGTCTCCCATTTGACTGCTACTTCTCATACTCGTACTCATACTCATACTCATACTCATACTCATACTCATACTCATACTCATACTCATACTCATACTCATACTCATACTCATACTCATACTCATACTCATACTCATACTCATACTCATACTCATACTCATACTCATACTCATACTCATACTCATACTCATACTCATACTCATACTCATACTCATACTCATACTCATACTCATACTCATACTCATACTCATACTCATACTCATACTCATACTCATACTCATACTCATACTCATACTCATACTCATACTCATACTCATACTCATACTCATACTCATACTCATACTCATACTCATACTCATACTCATACTCATACTCATACTCATACTCATACTCATACTCATACTCATACTCATACTCATACTCATACTCATACTCATACTCATACTCATACTCATACTCATACTCATACTCATACTCATACTCATACTCATGCTATGTGCAGGGTATTTCTTTGCCAGCATGCCAACTTGTTTTGCTGTACGCGACAGCTGCAACCTTAAGCTGTCCAAACGGCTGTTGCGAGACGGGTCCGGGTCCGGGTCCGGGTCGAGGTGTTCCTGTCAACGACTGCATAGCTGCATATACAAAGCTTTCCAGCGTTGAACTGGGATTGGGACTGTGACAGACAGGGGCAAGCGCCAGACACGACAGCCATATGCGAATGGTAGAGATTTAAGGATTAAACCCTGCTGGGGCTACATTCTGGCCGGCAGAGAGTTGAAATGCTTTGTTGACCAACTTAAGGCCTTAAGGTACACATGTCATGAACGCCATCGTTATGCAATTAAAGGAAAGAGAAATTAATGCAATTACTTCAGTTGAACGCTTTTAATCAAATATCAATCCGACTGCCTGAACATTGCAATTACCGTTTACCAATTGGACTAATGAAAGTAATATTCCGATTAATGCTTCGTTCCGAGAATTTTCCATCCGAATGTTAATAACCACATTAAAGCGATGCGCTCTGAAATTGCGGCTACCTATTATGAAAAATGTAATAATTTTTTTCCGCCTCTGTGATTTACAAAATTTGAATGTCAATTTAAGTTCTCAAAGTGGAAGTTGATTTGCTGTTTTTTCCATTAATGCGAATTGGGTCAAGGTCAAATTGATTAGCCTTCTTTTTTAAAGAGCTTTAACTTTAACGATTTCACGAATACTCTTCAACTCTTGCCTTGCAGATGCCTGGACTTGTGGTCTTCAGACGACGCTGGTCTGTGGGCTCGGATGATCTGGTAGTACCAGGTGCATTTCTCTTGGCGATACACTTTATAAGGTAAGTCCGGAATGTTCGAATACAGATGCCAATTATACAAATATGCGATGTTTATCTTTCAGTTTTGTACTTGTGGCCGTCTCGTTAGTTTTATTTGAATATAACACAAGTGTTTTAAGTGTTAAACTATTGTTCTATCATCTAATAAGCTACTTGTTAATACTATTTTGTGAGTATGACACTGCCAAAAACGGGCATCCAGTTCCATTTAGCTAATCTGTGGAACTTACCCACTTTGCAGTTTCGATATGCGTAGAAATAGGCATTTGTGTGATCTCGATGCGCGGCAGCATTTTGGACTCCGAGGCGCGTACATCGATCAATATCTGGATATATCTCAAGAGCTGTAAGTTCAGGCAATCTATTGTACTATTCCCGCATCTAGAATCGATATTAATCTATGCCAATCTGTTGCGCTTAGTGGTGATATTATTTGATATTTCATGGCTGATATTGGGCTCGATTTGGCTGTCCAATTACTACATGGAAGCGCCCATCGATGAGGCCAAAAAGATCTTTATCGGTGAGTTCAGGGCCTAAACCAGTTGCGAATTTTAGCACGTCAACATTGTTGATTGAACGGAAGTCTAACATATTGCCCTAATGCTCTGGCAGCCATCATCATATGCAACTGGACGCTGGTATTCATCACGCTAATAACCATCTGGTGCACATTCGATGCCGCCGGCCGCTCCTGGGTCAAGATGAAGAAGTACCAGCGATCCATGCGTGAGACTGAGTCGCGCTTCAACTACAAGCGCAGCAACAGCATGAATCGCAACTGGCGGCAACGGTAACTATATTAGCTATATATTAACTATATGATCTGGCAGATCGTATACTATATATCAATATATGCATGTAATCCATCTTCCTTTAGCAAGGTGATGCGCGCCTATCAGGACAGCTGGGATCATCGGTGCCGTCTGCTGTTCTGCTGCATGGGCTCGTCGGAGCGCAATCGCAATTCGTTTACGGATATTGCGAGACTGTTGAGCGATTTTTTCCGCGAATTAGATGTGGTGCCGTCGGATGTGGTCGCCGGTTTGGTCCTGTTGCGCAAATTCCAGCGGCTCGAGCGCGAGGCCATTGTCAGGCAGCGCAAGAATGGGACATATGAGTTCCTCAGCGGTGTGCCAATCACGGAGCACACACAGTTCCTAGCACTCAACGATGCCAAAAATTATGACTTCTTTCAGACCGTCATACACTATATGTACTTTGCCCAGGGCGCCTACGGCTGGCCCATGTACGTCATTATCAATCGAAGCAAAATGTGGCATCTGGTGCCCGAGCTCAAGTGAGTATTCATTAAATCCAATTGCCATATGGAAACGTCAATTGTTTCCATCGTTCATATCGATAAACAATAATGTTTGTCAGTCTGACAACAACATGAGTTGATTTCAATAAAACAAATTCGTACACCTCGGTACAAGTTAGTTAAAGACATCTTTGAGGCCAAAGAGTATAATTGCACTCTATCTTTAACTTTGAAAATGAATAACACTTTTTAAAAATCGCCTTTCTATGCGATTTTAAAGCCTCAAATTGTATCTAGGAATAACACCAATAATACTTATCTATGCTTTCACTTTTCTATCATACTCTCTTTGTCTCGGTAAATCTTTTTTGGTCGTCTATCGCATTTTTATTCTCTTTGCCGAACTTTCTCTTCCCCTCTTGTACTCTCTCATGCAGGAATGAACGACTTTCTTCTCTCTCTCTCTCACTTCCTTTCTTTCTCTGGCCCACTCTCTTTCACTCTTCATCTAATCCCAATATCCAACCCTTTCACTCTCTCTCTCTCTCACTCCTTTTCTTTTTGTCTAACTCTCACTCTCTCCTCTTTCTGTCTGTCTCTCTCATATACAATCACTCTCTTTCGCTCGCTAAGTAGCACAATCTCACTTGCTTTCGCCTTTCTATGCGATTCTCATTTTCTTTTCTCTTTTCTACAGATGTTTTGGCTGCTGTTGCGGCAGCGGAGACGACAGTCAGGTGATCCAGGACAATTGCTGCTACTGCAATTATGCGGCTCTGAAGAAGACACTGCAGCTGGGCGACATCGATATTGTGTATGCCACATACCATGTGGATGTGGGCGAGACGCCCTTCTTTGTGGCCGTCGACTATACGCAGAAGAAGATCGTGATCAGCATACGCGGCACGCTGAGCATGAAGGACATACTGACCGACCTGAATGCGGAGGGCGAGGTGCTGCCGCTGCAGCCGCCGCGCGACGATTGGCTTGGCCACAAGGGCATGGTCCAGGCGGCCATCTACATACGCAACAAGCTGCAGCAGGAGAATCTCATTGAGCGCGCCCTGCAGCGCAACGCGGACCGCTTGACCCACACCTTCGACCTGGTGCTGGTGGGTCACTCCCTCGGCGCCGGCACGGCGGCCATATTGGCCATACTGCTCAAGCCGGAGCATCCGACACTGCAGTGCTTCAGCTATTCGCCGCCCGGCGGACTGCTCAGCATGCCCGCTGTCGAGTACTCCAAGTCCTTTATAACGTCCGTGGTGCTTGGCAAGGATGTGGTGCCGCGCATCGGCCTCAATCAGATGGAGGCGCTGCGTGCCGATCTCATCAATGCCATACAGCGCAGCGTGGATCCCAAGGTATGACTCGACCCAAGTCCTAATAGAGGGTATCTGTTCCGATCAGCTAGATATCTATTCTCGATATGGCCATATGTGTCTCGGCTTTAATTTAAAGGGCTTTCAGTTTCAGGCAAAACATATGTCAAAGTCAGATGAATTATATATGTAGCTAGCTTAGGAACGATCGGTCGAAATTAAGGTAAAAACATATGTCAAAGTCAGATGAATTATATATGTAGCTAGCATAGGAACAATCGGTCGAAAACAATGTTGAAACTTTCTCGATTTTCGACACATCTTCATCAAACTTGGCGTTCGTAAGTTCTATCATGCTTTCTACATATGAGCTAAAACTTATCGATATCGGGATACTATATGATATAGCTCTATCTGAAGAAGGGCTTAAAAATAAGTTATCTTCAACAAATTATCTTCGGCAATTGCGAGCTTTACTTTTCTTCTCACATATCTGCCAAGCCGTATCGTATCGGAATACTATATAATATATGGGAGTTATTGATCGGGTATAAAGCTTCCATATCTATAAGGTTATTTAATCTGCCTATTTGATTATTTTGTTCAAACAGTGGAAGACCATTTCATGCTCGGTCATCTGCTGTGGCTGCGGTCCCGAGCCGACCTCTGTGGTGAACATGTCCGGCCAGGACACGCACATCAATCAGTACCAGGAGGTGAGTCCGATCTGAGAATGATATGATTAACTTGCTCAACTCATTCATTCCCTGTGCCATCTCCAGGAGCGCGGCACGGCACGCTCGACCAGCGCCCATCCCACGGACAGCTCGATAGCTTTAACACTGCATCAGCCCTTATATCCGCCCGGCCGCATCATACACATTGTGCGGCATCATCCCAAGCCAGATGAGTGAGTAAAAAATCTCTGTCCTAAACGAGAATTTAATCTCAAAATCTCTCTAATTGCAATTTTCAATTTGAATTTGAATTTGAATCCGGATTACACTTTGGTTTTATTATGTTTTCACATCTGACGCGAGATCCGCTTCACGATCGTCCACTAATTAACAATTGTGTGTGTGCGTGTGTGTGCCTGTCTATGTGTGTATATATATATGCGTGTGTGTGTAGGTGTGAACTATCAGCTAGCTGTAAGCTCGTCGTCAAAAAATGTGCAACTGCGATTAGCCTTGAGATTGGAGTCTGAGTCATAATTGAAATGACGTCAGATTTGTCCGGTTTCTGACTCAATGGGCAAAAGCTTCGCACAGTGGAACCGAAACATTGTTTTCAATCAAATATCCAAATTTATGAATTAGAGCAAAGGCTCAAAAGCAAAAAGTGAGGCAGTATTTGGGAACTCTAGAAAGTGTAACGACAGTGAAAAAGAACCTCTTGATACCAAAAAGAAAATATACTTTTTAGCTTTAGAAAAAAAGTACTTTTTGATACCAAATAGAGAATATTCCTTTTAGCTTTAGAAGCAAAAAATTACGGAAATATTTGGAAACTCTAGACAATGTCCTATCAATTGAAAAGAACTTCTTGATACCAAATAGAGAATATTCCTTTAAGCTTTAAGAGAAAACAAAGAATGATGAAGTATTTGGAAACTCTAGAGAGTGTACTGACAGTGCAAAAAAAACTTCTTGATACCGAATAGAGAACATATCTTTTAGTTCTGATTCTTCAAATTCATACAGTTTATAGTATAATAAAACGATGTTTAGTAAAAGTGCGTGGAAACTATTTGAGCATATTCTATTGAAAATTGCATATCAAATTAAATTCCGCTTAAAAGAGAAGAAATTCCCAGTATTGAGCTTGGGAGTAGAAAAACAGTTTAAACAGAATCGATATAGCCGGCATATAATATCTAATTATTTGATAGAAATTGCATTTGACAGTTTTCGTTGTTAGATTATTTTTTTCTGGTTGGTTTTTTGGTCATGTGTTTGTCTTATGTTTGCCCACTGTGCGCTAACCGTGTCAAGCGCAGCGATCGCGTTTCGTTTTGTTTTGTCACCCAGTTCCCAACATACGCAAATCAATACAAATACTCGTATGTCAATATAATTATTTAAAATTATTTTCAGGCAAAAATACGACAGTGGTTGGAGGTAGGCCCGCTGCACAGATGAAAAACAATATTTTAATCAAAAAGAAACTAAAGAAAAGAAAAGAAAAACGAAGCGAAATCAACGAAACCAACGCGTTCTTGTCTTGTCTCTTCCTCTCTCTTTCTCTCACACTCGCTCTCAAATCTCTCTCTCTCTCTCTATATCTCTCTCTCTCTCTTTCTCACTCTATATTAGCTTTAGATAGTATGAACATGATTTCTCAAGTTCTTATTATTTTTTGCCAATTGCATGAGGCGGCGACGCATGTTATTCGTTGAGGCCCCCTTCGCCCCTCTATCCCTTATTCTTCAACAATCCCAACCCCCCTCCCTACACCCAACGAACTCGGTCTCGTTGCTTAAACAGCGAGTAGCAATTTGAAAGTGTTTTCTTTTTCATTAAAACGATTTTTGTTTTCTTATCGAATAATTGCAGCTGCATGTTGAGCCTTAAGAAATACCCATCTAATATCCAAAACTCCTCCTATTTCTTTCTCTCCCCATCTCTGCCCCCACTCTGTTTTCTCTCTCTCTCTCTCTCTCTCTCTCTCTCTCTCTCTCTCTGTTTCTCTTTTGGTCTCTGTTTCGAATTAGCCCTAGGCAATCCTTGAATTGTAGTTTGCATTATAATTTCAAGCAGTGCATAGACTACTTTATATATGCATACATACCTCGAGTTCCGCTATAACCGATTTATACGTATTATTCGTTTCTAGTCTTTCCTTTTCAAATATGTATATGCATTAGTTGTATGCGTAACAAATTAACGAACACCTAATTAAGCATTAACTGACATTTGTACTGATTTGTTTAGCGAAAAATTGCCCTTACTTGTATTACAGAAATGTGCTTAAGAATCGTGAGCCGGTCTATCAGGCGATATGGGCCGATTCAACCGATTTCGATGAGGTGCTCATATCACCTGTCATGCTGCAGGATCATATGCCCGACAAGGTTCTCGCCGCGCTCAAGAAGGTAATTTTGGATGTTGATGACGAACGTACATCGGTGAATAGTTGTTCCACAGCCAGTTGAGCGAACAATCTAATAATAATATTAATAATATCAATATCAATATCAATAATAATAATAATAATGATAATAACAGTAACAATAGACACGTTGATAATGATGATGATTGATGATTGATAATAATGGTGGATGTGTTGATGATGATGCTCGTGCAACTTCTCGTCGTCTTGTTCTAGAACCCTAGCTTTAGCATATTTACATATATATAAAGCACAATGATTTAGTTAGCCTACGGCATACCTATATGCAATACAATATTAATAAGTCTAATGTTAAGGCGTCGAGCGTTAGTATTAACTTAACCACAACACAGTCCACAAAAAAAAACATGACCACGCCCACGCCCCACTATCGCAAAAAAAAAAAAAAGCAAACAAAAAAAAAAACCTCTCGTCGCTACATGCTTGAAACACTCGCTGTTTGTGTCCATCAATGCTGAAGCGAATTTTGAACTCTTTGATTTAGTAAGCGCTTATGATTTTGACAATGTTTTTAATTAACTTAATGTATTCAATATTGTTGCCAAATAGCATTCGTCCAAGACATGCCCAAGACCAATTTGTAACTTAGCGACCATTTCTACACAGACATGTACATACATATATAAATATGTATACTGATATATGCATATTCTCACACCGATCTAGCCATTAGTTAGTCACACAACAAATTATTTAATTGCCTATTTATTTATTGCTAAGCTACTCGTAATTATTTACTTGTCTACCCGTATATTAAGTTACAAACTGTATTTGCATTTCTGTTTATTGCCTCATTTTTTTATGTTTGTTTATTCAATATATATATATTTATATACACAACGTTTTTGTAATCGCGTTTTTCATTGAAATTATGATTGTTTTTTTCGGCTAACGAGCTGCTAACGGTTTATTCCAAATGCGACGAGTAACGAGTAGCTGGGCACCAACAACTCGTTACAAACTAATTCGGCGCTTGGCGGCGCATTTGTTTTAGCAAGCCAATCGCTGAAAGTGAATCCAAAAACAGCAACTCGTTAGTTTTGAGGCTTACTCGTTGCGCCAAGCTTTTGATCTCTTTCAAGAGCAACAGAACATTTTTTTTAAAAATTTATTTCAGTTATAAGTACTTATTCGTTGGTTTTTCTTTTGCGACTTTTATTTGGTAAGTTTTTTATTTGGTACACACGCACAACACCATATAACACTCCAATCTTGTGTGGCTCCTCCACTTCTCACATATACAAACACGCATACACCACACACACATACATATACATAGAAATGTCTACAGTTATGGAACACAAAATGCTGCATGGGCATGTTTGTTTGTTGTAAAGCTTTCGTAGCGCTAATGTGTGCCAAATATGCGACAGTTAATTAGTCGATAAACATGCATATATATTATTTTTTGCTAGTTTTGCAATAATACCAACCCTGCCAAAAAGAAACATTGAACTTGAATTGCCTGGGAGTTAGCCAGAGTATTACGTAGGGTAGGAAAGTTGGCCAGAGACCGTTGCCAGGCGGACCTGGGTGTGAGGCTTTTTGAGCTCTAGCCGAAAATGAAATACCCTGTCTTGACATAGTACATACAAATGCTGAAGCTGTTAACAATGAAATTAATTATAATTTTTGTTTACTTGTTTGTTTGTTGTTTTGCGTCAACTATGCCACATATGCCATATGTATGTGCGTGTGCTATTATGCGGGTCAATCCGATAACGATAAACGATTAACGATAAATGCCAACCGACATTCGATTCAAATATTCAAATGACCAATGATGATGTGTACAGGTCGTGTCATGTAGAGATCGTACCGTAAAGGCATGTACTAGTCGTAAATGTAAAGATAACACGACAATAACAACAACAACAACCACCAATACAACAACAACAACAACAACTACAACAACTTCGACAACACAAAATACCGATACCAGGTACAGCTGCCTACTACTTAAAAGACTATGTACTTAAGCAACTTTCCATTTTGCTCTCGTTAACAAAAAAAAAAAAAAAAAAAAAAGAAATTAAAATTCAATACAAGTCTCTATCTCTATTTCTCTCTCTGTCTCTTTATAAATATATTTATATATATATATTTCTCCTTCGCTCAACCTAACCTATAGTTTAATACAATTTTTGTTTCATTGCCCAAAACTGTCTAAATGTAATTGTACTCGATACTTGTATGTACAACTTCGAAAATGTGTTATGCATATTGCAACCAGTCTCACCACCCCCTTTCCCATCCATTTACACAAATTATGATATTCTTTACATTTAAACGGACATACATACCTATTATGCATTCTTTTTTCATGTAAACAAGCCAAGATAGCACCAAAAGAGTTTCCAAACGGTTTCAGTCACCCAAAGCTTCTCCCCCCTCCTCTACAGACAATGTTTAAATGCAACTCCGCCTTCAGCTTTGACATATGTAGTCTCCCGCTCGCTCGCTCACTCACGCACTCGTTCTCGCTCACGCTCTCGCTCATTTGCTTCACAATTACATTTCCTATTGTACATACAAACATACATATGTGTAGCTGTTAATTATCGTCTGTGTATGTAACTGTGATACTGTATAGATATGTAGTACTCTACCTGCATATACATACATACATACATACAAATTGATAAACACTCTTTGAAATGAATTAACGATTTGTAACATTTGCCTTCTCGTTGTCATTGCTCTCGTTACCATTCGCTGGCAGGTTGTAACGACGAGTGGGCCACGAAAGCCCCAGCGCCAGACCTCGAACGCATTCTCCACCACATCCTTGGATCAGGAGCAGGAGCAGGAGCAGGAGCCAGAACCGGAACGCAACCAGCTGGAGCTGGCCGAACAGATGCAGCATTGTAAGCGCGCGGCGGACAGTTCCTATACAAACTTGAGCAACTGCATCATGCTGACGCCAACGGCACAGCATAAACTCTGCCTGGAGACGTCCTTCACCAATCTGCAGCACCAGCTGGAGCTGCGTGCAGCGGTACAGCCAGGCGGCAGCAAGGCCTCCTCCATAGCCGGCAGCATCTTTGGCCGCAGCCAACTGAGCTCCACAACAACTCCGTACGACATATCAAGCGTCCTGGACGACAGCATCACAACGGTGACAATGCGCAAGAGCCCCTGCTCCATGCTCAGCGAGACGACGACGGTCCTCATGAATGCCGAGCCTGGCGAGGCGCCACGCCTGCGTGCGGTCGCATTCGACATGGCATCATATACGCCGCCGCCGTCGCCTCTGCCGCTGCCACAGCCGCTGGCACGTCAGCATTCGGAGAAGAAGCCGCGATCGTTGCCCTTGACGCAAGCGTTGCGTCGCGCCTCGGTGGCGGGTCAGGGCGTGGATTTGCTGCACGACGACTGGTACGGGCTGGCGCCGCTGGCCAGCCCGGAGACGCTGTCGGAGATCTCGAGCGTATCATCGCGGAGCAGCGTGCCCGTCAGCCTGGCCAACAGCATTGAGCGGTATCTGCAGCACATGGGCGTCGGTGCGGGTGCGGGTGCGGGCGCGGTGCCCAAGGTGCCGCTGGAGGACATATTCGAGTCGCAGTTGCACACGCCCAAGGTGATGCGACGTGCGCCCAAGTTCAGCGAGAACCTGGCTGGCTGCGCCGAGGACACCCGCAACCTGGACCAGTATAAGCGTCTGGGACGCGTCTTTATCACATTTCCGCGCATCTTTCCCGATCCAGCTGGCGGCCAGCAGCTGCAGTACAAGCACAGCCAGGGCCTGGACTCGAACTCCAGCGATGACAGCTTCGAGTCGGCGCACAGCCTGCACCGACTGCAGCTGCCGGCGACTGTGGCGTGCGGCGCCAGCTCCAAGTCAGCCGATCAACTGGATGAGACACGCTCGCCGCCGGCCAAGAAGCTGACGTTCAGCGACAGCAACATCCTGGCCGAGGAGCACTGCCTGCGCCAGTGCCCACACTGTCCATGCCGGCGCGATGGACGCGATTGCTGCACGCGCTCGGAGCACGATCATCAGCAGTGCGCCTCACTGGAGGCGGCGATGACGACGACGGCGATGGCGACGGCGACTGCCGCTGTCGGCTCGACGGATACAAACAGCAGCTTCTACAGCGCCAACTCGCAATCGCAATCATCGCTGGAACAGTTTGCGACGCCGAACCGAAAGCTCCAGTTGAAGGTCAATGGCGGGCATGCGCACAACAACGAGATACTCATACGTCCAGGTGTCCTTGAGTCACATTTTCCCGTATACGGCGGCGGCGGCGGCGGTGGCCAGCCGGAAACGCCGGCCATTGTGGCACCGGCATCGCCCTCGCCCATGAGCAACGGCGGCGGCAGCAAGCGGCCAGATGTGGTCGGTGGGCGTGTCCGGAAACGCCTATCCTCCGAGGAGTTCGTCTTCGCGCGCAGCGAAGATCTTCCCATTTTAGTACAAATCGGCGATAGAAGCGGCCACGGCTCGCCGTCGACACGCAAGCAGCGGCGTGGCTGCTGCGTCTATCCCGTTGGCAATAATATACGGATTGCCGGCGCCGATGTGGATGCAGCTGCTGCTGCTGCCGCGGCCGCCTCCCCCACGTCCATTAGCAAATACTCCCGCACTCGCGTCGCTGCGGCAGCAAAGAAAGCTGCTATAAATAACGAAAGTAATGTTTAATAAGTACATAAATAAGCGTAGTTGAATGCAGTACCTAAGCAACCGCAACCGCAACCGAACATTTATTCTAGTTTTTGCGTAATGCACAAAAAAAAAAAATAATAATAAAATACATAAAAATCGAATAGCAACAACAAGAATAGAAACAAAAGCTAAAAACAATTAACGTCAAAAAGAAAAAAATACATATAGCGTGTAAACACAGCGGTTAACATTGAACAAATGCAAAATAGTACATATATTTTTTGTGCAGCTAGCTGACCAACTGAGTAGCAGCCCAAATGCGAACAAGTTTTAATAAAATGTTTTAAATAAAAAACCGTTACAAAAATCCAACAAACATTTGAAAATTAATCGGCTCGTGTTGGCAGGGTAATCGATGGTATCGATATAAAAATACTATATCTACAAATTAAAAACATACCGATACTTATAAAACATACTTATTTCTGTTTACATTTTGAATTGAGTACCATCAGTTAATGTTGGCTATTTACAATAAAGCAAAACGAATATTAATAATATGAATAATGGTTTTAAGGCATTTGTTGAAATTCGATATGTCTATAGAAACATCTGTGCGCATCGCTAGACAATAACAAAAACAGCTGAGCGTGCAGCTGGCTATCCAAAGGTCAGTTGTGTTTCGTTTTGTTTACATCACCCTTTCCCCAATAGAGTTTTAAACAATATATTTCATGATTCTCACCGAAATATGCTCTCTGACAAGGTCACGCCAGCTGCACCAGCTAGTGTGCAGACAAGTAAGAAGCAAGAGCCACATTGCGACAGCAGCCAGTACAAAAGTTCTATCAGCGGCCGATTTTCCCATACTTTTGGCGAAGGAGCAGCGCGAGCGCTGCATGGAAAAGCTCCGCAAGTTGCCGGCCTTCCCGCGTCCCAAGTCACTTACTCCTAACAGGCACGAAAAGAACTCGGCCTCCGTACTGATAGCATTGTGCCTGGAGCGCGACACGTAAGTATAGGTCAGTCAGACTTTAAATGGTGGGAATCAAAAGAATTTCGTCTTGCAGCAATGAGATTTCGCTGCTATATACCCGCCGATCGCGGCACCTGCGTAGGCACAGCTTACAGATATCGTTTCCAGGTGGCAAACGGGATGAAAGTGACACCAGCTTTGTGGATTGCGCGCTGCGAGAAACAGAGGAAGAAATTGGCTTACCGCGAGAGCGCATTCAAATTTGGGGCGAGACCAATCCGATCGAACTACCACGCACCGCCACCATTGTCCCAGTTGTGGGCGTAGTGGCCGATTTCCATGTCAACCAGCTTAAACTGAACTGGGACGAAGTGGAGGAGGCTTTCAGTATACCGCTTAACTCGCTGCTGTCGCCGTCCGCCGCCCGTCATACCCAATTTCGTACGGGCTACAGCGGACCAGTCTTTGTTGTGGATCAACATAGAATCTGGGGGATTACCGGCTATTTAACATATATGTTCCTGCGCTGCCTGCTGCCCAGTTCGATGCTGCCCAATACGCTGAAAACGAATATTAAGTTTATACGACCATATAAAGTGCCACCAAAGCTGCCACATCATCATGTGGAAGCAAAGGTCGAGTAGTTTTTTACTCTAATCAAAAATACGCGAACCTGCAACGAATTTCAGGTCAAAGCTCATCCTATTTTGTTTTACTGTGTAATATTTTACTTAATTGCAGTATTTATCAAATAACGATGTACATAAACTGAATGTTAATTTCATAAAAAGCATGTTGGATACATTTTTAATTTGACCTTTAGGTCAAAACCTTTGTTAGTTTTGTTGTTCGTTACGAAAAATATTGTTTTTGTATACTCATTTAAAATGTATGTAACTGGCAGTATGAAAGGCATATATGTATATATAAAATTGCTTGACGTGACTGATTGACTGATTGACCGATTGATTGATGTACGTTCACTCTCTCTCTCTCTCTTTCTGTTTCACACACTCTTAGGTTAATTGTACTCTCTCTTTCTCTCTCTCTCTCTCACACTTTTATGCAATTCTCATCTTGATTGCGATGATATTTAAAGAGCAATAAATCGCTCCGCTCAAATAATTTTTTTGTTTTTATTTTTTGAGTTTGGTATTTTAATTTACAATTGTGTTCAGATTGTATATATATATATATATGTCTAACAAAATTTGTATAATTTCAAGTGTTTCTACAAGTACGCACAAATATTTTTTCGCTATTACAGTGTTAACATTTATATATATGCAATAAATATTTGAGTATATTATATGTACATATTGTTTCAACGTCAGAACCCTAAAGCTAATGGAAAACTACTCTTGAGAGCTTGCAGAAGGCTTTGCCACATCATTTAAAATTGGGTTAGAAGGAACGCCACATTCGTGGACTTGTGTTGTAACGGTTATATAACAAGAACCACATAGTCTTACTGGATTAAAAAGCTTTTCATACGGTAAAGGTGCCCAGAACTCCGAGCAGTCAGCACAGAAAATTTCTCCACATGATCTGCAATACACAAATGCAAAGGAATATAAATATATATATTAATTTGAATTGATTTAACAATAAACACAATAGTTAATAAAAAAAAAAAAAAAACAATCATAAGATCATAAATTGAACACAACCATATTTAGAGCTTATTACAATATGTTAATCGGAATTTGTTTTTTTCTTTAAAATGAGAAAAATATTTATCACAGCCAATCTGACATTAGTTCATTATTTTGAATTAACTTCCGTTGTCCTTTAAATCTGGCTTCAGCTAATTTAACTACTAGCACGTTAATTGTTTAGGAATGCTTGCTTATGATAAAACATAATTATTTAGAAATATTTCATTGTTATTTAGCCAAGAACTTGTGCCAGATTGATTGCCGCGAAATGGTGGCTAGGTAACTAAGGTATGTTATAGACACAACAGATACAACAGGTAAAAACTAAATAAAAAGAATATGTTGAAATGCGCACCGACAATGATGTTTTCTTCGTCCAAGCCAGAATTCAATTTGACAATTAGAGCAACGCGAAACGGCATGATCTGGTACCCAGAGAATACTTGAAGCCTTTTTCTCTTGAATTGAGGATGTGGCATATGACGATGGACCACTACGTTCTTCTACGGCTTCCCAAGAACACGTCGATGCATTTTCAACAATATCAGATCCGTTTTCCTGAAGAAATGTAAATAATTAGACCAACTATCGCTGGATGTAGGCGCATGCCCTGGTTAAATTTATATTTAACCTATATTTAAATATAAATAATTATCCGAAATTATCCAGCCAGTTATGTCAGGATTTTGAAAATTGGTTGGTTAGCACCCGAAACAGTTAACAAGTAGGTGGTTAAATATGGCTGGATATATTCATCTCATCTTATGTGTGTTTTTTCCTTCTTTTTTTTTTATAATTTATGTATTTACAAATTTGCATACATATTCAAAAACTTTGTATGTATGGAAATTTGTTTGATAAATGCGTATGTTTGTGCAATTTAAATGTTAAAAGAAATATATAGACATAATTACATGCTCCACATTTGTTGATACGACGCTGTTGCAGCTTGGACAACCTTTTTGTAACAACGCCAAACGCATGCCGTGGATTTCGCGCAAAAGGACTTCCTCGCGTAGCTAAATGCGAAGATAGTTCATTATTTTAATAAATTTTTCTTTTTGTGCAAATAATGATATATAATAACCTTGTGGTCTTGAACAATTTGATGTAGTCGAATATTTTGTTCACTCAAGCCGTGCGCCAAGCCATCGGGACAGGATATAGTGAATTGTGTTCGCTCCTGTGATCCCTGGGGAGTCGGAGGCAATGATATAAGTCCACTTGTCGGAAAATTAAGTCCACTACAAAAGCAAGAGTTTGCATTATATAGCTAAGGTTAAGTTAGCTAAAGTTTAGTTAGTCTACCTGGAATTTTCTGTATATTTTGAATGTGCTTGGTCTCGATTAAGGTTCGACCAGAGCGTGTTTCTTCGCATAGCATTACCAGCCATGGACTCATCAAAGTTCGCAAACGTGCATCTTTGATGTTCAGGTGATACGGGTAGGGAATCGCCATTGTTGCTGCCTTCGGCTAACGACGTAGTTCCATTGAAAAGTTCATCTTTAATTGCATTTATATTTGTTTCGTTGCAGCTATTGTCGTTATTGGTATTCTCTTGAGGCATATGTAGATTCAAGGGATGATCAAAAGCATCGTTTTTCTCCATATTTGAAGTGGCGTTTTGTTGAAAATATCGCAGATTGTTGGGCTTTATATGAACTCGGGGCAAATTGTTATAACTTTGACTAATTTTATTGGTATGGGCAACAGAGGTTGCTTCGGTCTTTTTTTCTTGAGGTATGACATCGGCATCTTGTTCTGAAGGCACGTCGCTGTCTTTAACTGCATCATCGTTCAACATCCCGTTTGTCTCTTGTTGTGTAGATTCTATAGGAATTAAGGTATCCGTACTAGTATCAATTTGGCCTTGGCCCTGACGCAGAGTCCGGCTATTATCACTAAAGCTTTCACAAATGGATGGAGCATGATCTAAATATGAAGAATTCAAGTTTACAATGAGATTTAGCTAACTTATCTAAGTGATTAACTAACCAATTGGGGAATCACAAGGAGTATGTATTGCAAAATCAATGGGCTCGGAATCCATACGCTGAATGGTAATCTTGCCATTTATGGATGCGGAACCCGCATTTAATATATCACATTGAACTGAAGAAGTGCTTTGGTCATTCTTTAATTCAGTTAACAAACTTGTTGACCCATTTTGTGCATGCTCCTCCTGTTTGGGACTGTCGCACTTATCCTCTGAGTCGGAATCATGTTTGACATCATGCTTTGTATCAATTATACATTCCTTTTCCTCCAACCGAATGTCAAACATCGAGTTGCTGTTCATATTCAAATTTAAGCCATCCGTTACGCTAAAAATAAATATTGATTTATAAACAGTCAAACTACAGCTCGATGGATAAGCTTGTCGCAACTTACATTGAATCCACGGTCAAATTGGGATCACTTGATCTTCTCGACATTGTGCTCTGGGACAGCTCGTTTGTTGCTATATTTTCGGTCGATCGGGTTTTCGCTGACGAGCCTAAATTGGATATTATGAAGCAATTCAAAAATATATTTTATTTAAAACGTTTTCGCCGCTTACCGTTAACGCTGTGAACACTTTGTCGTTCATTGCTTTGTAAAGGAAGATCGGTACCATTTTTGTTTCCTAAACTACCAAGATACACATCGGACCAAAAATCTAAAAATCGCACACTATGCGCGGGCCAAAGTACCTGAAATTAGTTGAAAAACGAACAAAATAGACATATTGTTATCATACATAGGATGCGGATTTGTACGCATCTGCTATAACCTTTTCAGTCTCGTGTTTATAGAGTGGATTTCTATACATCGTTTCCGCTAAAAATGGCCACACGGAGAATGTTCGATCAAAAACTGAATTTTCAATTCGTTCTTTTAGCGAGTTGCAGAGGAACGTGCCAAACAGACATGACAGTGAGTGCTGGGCGAGTTTTATCTAAAAGATACAAGTGTTTTTTTTAAACCGCATTTAATAAACTGCATCAAGTTGGCTCACCAAGTAGCCTATGCTGAACTCAAAACTGCACGGGTACTGATGGTGTATTTGGTGCACCAGGTCGAGCCATTGCAGAAATACTGGACAACGTTCATTCACCTCATCCGAATTTGGCCCGTTTCCAGAGCGATCGGCAAACTTGTGGCCGAAATTGAGCCACTCGCGTTCGACTAGCACACGAAAGCCCTACAGACAGAAATTTGATGTATCTTATCTTTCAATTGAATTGGATCACCATACCTCAACGGTTCTGTAAAAGGGATCCAGACAAATTTGCGCTGTTGCCACAATTTGTGGTGTACGATCCCAGCCGTCGGAGCAATGCACCAGCACCGGACGACCATTTTTCTCAATCGTATGCACGACTGTCATTGTTGCGCCCAATAAGCCCGATAAATGTTGCATCCACATCGTTTTTTCCAATTGTCCAAGCCAACTGATAATTAGAGATTTCATATATACATTATATGCATAGTACGTGTAGTCTGATTATATCAATTACTTACTTTGGATCGTCGGGCGATGAGGCACATAGCTGTCGCACAGCATGAAAACTCTTTCGTATTGCATGGATATTACCCAAATTCATAAATTCTATTTCGGCGCATGGATAATATTCGATACACTCACAGCCGCCGCCGCGTGCTCGATTTGTGACCGCTGACGTATAGCTGCGGGCATCCACGATGAGAATTTTCTTAAAATAAAATTGGAAGCTAATGTAATGCGAGCTTCTTTTGGATCGTGTTTATGTTAATCAATTGCATGCTTCCTCTTTATGGGATTAGATCACAAATAGAGCTTCAATATACATTTAGGAATGAATGCCTCGGTTGTCGATCATCTTGGCCAAACGTTCTGCACTTAAACTAATATATGCCCTATAAAATCTATTAGGTTTACTCTTATTCAAAACTTATATGTAAAAACAACGTTCATTAACAATTCTGCATACCCTGATTTCGTCTAGTGCAAGTTCCTCGTGCGAAGAATCCTCCAGCGATGGAGAGCTCTTTCCTGAGGAGCCTGCCTCGCCATTTGTATCTTTTGCCTGTCGCCTCGCATGCTCACCTCGGTCAAAGGCACAGGCATCTGCCAGCGCTTTCAGCAGCTGCTCATCCTTGTAATTTCTCCAGCCCAGCCAACCGACCTCCGGCTGACTGCAGCGTGCCAGAATGGCGCCAGACTTTTGATGGCGCCAAACAACAGCCGGCAGGCGGCGCGATCCCCGGAAATTGGCAATGTTGTGAAGCATTTCATCGGTAATGCAGCACGGAACAAGTAATTTTTGTGGATACGAAGGGCACAGTTTAAAGTCATTGTTTGCCGTTGAGATCCGCCAAGATCCCTTCAAATCGAACCCAAGACGGATAACCTCATTTTTAAAGTCGCTCTCATAGCGAATCGCTCGCTGCAAGCGATGCAGATGTTCGCTAGCCGTCTGGGCTTGTATTGATATTGAATTCTCAGGTGCTGCCGCTGTCGCTGTCGATTTAAGGCCAATGCCGTTGATAAGTGCAGAGCGCTCTTTGTTGCCAATTATGTCGCAGGTCCACGAGTAGAATGGGAATGCGAAGAGCGTCTCCAGTGTTTCGGGTACACCGATTAGCAACTGAATGCGCCGCTGCCATTCCAGGCATTGCTCTGCCGATTGAAACGAACACCTCACAGTGCTGGCATCCTTGCAATTGACAATCAACTGGAAAAGATCACGCACTTGCACGGACTCAATCAGGCCCAGCGGCACATACGTCTCGAATGCAGTCGATTTCTTTGACAGAAATATGCGATAGTTGGACAAAGCTAGAATGCCATCGTCGGTTCGTCCCAAGTATTTAGTTGACTCGCCGGCAACTGTGCACGAAAGTGTATCAAATATTTAGATAATTATTTATTTATTCAGTCATTTCCGCGAGTATTCCAACTTACGTTCCTGAAAGGGCACAGACAGCTGCGAATCTTCCTTTTCCATTTGTGATTTTGGATAAGATTCCGCGGCTCGTATAAAACAAATCGATGGGGGCGGCGATCCATCTGACATCATGTGTTGCGACTGCAATAAAAGATTCAATTAGTGCATATACACTAACACACACGCATACATATACATATACATATACATATATAGACATATATGTATATAGACATATAGATTTTACTTATACGACAAATACATATGCATCTAGAACGGTTGCGGGTTCGAACACCTGAGATCCTCTCAGGGTTACTATTAATTGTCACAGCACAGCAGTGGAAAAGTATTGTACATTTCGTTTTTATATTGTTTATGCGTTAATGGCACCAGTTAAACAGGACGTCACATACACACAAATGCACATAAACACATGCATGTATGTATGTATGTACGTACATGCATATATAAACACACGAGAACTCAAGGCAGCGCAATTAAATGCAAAATGTTTCAAACATCCAAACACCTTATTAGCAGTTATACTAGATATGAACAAATATATTTTGTGTGTGGTGGTTGCCAGTGTAGATAATAAGTCTATATGTATGTACGTACGTACAATATACATACATATGTACATTTCAATACAATTGCGTATGAAAAAGAAGCGTTCTATTATGCACACACACTTACGTTAATATGGATAAACTTTAATAAAATAAAAAAAAACAAAAAAGTTATTTTGGTTTTTTGGCCATGTCCTTATTATTGGACGAATGTCAAATTTAATAACGAAATATGTTTTATAAACAAAGCAATTAGGCACATTTACATATACACTTGTCTTTATATGCGTATACACATACGTATATGATTCTTCAACATTTTAAAAAACAAAAACACCAAAACAAACATACAACCATACATACATTACTATGCTGAACACCTTTAGATAACAAGTGTTGTTAGTTTACTGCAACTTGCAATGAAATTAAAAAACGCGATTTGCTGTTTTCTTCGGTATTTAGCACCATAAACTCCATAAACGTCAGCTATTATAAACAAAGATTTGCAGATATTGTTGCTTATACATATGTAGACGCACAATATGCACATACATACAAGTAAGTAATCGTTAATAAACCGACTACTTTTGTCACTTACAAAAATCGAATATAATTTATCGCTATCGATTACTTAACACTTAAAATTGGTTTTTTCTCAAATTACGAATTCTTAAAAACGACCAATTGGTGCGTGCTATCACAAAAGGTGGCACGACAATAAGAAAATTACAATTTGTGAAGAATTTTGTAGTATTAAACTTATCGGCGAATATGGAACAATGATATCGCAATTCGTATTTATTAATCCATTTTATTATTATATTTTTAAAAAGTATTGATTTATTTCATATCTGATCGTTTATTTTTACCATCTATTTTTAATTGTAGGAGATAATACCAATTAAAATTCAAATAATGGTTTAACCCTTATATCAAAATTCGTAACGTGTGCTTAGGGAACGACTTAAGGTTATAATCGTTACTTAAACTGAATACACTGTATAATGGGTACTTGCAGATTTTCAGATTGTCCAACACTGTACGACAATCAACGAAGTTGTTATAATAATTATATATGTAGATACGTCGTGACTGCGTTTTCATTCCATCTAATGTAAAAGTGCATAAAAATTAATTAATTTAGTTTTCAGTAGTTTATAAATATTGGCCAAGCCTGCCGCCCATAGCACCAACATGACTGAATCAACAAAGCCATTGCTGGGCTCGTGCTTAGCCATTGTTGCGGTAAGTCGACGTGTTCTACCCGCACCCGCTCAATCAGTGCGACTGTGACTCGACCGGCTCAGACGTGGAAATATTGAAGCTTTTGTCAATGGCCAACCGACATGTGACGAGTGCATCAAAATTTTCAATATCTGAACTTAAGCAGAGTGTAAATAATGTTATGTTACTTTATGCTTATTTCAGGTTCTTCATGTCCTTTACCAACCAACAGATGCGTCTGGTGCGCTGCCCATGACCAGTGAAAATATTGATATGACATTAGGTAAGCCAATAATATTAAAAAACAGTAGCAAATGTTTTATCAGTTTTTAGAATATAAACATCAAAAACGCCGCATGGACCACAAATGTACATACATACATACATATTTACTCAATATCTCAGCTGGTGCACCCACACGCATTCATACATACATAAAAGCACACGCACTTACACACACACTCACACGTCTATTTGTGTGTGCGTGTGTGTGTCGCTTGACGTGTCACAAATTGAAAATCTGAAGCTCGATAAATTTCACAGACTTTGCCAGCGTGGTATGCTGTTTCACGCTAACTATACAAAACTCAATACTATAATTAGTCATATTTGATGTCATAATCATCCGTTGAGCATTATGCCCAAATGCCGTGGCAAATATCAATCCAACTTAAACTTCCAATCCAATCTTATAAGTCACATATGATCCTTAATGATACACATCTATGCAAGATATATATATATTTATATATTATATTTGAACAGTTCATTTTTATTCAAATACATTTTTGTGTATGCATACAAAATTGAAGCTTATCCAAAAATTAGGACTCATTATTATTAATTAACATGGTAATCTTTAAACCAGAATAGAAAGTTTTTCCTGATAAGACTAATTGCTTGTCTGTCTTATTCTCATTCCATTATCTTATCGTAAAGTTGGCAATTATATAGTATGGATCTGTGTGTGCCATCTGATATGCCCAGCCAGACATATAAAAGGCGCTGCAAAAAAAGTTAAAGAAAACACAACGTTGACTTTTTCAAAAACATGTTCCGTCATATCTATCATATATATACGTATAATATCACTTTAATTAGAAATATAACTGTATACCTGAATTTCAATAACGATTGCTTAAAATGTTTTTGTTTTTTTTTCCCCCCCGTTTTGTTTTTGGTATCTTAATTATTTTCCAGCGTCTAACGAATTGGTTTTCCTTAATTTTTATGCGGAGTGGTGTCGGTTTAGTAATATTTTAGCGCCTATTTTCAATGAAGCGGCGGATAAGGTAAGCCAATAACTTAATTATATACAAATACACTGCCCTAAAAAGCATAAACAAATAGAAGATTCATATAACCAAACGGAAGAGTTATAGAAAACCCAAATCCAAATTTGATATCGCGAAAAGTGTGCTTTAATGTGGGTTATATTTCTGTTTTATAAGACTAAAGAAAAGAAATTCTAGTTTACACCTGTTTGTTATTTCTTGACATAAACAAAAGAACGAAACAAATGGAAAAACCCCCACAAAAAATTAAATGGAGCACGGCACACTTTTGTCTCGACACGGCAGATGGTTTATTTATGTATTTACATACACATATTGTTTTTAGTTTTTTTTGTTTAACTTAGTTTCGAATTATTTCAATTTTTTGTTCGTCCGAGCGAACCAAGCTGTTGAAATTAACAATTAACGTGGATTTTCTCGAATTTGATACTGTTGTTGTGAATTGTCTTTATTTATTAATTTTGTAATCTGAAATTATAGATCAAAGCGGAATTCCCCGAAGCCGGGAAAGTTGTGCTAGGAAAAGTGGATTGCGACCGTGAAACGGCGATTGCGTCCCGATTCCACATCAGTAAATATCCCACATTAAAGATTGTCCGCAATGGACAGCTGAGCAAGCGTGAGTACCGAGGTCAGCGCTCGGCGGAGGCATTCTTGGAGTTTGTCAAGAAGCAATTGGAGGATCCTATTAAGGAGTTTAAATCTTTGAAAGATTTGGAGAATCTTGATTCCAAGAAGCGCAGCATTATTGGCTATTTCGATCGCCGAGATCAGCCCGAATACGATATATTCCGCAAGGTTGCGACCAACCTCAAGGAAGATTGTCAATTCCATGTCGGATTTGGCGATGCCTCTCAGGCAATGCATCCACCAGGTCAGTGGCCATTATTAATATATCTATTTACTGGTTATTTCAAATCTTTATACACATTCTACATTTTCAGGCACACCCATTATTGTGTTCAGGCCGGATGTCGCCCTATCTCACGACAACGACGAGACCTATACCGGCAGCTTAAGCAATTTCGATGAACTCAAGGTGTGGATCCAGGAGAAATGTGTACCGCTTGTCAGAGAGATAACATTCGAGAGCGCCGAGGAGCTAACGGAAGAAGGGCTGCCGTTCCTGATTCTGTTCTATCGTCCCGATGATCTGAATTCCATTAAGGATTACAAAGCAATCATTGAGCAGCAATTATTGGATGAAAAGCGTATGTTTGCAGCATTACCCCCGTATATACATATATATACAACTATATTTGTTTATTATATTATTGCAGAGAATGTAAACTTCCTTACTGCGGATGGTAAAAGGTTTGCGCATCCACTACATCACTTGGGCAAATCGGAGGACGATCTACCCGTTATTGCTATTGACTCGTTCAAGCACATGTATCTCTTCCCGCATTTCAATGATATGTATACGCCTGGCAAGCTAAAGCAATTCCTGCAAGATCTTTACAGTGGGAAACTACATAGGTATGATTTAATCTAACTGGTTTTTTTTAAAAAAAAAACTAATCAAACACGTTGTAACAGGGAGTTTCATTATGGGCCGGATCCCGCAAGTAATGAAGCGCAGCCGGAAAATGCTATTAGCGGTAAGGGTACATCGCCGCCCGAGTCTAAATTTAAGGAGCTGGGCCCTTCAAAACATCGCTACACCTTGCTGGAAAAAGATGAACTGTAATATTACAAATGTATATTCATTTAAATATAATTATTAAAATTTTATAAAATCCCAGTCAATTGTTAATCGTCTGTTTTATGACGCAACTCTCCACGTAATCTCTCATTATGCGCTAATAGCGCGCTTAAGAATTAAATTAACAATTGGGCAGCTAATCACGTTAATGTCAGGAATATTATTAAGGGAGCATTAAAGTTAAATTTAAAACGGACAACTATTTATTTATTTGATTTATTGTTATTTCTTTACATGCGTTGTAGCTACGAAATACAGTTATGACCCTTCAGCTAGGAGTTAATGATCCACCGCCCAGATAATGTTTTTATTAAAACAGCTTCTATCCTTCTGGCCCAGATTTTGAATACTTCGTATAACCGAGACATGTTCGTCCCCTTCTGTCTCTCTCTCTCTCTATCTTTCTATTTCTTTCTCGTTTAATATGCTACACCTCAAGCTATCTAATCGGTCATACATATAAAAATGTGTTTTTTACGAGATAAAGTATAGTTTTTCAAGATTTCCTATCGGGACTGAACCATAATTAATGATTCATTTCGGTCTATTTTTTGTACTATCAAGTCTATAAACAGATTGAGCTGTTATAAAGTTCTGAAATCATATTGTTAAGATTATATGATTTGATTGCTGTTAGGGTCGGTTTTCGTATATTTTCAAAATTTGTATCTAATTTACATGGTTAGATAAATCTGATGGTTAATGCCAAACATATTTGTGTTTTGGGTCAAGTCTTCCACAAAAGGCTTTAAGTACAAATAATTGGGAATTTCGAGTTTGAAACAGTTTTGAGATTTGATATAACATTTGGTTGGGTTTTATTGCTTTATTGTTAAAAGAAACTGTAAGTGTGGCATTGCAGTGTTCTTTAACCAGTCTAATATGTATATTTTTTTTTTTATTAATTTTTATTTGTATGTATCTATTACAATTATGTTTGTTTTTGTAAAATTAGATTACATATACATATAATATGCTAAAGTCAAAACGAGTAATAAAATGTTACAACGTGTAACAAATTCTGGTGTTGTTTTCCTTTTGTATTTGTGGATCGTTAATTCAATGGATAATGACTCGAATGCATGATTGAATGCATTTTGGGTATTTGTTTTGACTGGTGGAGGGTGTAATATAAAAGTACATTTAAAAGTGAGTACTTGCTATGTAGTATAATTAATACGTAAGTTAGAAAAAATAGTTTGATGGCATGCCCTCATTAATATGGTCTGGAACGCATGCCGCCATCATTGCGCATAGCGCCACCGTCACGACGGCCACCACCGCCGCCGCCGCCACCACCGCGACCACGTCCACCGCCACCGCCGCCATTATCATTGCCATAACGCGAGTAGCCGCCACCTCCACCGCCGCCGCCGCCGCTGCGATCTCTATTTTGGTAGCCACCGCCGGAGCCGCGATCATTGCCACGATCACTCATACCGCCATAGCCTCCGCCACCGCCGCCGCCGCCGTAACCGCTGTTTCCAGAGTTGCCGTCTTCATCACCCTTTGGTGTCTTGCAACTAGAATGTAGGTATCACATGTTATAAGGATTTTTCGATGTTTAAGCGTAATCAATTGATGTCTTACCGATTGCACTCATTGCGCCAAGCAAAGTTTGTGTTGTTGCAGCTGCTGCATTTCCAATCTCCGTCACGGGGTTGCACGTTGCCTCCGGCACCTGCACCACCACCGCCGCCGCCACCAAAGCGACCGCCACCGCGACCACCACCGCCGCCGCCACCGCTGCCACGGTCAAAATCACCACCGCCGCCTCCACCGCCACCGCGATCAAAGCGACCACCACCACCTCCACCACCACCGCCGCCGCCGCCGCCTCCACCACCACCACGATTACGACCAGCGAAGCCACCGCGTCCGCCGCCGCCACCGCCTTTGCTCCAGTTATTTTGGCGCTGGGCCAGGGAGACTTTGATGTTGGCGCCATTGAAATCGTTGCCATCGAACCACTGAATGGCCGACTGAGCTGCGTTCACATCATCATATGTGACGGTGGCCTCGCCCTTCGAAGTGCCAGTTTCCTTATTCTTATACAACCAAATCTTTGGTTTCATGGTGCGCTTGTCCTTCTATAAAATGCAAACAAAAATAATAATCTATATTGTGCACAATGCATGAAAATGGATCATGATGGTGGTAAATGGACTGCACTTGCCTTTATAATGCCAATGGCACCGAAGTGAGTCTCAATGTCCTGCTCTGTGGTGGATGGATCCATGCCAGAAACAAAGATGGTATCTTCTTGTGTGATCATATCGTTGCCACCACCACCGCCGCCGCCGCTGCTGCCGCCTCCTCCACCGCTGCTGCTGCTGCTGCCGCCATATCCTACAAAACAGAAGAGCACATTAGAAATGAAGGATAACGACAATTAGTTTATATTAAGAAAAAGGATTAACCCTCAGCGAAGTAGTGTGGGACTGCAATCGTATCAACAACACACGCATATCAAAAATGGGGGCAGGACCAAAGCGCGCACACTCTCTTAAACTCTATATGTATACAATATAAAGTGTATATATATGTATATAACGACGCTTCTTTTGTGGTCTTTTTTTTGCATTTCATCTAGTTAATCTTATGTGGTATTGCTTTTCATTTGAAACCAGACTTTCAAAAGAACACCTCAGGGGTTGTAAATGTATTACACCGATTTACTTATTTTGTTTTTAGGGGGGGTTTTTTTTTTTTTTTTTTTTTTTGGATATACTCTCGTTAAATAGGTAAGTAGTATATAGTTACAAACACAATACACAGACGCACACACACGTACAGAAATGACACTTAATTAAAGATCATGTACCAAACCAATAGCCCTAAGAAATCTTTGTGGCATTTATTAACCAGGATAACCAGTGATCAGTGATCGGTGATCAGTGACCTGCGACCAAAACCAAGGTGACCCATGGTCACGCATTTGTTTTAAACTCTGAACTTAATAACTTAATGCTTGAATAAACCTTTAGACAACAGTTTTGCGCATAGGAGCTGGACTCGAAATTGACTCTTGACTAGGTTTATCGAATTTTGGATACGAAGCTTTTTATACTCTGTTATAATTTACACCAGATTTTTTTTTTTTTAGCAAAATAAGTATAACAACACGCAAGTGAAATATTTGTAATTTCTTTTAGTTTTTTTGTAGTATACTCTCTATATTCTTTAGGTTTTTTTTTTGTATTGATTTGATTTTGTAGTAAATTAATGTTATACATTACTCGATATGATTGCAAATTGTTTTGCATTATTTTACCTTTGTTGTAGTTGTCCTTGCTGGCGCCTCCATTTCTAAAAGAGGATATTGAATAACTTATTTAATGTTTTGATTTTGATGTTTGGATTGTAATGCATTATGATGAAGAAGTTTACGCCCACGCCTCCGTTTATCGTACAACAATATATGACCGTTTATTTCTATATATATCTAATGCTTACTACTCGATACTATATATATACATATATATATATGCTAATATTATATATGTATATATAATGTTGCCCGACGACGTTTTACCAGCGCACTTTGATATCAATGTGACATGTGTCCGTCGCCAAAATTGAGGAGTTCTTTCTTATCCGTTTTCCAAAGCATCCGAGCGAACTCAATCAAAGTGATCTGGTAAACAACCTCTTATGGATATACAAAAAAAAAAAAAATGAATTTAAATCTACTCAATTGTTTTCGTATATGATTTTGCCATTACTGGGAATGTACACATAACTCAAGAGGCTTTCGCCTCCGCTTATAAATAACTTTTTCGGAGCACCGAGGCTTTAATGTAACCATGCAGATATCTTTGAACAATTTACTCTATCCGAACAATCATTCTGTTTATATAATACAAGAAATATATTTAAAATATGTATTTAAATGAATTGCAGAAATTCAGGGAAAACTGAACAAGGCATATTTTTCTCTGGCATAAAATGCTCCTTTAGCATGCAGAACATTTTTAAGATTTTAGCCATATTGTCTTTAGTTTTCAAAGCTCTGCATGGTTACACTTTTTATTTTGCGCTTGTTAAAGACAAATCAATAAAATTACATAAAACATAATACCAGACAAACTACATAACATTTTGTTGCAAAGCTAGTGTTTAAATCGAAAAATTATATATATATTAGTTTTTTCTTTGTTGATAAACACTTACGATTACTTGCTTAGGGATAAGAGAGCCTATTCAATTTACTTAAATAAGCGGTTTTAAATGGTTTTAAAAATTACTACAAGCCAGCTTGAATAAGTTAAATATGTCTCGGGTTATATTCGACTTATGGCATAATTCATGGTTTGCATAGTAATTAAAATCAATTTTTAAAAGTAATTTTCGGCTTTTTCATAATTGTAGCCAACATATTGCTTTTTACTTAAATATTAAATCTTGAATTTTGTTCGAATTCTTCTTAAACGTTTTAACTCTTTTTAGTTCCTTTATATGTTGCATAATTTCTATGTGACATTAAAATAATAAATGTATTATGTTGTAAGCAATTAATGGGAAATATATTTAATTGCGACGCACGTGACCTTTGTATATTATACCATCAAACACCCATTTTGACAAATTTTGATCCAGACCGCGCTTAGAGGACACCAATTTTATGCTATCGTCTGTGACAATCGATAAATCGATAACTGTTTGACAGACTTCGATTGTGTTCTACATAGGCAATCGTTTCCAAATAAAACCATATGGACATAGCTACTGTTATACTGTTATACCAACTCGGTTTTGTATAACAATTGCGATAATCTCTCGCATTAACGGTTCCAACCAACAAACAAAATCAATCTATTGTAAATTATTTTGATAATCTTACGACCATACGAATGGGTGGTATGCGGAAAGTGTGCCCAAATTACGAATAACATGTTTCGAGAGAGATGGTATCCCGTTATGCTGTCAGGCTTGCTTCGCACACAACTCGGCGAGAAATTAACTGTTGTATTCGTCGCACCTCTTTGTAACACCTTAGTCTAGTTTAAATTCATACCAATATTCATTTGACTATGTTAAATGTTATTGTGTTTGCCTACGTATAGTATACCACTTGAAGCTCTTTAAAATTGATTGCATCAAGAGTCGTGAATCACTCTCCTCTTCACTTTATTACAATTATCATTAAAGCGGCGTAAGACTAAACAGACGACAGCATCTTTGCTTGCAGCTTTTGAACAATCGTGGAAATAAAACCATATTTGCATTAAATACCACTTTGATTCGTTGTCATTTCATTTTGTGCATTTCGTTATTATATCATAATTGTTGTCATTCATTTTTAATCGCACACACATGAAGTTCATTTCGAATACCGAAGTCTACGTTTTTGTCGTTGGCGCTTTATTTTAGGTATCTTAATTTATTCTCCGGGTTTCAACTAAAACATAAAAAAAATATGAATAAATAAAAACACCAACTTGCTCTAAGATGTCCTTTTTTCGCTAGGCTTGCGACATTTTTGCTTTTGATCGTCAATGAACACAATAAACACATTTTTCGCTCTACTTGATTAAATTATGACTCTCTATATACGTTCATTTTTCCTCTTCTTTTTCGGTTGCAACTTTATCGAAGTTCTAGTCTTGTAGTTTTTTTTTTTTAATTGGCATGTCCAATTTGTGAAAATTGATTTGCAGTTTTCTTTTCGATATTTACGTGGATTTCCAACATGTTTTCATTAGCATTTGTATGTACATATGTAAGCTATTGCTTGATTTCTGATGTTTCCCTTAATCGGCGACACACTCTGAATTGAATACTCGTTGCCTCTCACTTTACACAATCCCCAATTGTATTTAACGAAAAGCATAATAATAATAACATACCCATAAGAATTGCCTCTATCATTCCATGAGCCACCGCCACCACCGCCGCCGCCGCTGCTTCCACCTCCACCACGATGGCCGGAATCATAACCTTAAAGAAACAGATTGTATATTTTTGGGTGAAAAGTTTCTGTTTGATGCACAATTGAACTTACCTCCGCCTGGTTTGTTATAATTTGGAGGGGGCTCATTATAATTACCAGTTTTATTTGGCATTTGTTGGTAATTTGGCGGAGGAACAGCAAAATTATTGTACTGTCCGGCACCACCGCCGCCGCCACCATAACCGCCACCTAAAAATGGCAAATTCATTGTTATTTGCTCTTTGCAATTAAGCTTTAAATGCACACTTACGATCCATAACTAATGCACGTATAAGTTAATTACTTCTTTTAAAAATTTTGTTCTTTTTAGAGAACTTCCTCTGTGCACTTTTTCAACCGAAGCGTCTGTCGAAAATTTGACTTGACTTTTTATTGTAAAAATGGCGTGTGAAATTAGGGATGTACAAAATGTATGTATCGTGTGCCTGTCAACTTATCGAAATCAAGATGCATGCTTAATCGATTGAATGTGGGCAAGGTAGCGGCAGCCATAAAATTTGAAGTCACTCAATTTTCGGTTTTTTAGATAATACATTTTCTAAAATATGATTGTAACATTCATTTGACCCTAAATGGCTAGGGAAGGTCGGTAATGACTGACTTTGGCGGTTACTGGAATAATATCGTAGGTGTATGAAGGTTTTCTCAACAAATATTTAGACCTTTTTATTTTGTTGCATAATTTTTGCCTAACATTTTGATTTAATGTCAAATCCGAAATATATTGTAAAAAGTATTGTGTGTGCGTGTAAAGTCGAGGTACGTATGTAATACTTTTTTGGCGTTTTCCAGCACTCATTTTTAAATCATGCAACCCTGCATGTGATGATTGTTTATATTCATAATAATGAAACATTTGGTGTTTACGTGGAATACACCCAATGCAATTTCTTATCCTTTTAAGCATATATAACCCAAACAAGACAGAATGATTGAAATAACAGATCTCCAAAGTATGTGAGATATTCGTTTTAATTTATTGGCATATTAACCAATTTGTTTAATTCTTGCACAATATTTGCAGAAATCGGCATCGGCTTGGCTGGCTTCGGCATATCGTTTTTATTTCTTGGCATGCTGCTTCTTTTCGACAAAGGCTTGCTTGCTATAGGAAATGTGAGTGAGATTGTCTTTAAATTGTTCTATCCGCTAAAGCTGTAGCAATACCGTTTCCTGCAGATTCTCTTCATATCAGGCCTTGGCTGCGTTATTGGAGTGGAGCGAACCTTACGCTTTTTCTTTCAACGCCATAAAGTCAAAGGGACAACAGCTTTCTTCGGTGGGATTGTCATCGTGCTGCTTGGTTTTCCCATTATTGGCATGATAATTGAATCCTATGGATTTTTTGCACTATTCAGGTGGGTCCACATGTTTAAGTTGAACACCTCTTTGCTGATAACACCTTGAAAGGTAGCACGTGCAACATTTGCCGAAAAGGCTTTATCGAGCAATCGCTTTTGCTAAATCTACATTTTCGCTTTGCTGCAATTAATTAATCATAAACTGTTTTTTCTTTGCAGCGGCTTCTTCCCTGTAGCCATCAATTTCCTTGGCCGTGTGCCTGTATTAGGATCATTATTCAATCTACCATTTATGCAAAAGGTAAGGTAAAACGGACAATCCGAACGCATTCAGCTCAAAATTTACAAATAGTATACATTCCAAGCACAAGTGCAGTCGGAACGAATAAGTTTGTCATAACAGAGTGGCTGAGTCCCAACATCTGCATAACAATTCATTTTCACGATCCCTATAAATAAATTTAAGTAATTTTCTTAAATATCCAATACCTTAAAAATGAATTCTTCAGAGAAATTTTAATTTGAATCTAAGCTATGTATTTTCAACATTTACAAATCCGCCCAGTGAGAAGAATTCAATGATTCTTGTTCCACTCCTCGCGCTCGATGCGCTCTTGCTCAACCTCCTTCAGATAGGGTTCCAAGTACTTGACATCCTCTTCGTATTTAGTCCACTGCTCCTTGGGCAAAATGGTTTTCGTCATAGACAAATGCAAAGCACGAATTATGCGGTAGTTGCGCTCATCGTACAATTTGCGTGGAAGGCGGCGGATTGCTTCCTGAACGTCTTCGTTTTCGTAGAGGCAATCATCACGGTGCAGACCTACATGATATTTTAAGGATAGATTTAAAAATGTTTTCCATTGAATTCACTTCTTACCGTATTGGTTGAATCCGGACAAATTGTAGGCCCACTTGCCCAGGTTGGCTGGAATTTGGAAATGGCAAATTTTGTGTTACATATTTACGTAATCATCGAAACATGCAGCGGTTAGGTTGCGCTTTTTGCGATTCTGCAATACAATGCTTGGCGGAATTAATGCATACTTACAGAATACCAAAGGTCCCTTCCTAGCAATATAGCTCGCCATTATTATGAATAATTCGTAATTTTAGGAAAGTCGCTTGCTTGGCTCTCGTTCCCTTTATTTTAGGTATGACAGCTGACAAATTAGAGATAGCAACCATGTACAAAAAATGTATCGATAACTTTTGATTTTACAATCGAAACATTTTAGTTGTCATCTGTGTACACCCACCTAATTTGTCAAAAGCTAATTGCAAAAGGCATCAACACCAATGTATATATGTATATAAATAAACAGCTATCGTAAATTTCGCAATAATAATAATTATTATTTTCATTACATTTCAGATTGTTCAAAAACTTGGTGGGGACGGTAATCGAACAACGGTATAATATTAAAGTATATGTAGCAAGTATTTGAAATTATACGAGAATTTTTTTGTATAAATTAAATAAATTCGTTGTTGTGTAAAAGCTCTTGTTATACGACTAAATATAAATATTAATAGATATTCCTAAGTATGTACTAATGTATGTATGTGTTTTGCATATTGCGGCGAACACTCAAGCCAAATAAACAAGTCAAAAGAATGCCATAATCAAGTGCTATAAGTCCAGGACTTAGTGTTGGATTTGAACGAACACGATAATATACATATAACGAATCTTTGAATCTTATGTTAAGACATTTAATTACTGCGCACGTTGTGTATGCGTTTATCTCTCTCGCTCTCACTTGTTTTAAAGCAGTGGAAGCAAGATGGCAATACTATTTACTATTTTCCTTCTCTTTTTTTGTCATGCACATTTATAACTGAATTATGCAAAAGCCCGATATTCGATTTTTAAAGGTGCCTGGCATTAGGAGAAAAGGGATATTCACTTCGCCGGGCTTCCAAGTATTTGCAAGCTGATTAGCCACGAGACGTGCAGCGGATCGATTCGATTTTTTGATAAATCTATACTATACTCGCAGTTTCTATTGCTTAAACAAAGAACTGGATTTGAGTTACATATGTACATATCTACTTATATACTTGGAAAGCGGACAGCATGTGTCGGTAGATGCAACGATATGAAAACTAAATATTTATGTTTATTTATTTATGACTACAAAATATCAATATACAAATTAAAGAACATATACAAATTCATTATATATATATGCATAGACTACGGCTGGTATGGACGCGGCACTAATTTAAGGAGTTTTTGTGAACACATTTTATATACATATGTATACAGATACGAATGTATATATACTATGTATATTGTACATATATCAATGCTAGCCATAGTTTATACATATATGTATATATACATATATAAGTACATCACTGGGGGGTCACAAAATTGTGTATTTCGTTTCATTTATTTTCAAATTTCTGGAAAAAAATCATTTATTGTTCTTCGATGCAGTCAATGATAAGAATTCCTCCTTGCGAGCCAAGTATTCATTGTACCGAAGAAATGCATAGCTGAGAAAATAGAAGAAAGTTGATCAGTTCAGTATATAAATACATATATATGGATGATACGCACCCGACATAATCAAAGTCAATAGTGGAATGCTCAGCTTGTAGTAGAGACCAAACTGTCCAGAAGATGTGTGCTGCCAATGCGAATTGATTCACTTGGACAAATAGATGTTCAACTTCGTCGTTTTGGATGTTATTCCGTTGTAGATAATTCTCAAGGTAAACACGCAGCCACTCCAGTTGAAAGTCCCGTTTAGGATATCGTGTATAGTCAACCTCATCGACGCCACACATTTCCGCAAAATGATTACCAATATCAAAGGCTTGAAAATTGTAATCGGCGTACTCGTAGTCGATAAAGTTGACAGCGTTCTTTGATTTGGTGTAGACAACATTTCCCAATAGCAGGTCGTTATGTGAGAAAACAATTGGACTCTTTAATGCCTCCAAGTATTTGTACAAGCTATTAAACTCTTCACGTAGTCGTCCAATGGGTAAAAATGTTCCATTCACTCTGCAATTAAACACATACCATATGAATCAATTGTGAATCATTGCGAGAGACATTCTGGGACTAGTTGAGTTTACCTTTTGTGTTTATCAGCATCACTAAATCGTTCAGGTACTAAATCAAGAAAGCTTTGCGTCTTTTTCCATATCATTGGCAATGGTTTGGCATCTCCATTCTTTCTTACCACACGATGCATTTCGGCCATGCGACGAGCAACCAATGGCCAAATATCTGGGCATAGAACACTTTCTGTATTTAAGGTGATACCAGGTACGTATTCGTAAACGAGGCCATTTTTGAAGGTTGCATAGAGCGATGGCGCCAAGCCGTACGTGTGCAGTAATTGAAAATTTTGCGTTTCAGCTTTCCGATCGATCAATAGGTCCGTTTTATTACCATAGACTCGAACGAGGACTACGTTATCGGAGTATTGTACAGGTGGTAAACGGTCCATTGTCTCAGTATTCTCAATTGTTGTAAATTCCTCTTGCAGTATAACCGGATCCTCAGATTGTACGGGCAATATTCTCTGCGCATTGCTAATTGACAGATAGGAGTCGTCATTATCATTGCCGAATTTGGAACTATTGTGAAAACAGCCGACAAGCTTATTTGTTATGCCATCTGTAAATTTCTGAAAAACGAACGAAATCAAAACAGAATAAACATATTATATTAAACACATATATTGTCATTGCATAAAGCAAAACTAAAATTTATTGCAATATATTTTGAGATAGCTTTTTAATGAAGTTAGTAAAGGGGGTTTGTATTTATATAGATAGATATACAGCCTGCACCCCAGCTAATGGGTATTATATAGTTCTAAGAGAGATAACGGAAACCTTTTATTAGGAATGTGATCCATCTATATATCACATGCTAGCTCAATGTTTTCATTGCCTTCCCTGTAATCTTATATATAAAAGCTTGCTATCTATCAACTTGTTAATTTCTTTACGATCTGATAATAAATACCACTGTTAATCAAGTAACAAGTTTATGTGCTTTGTTTGTATTTGTTTGCGTTTCATGCATGTGTGTGTGTGTGTACAGGGTATTTTGTAGTCAAGTCAAGTTGTTCACACCCAAAGTTTAGTTCGAAATATTTGATTAATCAGCGAACACAATCAGCATAGTTTCTATTTCTAATTCTACAAAATAATTTTGCACAGATTTAAACACTTGCACACACACACACACACACTCACACACACATACGTACACAGCAACATGTATGTGTTGGTAATAAAGGGTGATAAACTTTGTGACATTTGGAATGCCAGTTCGTAAACCGTAAAGCCCTCAATGATACGAGCGCACACATGTGCTCATTAAAAACTATACTTATGAGTAGACACGAGTACAAAACATACATACAGTAAAAAACATACATATGCACTCCCCGCACCAAGTGCTCCGGGGGTCCAGGCGTAATACTTTTGATAAGCCTCGAGCATACGGTATGCGGTATATTAAAAATACAAAAAAATTCTTTTGATTCAAGTAAGAACGACTTATATTTACGCATTTCTATGTATGATGTATGTATGTATGTGTGTATGTATATATGTATGTGTGTGTGTGAGGATCATTATCATTAAAGCAAATGAATTAGTTCCTGTATGTACAAAATATATTTACATGCGTATACACGCTCTATACGTATACGTATACGTATACGTATTTTAGCTAATTGTTAATAAATGAATGTACAAATAGGTACAGCTGGCATTAGCACCCTCTTCAATAATAGTTCAAACTGGTTTTGCCGCTTCAATAATAATTATTCTAATACTTGACCAAGCACCAAAGCGTATTTAAGTTTATTTTGTTTTAGACATAAATAGCTGCGAGTCGCACGTCTCGAGAATTGCAATCGCTTTAGCAATACCGGAGGTGTCACGCCTTAAAATTATAGCCCAGAACACACGCACACACACACTTACTCATTAAGAGGTTGTGCAACGACCCTGCATATTTCCATTAGCATTGAATTAGCTTCTAATCAACAAAAACAAAGCTACATTATTGATACTGACAAGAGGTCTGAGAATTTTACATATATTTAACTATATAAATATATGTAGAAGTTGTTATTGAGTCGAGATTTAACGAGTAAATATCTAATTGGATTCTCGTGTTATGTATTCGAATCATGCAACGTTTTCAGACACAAACCTTTTTCCTTTTTTTTTTTTTTTATAAGTTATACATACATAGATTTTTATATCGATTTGGGTATACTATATACTAGGTACATACATACTATGTTTTTTTTTCATTAGTTTTTTTGAAAATTGGAAAGTATGAATGCCCAGCGTATTTACCATAGGCGCACATCAATTTGGATAAGAAGATGTACTGATAACAAGAATGGTGCGGATATGGATATCTTGCAAAAGTAGAAATGGGACACATTGATGTTTGTTGCTGGTTTTATAAGCTAAGTTAAATTTTGTTTACATTACCTTAAAGTCAACGTGATTGAGGTCCCAATTCGGTCGAATTACTTTCAATATATCCTTAGCACCTTGTATAACATCGGCCTCTTCAACAAATATCGGAACAAATGGTACAATCACGTCTTTTGCTGTATTATCCTCCTGCTTTGGTCGTATATCACCCGCGTTCTGTTCGCTTGAATATGAATTCGAATTCAAATTTATTTGGTTCGATTGCTGTTTGACCGTTTGACGAACTAAAGATAAAGAATCTTTCATCACTTTAGGGTTGCCGCCACTTGTTGAAATCTGTCCTGTGTAACTGTTGCTCTTGGTTTCTGTGCCCATTCTATTGTATTACATGTGAAATACGAAAGTGTCAGGTCGGGTCAACACATACATACATACATACAACCAAAAAAAAAACAAAAAAAAAAAGAATACTAAAAAAAAAATAACATAGGAAGTAACCCACATCGGCAGGCCGAGTGTACGCGGCGGGAAGCAGGAAATTTGTTCATTAAGAATGCTTTTATCCAGATAAATATTAAGTTAGTGACCACAAAAAAATTATCATTTATTTTGAAAATATTTTTCAAAAAATTGTTAAAATTTTCTATAAAATAATAATATTATCAATTTAATGATTACAATATATATTTACAATTATTCTTAACAACATTTATTGAAATGTTCGGTCTCAGTTCAGGGTTTTAAAAGAGTTTTTTCATAAGTTCTGAGTTCTCTGATCCAGTTATTTCAGCTCCGTATATCCCTCATATAAGATCTTGAGCTATGGGACAGTAAGATAAGGGGATGAGTAATACGCATTTGCTTCTCAAAAAAAGTTTCAAGATGAGGCATCTCAGATTTTGATATACAAATATGTACATATCTCTATGGAATTCTTCCAAAACTGTGTCTGTACGTGCATATTGGAGATCGTTTCAGTGACTCGAGCAGATACAGAGATAACGGGACAGGCCTTTTCCGAACGTACCGGACTACTTATGCCCAAGATAAGATTAGAATTTAGGTATGTACATATATACATAATTAGGTGCAATAAAAAGAATCATCATGTATGAATGTAAGCATGTGTTAAAATTAAAAACAATTCCATATTTAAACGTTTCTAAAGTTGTCTTTACAAAAACACAATTATATATATATATATATATATATATCTACACATTTACATCATATATGTACATATGTATGTTAGTGTTTATGTACATTTTGCACTAGACATTTGTATCTACATATTTTAGATTTTAGTTCAGTTTTCTGGTTCACGCATTCTCCAATAGGCGGAAACACAAATGCAAACTTTAAAGTTGATGTGTGTGTGTGTGTGTGTATGTATGTATGCTTGTATTTACATACATAAATACATAGATATGTTAATTTCAACAGTTCTGTATGTACATACATACATAGACATGCATGCACCGTGTGTGTACATTTCATAAATAGTACGTGGTTTTTTGTTGGGACAGCTTTTAACGTGGTGTTATGTGCTGCTTTGGGTTGAAGGATGCCAAATTATTTTGTTTGCAATGTTAATACGTGTGTTATGTGTATTAAAGTTAATAAAACAGAAGAAAAATATATAAAATAAATAAATAAATTGTGTACCAATATGTCAAGCGTCAACGAATGCAAACGCACACTGAGGTGAATTGTTTTTTTTTTTCTTTTTTTTTTTTTTACTACACACGTTACCTTCGGGTATTGATTGTTTTTTAAAGAAAACACAAAAAGCCGCGAAAACCACACAACTAAATTATTGATTTTAGTCTGATGGCGTTGCTTGGTTCGGAATGAATGACAGGCAAGGGAATAAAAAGCGAAACAATGCTGGCGTTTTTGTCGTATAACAGCAGATGTCTTAATATTTTCGTTCTCGGTATTCGCTTTATACAATTTTATTTTGTTATTTTTTTTCTTTTGTTTTTCGCTATTTTCTGACGGAACTTCCGACTCCGGACAGTGGTAGTAGTAAACTAAGCAAAATTCTCATATGAACTTAGGCGTGCAATTTCCAGCACTGTTGCTGTCAGTGTTTAATAGTACTTGTTCATATTAGGGATGGGTAAATATGTTCGTATCGAATCAACTTAAACATAAAGCTTTGTTATCGCTCCCCAAAATATCGCCACTGTTAAAACTTGCATCCAATTTTTAAATTAATATCAATATATCTTTATATTTATGTCTGGCAAATAAATGGCTGCTAATAGTTTGGAAACATTTATATATATACTTTATCCCTGCCGTTTGTGTTATATAATGAGCACAATAAAACAAATTCATTAATGTTACCCACATACAAATTGTTTTATTCTATTCTATTTTTTATTAATACTCCTCCCTTTGGTTCTACACAGTTCAATTAATGACAACAGCCCCAAATCACAAATAAATTGTCTTATAAAGTAACCAGTGGGTTCGCACCTACCACACAGAACCGACCATTTGAATTATAATCATTAAATTTAAAGCTGCGTTTTTGTTTTGTTGACCATGTATTTTATACATATCTTTAAAATGTTTTTGTTTTCCATTGTACAGCTTTTCAAATTTTATAAAAATATGAAATTAAAAAGACGATTTTTTAAAGAATAACGCAGTGCCAATTCCCCATCTAATTAAAATGGCATTGGCATTACTTTTTCTGTTTCTTCTTTTCAAGTTCCTCCTCCTTTTCTTTTTCAATGATGTCCACATATTCTAAAATAACTTTGCGATCTAGCATTTTCAGAGGTTGGCCATTTTCCATAATGGCCACCTCCAAGTTGTTTTGACCGGATTGGGCAACCTCGAGCAGTGCGCGAATGGCCAGCTTCACAGCACCACGTTCAGTGCTAACTTCCTCTTCGCGATACTGTTTTTCAAAGAATTCGCGTACCGTTTTTGCTGAACGCCCGGTGGCATTGGCTTTGTACTCATAGAATATGCCAGATGGTTCGGTTTGAAATAAATGAGGTGAGCCATCAGCGTCAAAGCCTCCAATAAGGCACGATATGCCAAATGGACGACGTCCATTGCTCTGAGTGTACTTTTGTTTCAGTTGTGCAATATATCTGCAAGAGTTAAGCATTTCCTGTAATTAACTAAACTCAATTGTGGTTGAGAACTGATTTTATTTACCTTGTTATATATTCAAGGGTCACTGGATCCTCAACATTCAGACGATGACTCTGGCATTCGACCTGGGCACGATTTATAAGGATGCGAGCATCCGCAGTCAGGCCCGCAAAGGCCATCACAACGTGATGGTCGAGTACGCAAATTTTACGAACTGTGCGGTCTTCCTGCAGCTTGGCTACAGATTTTTTCTCAACGCCCAAGACGACACAGTTGCCGCCACGGACACCAACCTTTATAAATATATGAATTAGTGTGCACACATGGGTAAATCTAGACTCATACTAAAACATAACAAATGGGACACTTACCGCTGTGGAACCTTTGCGAACCGCTTCCTGAGCATATTCAACTTGAAGTAAGTGACCATCGGGTGAGAAAATAGTAACAGCACGATCGTAACGTGAAGACATCTTTAGTTAGTTTTTATTATTCACGTAAAGCAAAGTGACTATATTAAGCTATTCAAAATAATGCAGTCGGCAAATTTTTGACAAGGCAATGATGATGCTTTTTTGAGGAATGCCTGGTGGGACCGCAGAGTTGTCATACGCGATATAGTATCGATAGCACTCCATGATACTTTGGGTATTTTTAGTAAATTTTTTATTAAATATCGCTATGAAAAACTAGGTGGCAACGTAATATGAGCCAAAAGAATTGATATACCAGCCCTGGTAATCCATATATATAATGTGCATTTGTTTTGTCTACAAATATTGTCTGATTTATCGTTATTCTATGTGACGGTTGTATAATAATATTACCGAGATAATCATGTAAAACGGATTGTAACGTCCGTTCAAATACGTTTATGATTTTTTGTATTTGTCAATAAAATAGTATTAGAGACTCACATTAAAGAGATAGCGGACAGCTGATCCGACTTAACTCAAACCAAAAATTATCACACCTGCGACAAAATAAAATAAAATATTTACAATATTGCCACTTAAGGCATATAATATTGCTGTCAACATAAACATACACCTATAAGGGCAATTAAATTGGAAATGGCGCTGCCGAGAAATCTAATAGCAAAGATCTGTAAGTAAAATAGAATTTTGCCTCTATGAAAGTAGTTCTCATACTTACTAGGCGACATACATACATCTGTATGACTGTTCTGTGTGTGCGTGCGTGTGTGTGTGCGTGAGGTATGTTCAGCCTGTTTTGGCAAATAACATGCAAATAAGTGCATGTGGGATGCAGCCCTTGTAAGGAGCTGTAGAGTTACACATGTGCACATGTATGCTGCGTGTGTGTGTGTAAATTGTGCGTGCGTACATAGATACGTATTGGAGTTAGGTTAAGATGAGGTCACGACAACAACTACCATAAAAAGATAACATAAACAGACTTGAAATGTATATTAACATAAACAACATGCCAAATATAATAGCCATAACTGCAGGAACATTAGCGCGTACCGTATTTGTAGTCCATGCTGTTGCATTCCGGGATATTGATATGTATGTATGTTCATTATTCAAAAGTAAATAGTAAGGGAATCGGAGGTTTTTTGGATACTCCGACAAAGTACTTTTTAAAACTGATAATCCATGATAAATATATTTATTTCAAACTCTTAACATTGCTTTCCATGCGCACAGACGACATAAAGGCACACGATGGCAAAGTCACAAGCCTTGATTTGGGCGAGACGGGACGAGTGCTGGTCACTGGAGGAGAAGATCGCAATGTTAATCTATGGGCTATTGGCCAAGACGAGTGTTTCATGGTCTGTATGCTTAGCAAGTACACATATAAAAACAATGTGCTTAACTAATCCACAATTTCCCGATCAACAGTCTCTGACGGGCCACAATCGTTCGATTGAATGCGTGCGCTTTGCGTATAAGGATAACTTTGTATATTCGGCTGATGATATTGGCATCATACGCAGATGGGATCTGAATGCCCAAAAGATCTACTCAACATTGAACGGCCACATGAAAAGTGTGCGAACATTGGATTTTAATCCGTCTGGAGAATATGTGGTGTCTGGAAGCAATGACACAACTGTTAGGTAAGTGCGCACAACCATTTCCGCCGTATAAATAATATTAAATTATTGTTTATATAAAGTCCATTGTTAATATATATGTTATTTCGATAAGTAGGCACTCACTAATTGACTGAAACTTGAAGCAAAGCAAAGCCCATATACACATATTCAAACAGAGATCGTATTACCTTTGGCATAATTTCAATCTATCCTTGTATCACACACAGTTTTTTATTCTAAACGGCTTTTGCAATTACACAATCAATTACCAATTATCCATGGGACCCCGAAAGACCGATTGATTTATCAAACCCGAAACCTTTTGCTCAATATTGTTTATATCTATATGTATATGGTATATACAACAACTTAAAAAGTGCGCGTTATTTGAGCTCTAATCTATGGTTTAAAATGAGAAGGCAGAAGTACTGCCGCCTCCCTCTCATACATCAAGAACTCCAACTCAATCTTTATCAGGGGCGTATGTGTCATTTCATTTGCTATACTTTAGCCATGATTTCAGGGAATATTGTTTTGATTGCCCTAAACTTACTGAAAGTGTTTACGTAAGAGTATATTGCAGCTGTGACCATGTATGTACCTTTCAGAAAGAGGAACTCTCGATCCGATAATATACCTGATCCGTCTATCTATGTTTAAGTCTGTCTCTTTGCTGCTGATAGTAGCTATATCGAAGTCAATAGCCTGAGCTCGAGTTAGCTTCTAGCATACTTATTATATATCTATATTGTATGACTTCCATTCTAACAATTTGTCGAAAGAGTATGTGGTTTTTTATATCCTGAACGCATTTGTGCAAATGTATGTAACAGGCAGAAGGAAGCATCAGTATTAACAGTCGAGTCGATCTAGCCATGTCCGTCTGTCCGTCCGTGCGTCTGTCCGTATGTATGAACGCAAGGATCTCAGAACCTATGAGCCAGAGACTTGAAATTTTACCTGTAGGTCCTCCTAGTGCCTGCGCAGATCGAGTTTAGTAGAGAAGAGTATATACAGATGAGGTATCTTTCAAAGAAGAAGATGGTTCAGGGTATCCCCTAGTCGTGCACTCCCGACTAGCGCATTCTTACTTGTTTTAATATAAAAAAACACTATTGTGTGATATATATCAGATCTGATGTATATGACTGCATCTGCATCTTAATCTTGTTTAAAATATACTTTGGCATGACTTTCAGATTCTTTAAAGTCAGTTCTTATCTGCTATTTATACTTTTGTATATATTTTTTTCCTTTTAATTTTCTACTCAACTTTGCTTTTACTTTTTTTCTTCTAACGCATACAAAGTCCAAAAATGTTCATTTAAATCACATTTATTTAAAAGCAGTATATATAAAATAAAAATAAAAAGTCATTTATTGAAAAATAAACAAGTGGACAACAATTTTAACATAATAATAAATTTATATTGCAATATTTTTTTTACCACCGCCTGGTTATGTTGTTATATGTTTGTTGTAAGTGTAGGTCATAATTTTTTCATTTTCTTAATTAGATTTAACTTTTTAAGCTGAAATCGTGTATTTACAATTTAGCCTTAGAGTCCTTCAAGTCGACATAGGCGCCCGAAATGACCTCTTTGCCAGTCTCAACAACTAGGGTGCGGAAATGAATGCGTGCACCTTCCTTCCACATATCAATCTTGAGCGTTTGTCCGGGCAGAACTGGGCCCGAGAAGCGCACTTTTACTGCCTTGAATAGGGCGCTGTTGTTGTCGGCGTATTTGCTCAGGACGGCCCTAACCGAATATCCCAGGGAGCAGAGTCCATGCAATATGGGTGTATTGAAGCCAGACAAGCGAGCGAAGTTGGGATCGATATGCAATGGGTTCAGATCACCGGAGAGCCTATATAGTGCAGCTTGATCCTCGCTGGTCTTGTACTGAATCGTTGAGTCGGGCGCACGGCTGGGGGCAGCAGCCAAGGGCACGACACCGGCAATGGGCACCTTTTTGCCACCAAACTTGCCAGCGCCAACCACAAAGATGGCACTTTGGTTCTTAACCAAAAGCCGACCATTCTCATCGAAGGACTCACAGCTAGTCACAACGACTGCACCGGAACCCTTGTCCATAACGTCGAATACTTTGCCCTTGGTCAGCAGCTTGCCATTGGTGGGCAGATCGTCAACAATTTCCAAATACTGTTCACCGTGCAAGATGTTGCTCAGGTCCGCACCGCTATTGGGCAGCGCGCTGCTTACCAAAGAGCTGGACATGGTAAGCATTAAGCCGGGCAGCACAAAGAACGATGGAATTGGTGAAAAGTCGGCATCGTTCTCATACAAAAAGCGCATGTCATTGCCGTTTTTGGTTGACGCACCGATTCCCAGAGCATACAGTATTAGCTCCCTGTTGCCGAACGTGAAACTATCCTCGACAGCATCCTTGTCGCCGGATTTCAGGTTCTCGAGCACCTCCAGCAGGGAGCCGGATGCCTCTGCAATAGCATTCAAATGTTTCGCCTCCGACATGTCCGTCACCTTGCTCCATGCATTTTGCACATACTCGAGTGTAACTGGTTCCTCTAGAGATGGTCGCACCACAGATCCCTTGCCACGCACCGTATGCACCTTGGTTGCCCAGCCGGCGGCGCTTTCGATATAGCTGCCTAGTTGGGTCAGTCAGAGATTAGCAGGGAATACATTTGAATAAATACTTAAAATACGCACCATTGTCCTCACAAGACTCGTGGCACAAGTAGACAACAACGGGGGCAATAAGGCTGGGCTTCAGCTCGTTGAAGAGGATGTCGGGCAAGATGCCCTCAGTCATGCGACTGGCTGCTGTGGGAATGATTACATTGCAGTGAATGTTATTCTTTTGGCCCTCAATGGCAACCGTGTTGGCAAGTCCAACCAGTCCCATTTTGGCTGCCGAGTAGTTGGCCTGTCCAAAGTTGCCATAGATGCCCGAATTGGACGAGGTCATTATAATGCGTCCAAAGTTCTGCGCCTTCATGTGTGGGAAGGCGGCTTGTGTGCATTTGAAGCTGCCCTTCAGATGCACACCGTTTACCAGATCCCAGTCCTGGTCCGTTGTCTTCACAATGCTGCGGTCACGCAATATGCCAGCATTGTTAATAAGTATGTCCACACGTCCGAATGCCTTGATGGCCGTATCGATGACCTTTGCACCATCTATAACCGAATTGTAGTCGGCCACAGCCTCGCCGCCGCCCTTGCGGATTTCCTCCACAACCACATCGGCGGCACGCTGAGAGGCGCCTTCGCCCACATGGCTGCCACCCAGATCATTGACCACCACCTTGGCACCGCGCGATGCCAGCAACAGTGCATACTCCCGTCCGAGTCCAGCTCCGGCGCCGGTCACAACGGCCACACGTCCATCAAAACGCAATTTCGCTGCCGAAGACATTTTCTATATAGACTTGTTCTTAATAAACTTGTTCTGTACAATCCGGTTCAACCAACTGCCAATCGTGCTGTGAGGCGCCTATGAAAGAAAAACTGTTGCTTAACTCTCAATTGTCGACGAACTTTCAACCTCAAATGCAGAAAAAATATATAGCAATTTGTTCCCTTGATATCATATCAGCAACTGATTAGTGCACACATATATACACATACACACACACATGCATACATATGTATATAGACAAAGGTATGCATATATGCATTAAAACATTACTTTTATATATATATATACTACCTTCGTTAAGAAAAGTTTGATTACGTATAGACTGAATATGTTCAATGTTTGATCCAAGTCCAATGGGCACACACAATTAATTAAACAACTTTTCTGAATGCCGATAATTACGGCTTTATATTAAGTGCGTATGTTCACATCACATTAAAATTGAGAAAACTGCACGCACAACTTACACCAGTTATTCCTAATGTGCAAATAATTTACCTTTACCAGATGTATTGCCTCTTTAAGTTAAAGATTATCTTTGTATCGCCGGTACAAAGGGCAGTTTGCACGGATGATAAGCAAATTGAAAAGGAATGAAAACATAAACTGGATTATGGACTGAGGTTAACAATTATAGTGTTGCCAGATTGTTTGAAACGACAGAATGGCAGCCCTTATTTGCAGTGTTGGTATTTTTTTTATTTTATTCTTATCGAAACTATCGAAAACTGTGCGGCAGTGCTCTCAATAGGCATATACCGATATTTACAGGGCGCCAGTTTAAAATACAAATCGTTATTTTTTAAATGTATTTAAATTGTTTGCGCATAATATTTTATCAATTGTAAACGTATTAATAAATGTGTTTGAACATTGCTTTTAGACTTTGGGATGTTCAAAACGAAAATAAGTGCATTAAAGTTTGCAAGGGACACATATCTCATGTAAATTCGGTTAAATTTTCACCTGATGGACTTTGGATTGCTTCTGCTGGCCTAGAAGGATCAATATTAATTTGGGATATACGCAAAAGCAAACAAATAATGGAGTTTATGGCAGAGCCACCCGTAACAGCCATCACTTGCATTCAATTTCATCCCTTTGAATTTTTACTGGCAGCGGGCCGAGTTGATGGCACAGTGTCCATCTACGACCTGGAGCATCAGCAGCTTGTTTCCCATACAACTCATTTCTATGGACAAGCTATCAGATGCATTACATTTAGGTAAGGTCATAAGCAGTAAACATGTATATAATTGAAATAATCCCTTATTTTATTTACATGCACAGTGAGAATGGAGAGTGCCTATTTGTGGGAAGCGCTTCGGGAATATCTGTGATTGGCTGGGAACCAGATCGTGAATTAGATCACATAAAAAGTACTTGGGTCTCATTGGATGACATGAAAGTTATTAAAAACAAGATTGTATGTTTGCGCCAGTTAAATACTTTACACATTAATTAATTTTGTATCTACTAACTTTGCAGATTTGTGGCTGCCATGAAATTGATACTGTGTCAATTAATACAGTGAGCCTTGATTGTGTGATACCTTTCTATCAGCCGGCAAATGCTCAGCCTAATTTTAAACATAATTCAACAAATCGAAAAAGCTTTTCACGTGGAAATCAAAAGTTTAGAATATCACTGGGTGGATCAAAGCCGGCCAAAGTTGAGGAAGAACATGAAGACAATAAAAGTCAAACTTATGATGAGCTGTCGTCACCAAACCTTAGTCTGGAAGTTGTTAATGAGGCGGCATTGGATCTGATTGAATCATCGCCAATGTCGTCACTGCATCATCTACCACAGCCAATTGGCTCATCCATCGAGCCCATATACAATGCGGGCACAGATGCCTCGTTGAAGCATAGCAAGTTTGCGCGAGTGCCAGATAATATACCATTTAACATAGAAACTAATTATAGTTATGGCATGGATATGGGCTCCAGCCGTTTATTAAACATTAATGGACCAAGTTCATTGCACGTAGCAGACGAATACAACATATACACAATTGAGAAAGGCGATAGCCTAAATGTGCACGATGTCGAATATAATCCAAATGATAGCAATCCCCCGATTCTTAATAACTATGATAATTATGAAATGGCCGAAGATTTTCCGGTCAATCAAAACTTGAATTATACAGCCAGCAACTACAAGACAGTACCTGCATCAACAATAAATGCCTCATCGAAATCAATTAAAAAGACGTCAACAACTCTGCACAAAAGAAATACAGCAATAAGCAATACCAAACAGACATCAACGGCAATATTTGGTAACAATAAACTTGGCCAAGCTTCCTCAGTTAGTTCAATGGAATTGCATAAGCTCGACGATAATATGCTACTCAAAAAGTCAACTTCCTCAACTGTTGTTAACAAAAACAAGAGGACCATGGGATCACAGAGTCAGTTTTACAAAGAGAATGCGCAGCAGAAAAATATAAATGTAGAGATCATTACCAAGCCCCCAATGAGGTCACGTACGACTCTAGACATGCGTACCACGCATCAACCAAAGGTTCAGGAGAAACATTCACAGGTGTGTGTGTATGCATGCATGTCAATTAATTAAATATTAAGTTCATATCTTTTAATCTTTGAATAATTACAGCAGCCAATGAACTATCGTCCGGATTTGATACCTACCTCAGGCAAGAATATGAATCGTAATTTCATAGATGAGCACTACGATTTCGATATACTCTCAAGATCACATGAAGCAGTGCTTCAGGAGTTAAGCAATCGGCAAGCCAGTCTTGACTTGCTTCGTAACTCTACACGGTAAGAATTCTCAACAATATATTTAATCTCTTTGTGAATTTGACCAAACCTAATTTATTTTTTAGCGTCAACGATGTTCTTAGTGCACTGAGGCTAGCTAAATCGGCGGGACGATCAATTTTTATAGATCTTCTAGGGGCGATTCTTGAAAAGCCGTAAGTCATGTCTAACATATCACAAAATTACGTTTACAATGCATACTTTTTATCAATTTAGATCGTCGTTGAATCTGGACTTTTGCACATTTGTATTACCAGAACTGTATGAACTCTTGCAAAGTCAACACAAATTGTATGTAGAATCCGAGTTAAATCCGATTGATTATCTATAAATAAATATTCTTTTATTGCAGTCATTTTACCAGAGCCTGCGATACGTTGCGTATCATACTATCACACTTCTTGCCAACAATTCAGGAAAATCTTGATTCTTGGGCCGCCAATGGATTGGGCGTGGATGTTACACGCGAGGATCGTCAGAGAAAGTGTTTAGAATGTCAAAGGTGGCTGCTGCAAATTAAAAATCTTCCCGAATCTGTTCATTTTGGGTCATCGCTGTCACAGTTACAAAACATGATTATTTTTTAAACTATTTATGCGTGTTTAGTTACAAATTGTCCAGCATTACAAATGATTTATTTACTATATATTAATTTGTTATTGAAACTAATTTATAAAACTTTTAAATGTAAGACTTCATAATTTAAATTAAAAGAAAATATATATTTGTAATACATATTTCATAATAATCTTTTGTGTGCTCTCTCTTGATTTGGCATCGAACCAAGGTTCAGTGTTTCAGCTGAATGCCATTCCATAGTCTTACCAAAAAAAACTCCGTTAAATTGGCCAGCACGAACCTCCTGATTTTATGCCATATATGCCAATGGAAAAGTGCATCAATTGAATGTTTTTCGATGTAGCCCAGGTCGCGGCCAACAGACCGTGGCATGGACAAGTTCGAGCTGCCATTGTGTGATCTTTGAAGTTCTGAATGGCCAAACGAATGCATTTTGTGTTTTTTTTTTTCTACTGTGCGTGGCGTGTGTAAATATGTGTGTAGTTTAATATGTACAAATTGTTGTCAATTGCAGGTGGCGCGCCTATTACCTAACTCAAAGTTTCGACTCGAGCATGCTCTGTATATAAAATAGAAATGTTTCAGGTTCACTTGATTGATGATTGGTGTTGATTGATTAATTTTGAGAGTTACGATTTTATACCCAACACCCATTATTTATATCTACTCAAACTGGATAGTGCTCTGCTCTATCATCATTGTAAATATTTGCTAAGAATTTAACATGAATATAAAATTGCAGTGTTGCCACCTTATAAGCTGCCAGCTTGTGTCTGGTTTATGGTGGCGGCGTTGCCATTTACTTGACAAGGGGATAAAAAAAAAGCAGTCAAATTTAGCTACCCGACAACATTACCTTATTCATCGAACTTGTTTTTTAGAGGGTATTTAAGCCCCAAGTTTGCTGCTTGAATTGAATTGTGCACTCTTGCGCTTCACAGTTCCAATAGAATGGCCGCATAGAACCAAAAAAGAAAATAGAAAAAAAAGTAGCGAAAAACGAAAAAACATTCAAACGGCTCTCAAAAAAAACAATTGCCCTTTGAAGTTAAACTTACCATGTCGCCGGATCATTGTTAGCATTTGCGTGGCTTCATCTATTAAACTGTAGCCTCATTGGGATCAGTCCAGTTTGGCCAACCAGCGCATTCAGTTGGATTCGGTTCGGAGTGCAGCACGAAATGGAACTAAGGATTTTGGCATTATTATGCTCAGTGCATATGCTGGCAATAGCTGGCGCTTACGCGGAGCCTGGCTACGATCCTCCCAATCGGAATGGAGAGCTTGAGAACGTGGACGGCATTATTGATGTGGAGGCAACGGATTCACTGGAGCACGGAGCAGCCGGCAAGCAGCTGAGAATAGGCAAACCTTCGGCCAGATACAGTGACTACGATTACTATACGCCTGGCAGGCGCATAAATGACAATTCTCCAGGTGACAACGACCTGAGTGCCTCATCGGCGATTCGTGTACCTGGCGGAGAACAGAATTTGGCACATTTCCGACGACCGGCCGATGAAATGGCCGCCAAGCCGTTGCCCTGGTACGGCCAATATTCGGGCAAGTCCCTTGCCATGTACCCATCCAGGTCGTATGATCCCTATATCAGGCGCTATGACAGGTGAGTTACAGCCCAACCAATGGGTAATATGTCCTGTGGCTGATTCCGGACATCCTGCAGATTTGATGAGCAGTACCATCGCGCCTATCCGCAATACTTTGAGGACATGTACGTGCATCGGCAGCGCTTTGATCCCTACGACAGCTACAGTCCCCGTGTGCCGCAATATCCTGAACCCTATCTCATGTACCCGGATCGCCAGCTGGACCCGCCGCCACCAAGGGACTACATCAAGTCCCGACGTGGCTACCTCGACGATACACTTGCCATGCCGCCAGTTCTCGACTCCTACAGCAACAAATACGCCTCATCCAAGCTGCCGCCACAGCTGGTGTCGCCCCGTCATGAGAGAGTCGTCTACTATGCCCATCTGCCCGAAATAGTGCGTACCCCCTACGACATGGGCGGCAGCCGTACCGAGCGAAATGGGGCCGCAGCCCTGGTTGCCCAGCCCGTGGCGTATAAACAGAACAAAAAGAAATTGAAAAGCCTGCCACGAGCTGACAATTCAACCAATTATAAGCAAATGTTTTAGTTCAACTTGATGCTTATGCTTTCATATATCCGACTTTTGTTCAATGCGTTTTACAATATTTTTTCTTAACTTTATATTAGAAACTTTTTTTTTTTTGCAATAAGTATTTCGAGTGTACCTAAGTTTAATATTGCGCGCAGAAGAGAACGTATGTATATGTATAGGGCACACATTAATATATTTTTTTTTGTAAATTCATTTGATTTAATATATTTTTTCTTATACCAAATATCGAGTATATTAGCATATTTAAATCATTCTTAAGATTATTGAGATTACAGTTTGTAATTCAAAAGCTTATTTTTTTACTTTTTAATGAACTTTATATTTAAAAATCATTTTTGCTTAAAATTCTAACAAGAACTGTGCATCATCAAATAAATAAATACGTATACTAAAACTTGGATGAATATAATATTTATAAATATCAAAAATACATATAACTGGGAGTTAAACGGACTTACAAACAGTTAAAAAAAACATACATACATTCATACATACATACATACACACATACATACGTACGTAAGTACATACATACACACATTCATCCTTACATACATACACACATACATACAAACATACATACATACATACATTCATACATACATACATTCATCCTTACAAACATACACACATACATACGTACGTAAGTACATACATACATACATTCATCCTTACATACATACACACATACATACAAACATACATACATACATACATTCATACATACATACATTCATCCTTACAAACATACACACATACATACATACATACATTCATACATACATACATACACACATACATACATACATATATACATACATACATACATACATACATACATACACACATTCATGCATACACACGCACGCACACTCTTTGCCGTTGTATGGAAAAAACATTCTTAACTAACTTCGGTGTTAATAGTCCGATCTTTTTGCAACTTTTGAGAAAGGTCTTAAATTTTGAAATACGGCCAAAGTATGTATTTAAGTATTTTTTCCCCGAATTTGGGGCGAATGTGGGAGGTTTCGAAAAAGTCGAAAGTTTAAATCCTTATTTTCTATACATGTACCCAAATATCTGGCTTATATAATAACACGTCCAAAACTAGATTTTTATTGATATTATTAAGTTGGAAGGGTTTATCAAAAGCAAATAGACAAACTCGTTCTGCATATGGTATTTAGAATAAATATTTTTGGGCTTCTTTTTTCGCTTTTTTTTTTAATGCAATGTTTTATTTATTTTCAAGCGCAGTTTTTCCATATAAATATGAGCTAAAATAGAGTAAAAATCACATTTTGATAAAGTCCTCAAAAACTGGGCATGGCCGCCTTTGAAGAGGGCTGCCTTTACGATGCGGCCGCCCTCTTTGTTATTGTTGGTCAAAGTACTTACCATGTAATTTGGGGTGTTTGTGTTTGCTTAAGGTTAACCGAAAGCAAACGCTTGCGAAGGCGACAACTTCTAAGCAGGCAGACAGACACATACATGCATGCATACAAGTCAGGCATATAACTCTCGGCGAAGGCCAGAGCTGCGGCATTTCATCAAGTCTTTACCCAAGAGTCTCGTTAATTACGCAATTCCATTACTTTTGCTTGAGATACTAAAGTTTGCGATTTCTGCAATTTAACTTTCCCGCTGCTCTTGCAAAACAAAGCCCAAAAAAAAAAGAGAGAAGCGAACAAGAAAGATTCGTAATTATGTGCTTATGTACGTGGTCCATGGTCACATCCATCTGAGGCATCACAGGAGCCATTATGGCCATGCTAGGAATCAGCTCGGCTTGACAAACCCGCAGCACCCAACACCAAACAAAAAGGACAACAAATACTTCTGTAATGCATGGACACGTACGGCTAATTAATGTGCCTTTGTTTGGCACCACATTTGTCAGTGCGAATTAAACGATGTAATCGCATATGTCATCCACTTTGTGACACATGTCAGCTGCTAAAAACGTGCCTCACAAAAATAAACGAATATGCATAAGTCTATGAATTCCAGCATCACATTAAAGTAAGCTTTGATAATTTTACAGGGAAATAGAAGAAACAATTCAAACTAGATGGTAAAGTTCATGGTAATTAATATTTTAAATTCATTGTAAATGAATATGCATGTTACATGTTAAAATAAAAATAAAACTAACTGGCAAAGTTCATGCTAAATTGTTAACTATTTTTAAAGAAAAAGAAACTAGCAAACGACCTTAAATGCGGTTGTAGTACTTAGTAAGGTGAGCTTTTAATAGCTATAACTTTTTTAAGAAATAAAACTAGCTGGTAAAGTACATGGTAAATTATATTTTTGGCTCATTTTAATTGTATATGCATTTTAGTTGTATTAAAGTGGGCTTTTATCAGTTGTTAAGCTTCTTAAGAAAAAAATAAAAACAAATTAGCTGGCAAAGTTCATGGTAAATTATATTTCTTGCATATTTGAAATATTAGGTTTGTAGTCGTACTTAAAAGCATTCCTTGTGGCTTTGACAACATGCTAAGCTAGTTTCTAGTCAACAAGTGCAGTCTAGCAGCGATAGGTGCAAGGTGGTGATCTACTCTGATCATGTGTTTCTATCGGAAAATTCAAGTTGATTATAAATTTAACATGAAAAGATGTTTTAAGTTAACAAAGGCATTCGAATTATATTATTTTATATCATGGATATTAGACCTTTTATCCATGTGGAACCCAAGTTGATCTTGAGCTTATCTTTGGAATTGACAAATGGTAGTTCCAAGCACATCATCAAAGACTGATATCGATGTCTTAATACAAGATGTATATTACTTATATATATTATAGTTAGAGTATTCCTTATTCGGTATAGAGGAAAATGCTGGCATTGCTTGGCTATTTACGAGCTTATTTTGGTTGTGCCATTCTTTGGCGTTTCCGCATTATTACTCACAACTTGACACAGACATTTTCGCAGGTCACCGGCGGACACACACACACACACACACACGCACACACACACACGCACATCGAAATGGGCACATAAACACATAACATAAAGTTGAACAGGAGGAACGCGACAACTGCCTGCCCTTGAGGGACATTTTGCATGGGCCATGAATCGTACGGTACGGTCTAAGGCTGAGGAAACCTAATGAGCGTACCGCCCACGCACTGAAATGGTCGCAGGATGTATAGAGGAGATGGGACATGGTAAATGCCAATGATGGTGTGGCATACAACAAAGCAATTTGGCTGCTCGTCCAAAGGAAAAACAATAACAATGATGCACGCGATACTTAAGAAACTTTTGTGGCAAACCGGCGAATGCGGGAGGGTTGGCGGGTCAGGGGGCGGCACCATAATTAGAATCATTGAAATACATGGAACCATTCAAGGTTCATTTGCTCAGCGAGCCGGCACTGGACCAAAACTGTCCTTTCGCCTGGGGGTCCATCGATGGCCGCACGGCACGACATATGCCCCCCAATTGTTTGTGTGTGTGTGTTTGTGTGTGTGTGAGTGTGCGTGTGTGTGTTGGGAGGTGTTGTGGCAAATGAGAAAACAATGCCCGAATAACGACTCTCCGATGTGCATTAAAAGATTTATTTCTTTGCGAATAAATGAAGTTTTTTTTTATGAGCTGCGATTCGGCAGCTAAAGATGAGCGCCATTTTGAAATTTCATATATTAATTTAAATAATGAAGCAGAAAAAATAAATGAAAGATTTGAGTTCACAGAAATTATCTAAAAAAAACGCCTTTTTTGTTCATTTATATTTTATTTTAGGAAGGTCCTTTAAACGATCATATTGGGATAATTGATAAATGTTTGCCTATTTTGTGGCGTGTTCGCGTATTTTCCAACACTGATGCGCATGCAATAGTTCGTGTTCGTGTCACGCGCCCATCTCTGGCTAACGTACCTTAACTTTTGGGCAAAACATTCCCATATTGGCGGGGACATACATTAGATACACACATATATAGATGTACATGTCCTTTGTATGTGCACATGAAGTATTAGTGTGCACACACTAATGTGTGTGTGTGTGTGTGTGTGTGTGTGTGTGTGTGTGTCTGTGTGTTGGTTGTGTGTAATCGCTGAGTAGTTAAATGCTTTCTAGTTATATTTATGTGGGTTGCAGCAAGTTTAATGCGCTTTGCTATCGTAACTCTACAAATCACCGCAAATTTATTTGCCTGATGCAAACAGCCACACACACACACACACACACACACATACATAGTTATATGTATACATATGTAACATTTACGCGTCCAGTAATTAGCCAAACAATGTTAAATAGCCCTCGGCATAGCTGCGAGTATTCCTTTTTGCATAGATACATTTGTTTGATTACGTAAATATTCTAATAAATTTTAATTTTTGTTTCTCGTAGTGCTTAGCTAGATTAATAATAAGTAAAACAAAATCTTTATAATTTATAATAGACGTGAATAATTATAATGTGCTTTATTTAAAACAAAATGCTTTCTATAAACCAATTTCATAGGGTTTTTTAATAATCAAGTGTTGAAAAGCACAAAAATAAAAGTAAATTGTGCACAAACTTAAAATAGTTGGAATACCTGGAATCTGGTCTAGGGCACAAGGCGTCTAGTTGCGGACTTTTTAATTTTCTGGATATGTAAATTTTTGTTTTATAATAATATGATTGACATAGACTTCGGACCTCGTGCCAGCTAAAAAATGAATGAATAGATCTGCCTGAATGGCATCTAGGCAAGATTTTCAAGCTCCAACTAGCATGTTACTAACTAACACTGAAAACTAGTGTTATTAAGTGCTTGACAGTTTTATAGGAATAGATCTGCTTGAATGGCATCTAGGCAAGATTTTCAAGCTCCAACTAGCATATCACTAACTAACACTGAAAACTAGTGTTATTAAGTGCTTGACAGTATTAACGCTGTGCTGTCGCTTGACTTTTTAACACCCCCCCTCTTATCGACTACCTACAGCTGCTGCCTGTGCGTGTGGAGTGTGTAGGTAAAGGGGATGGGGTGCGGGTGTGTGTGTGTGTGTGTGGGGGGTGTGTGGCGTGTGTGTGTGTGTATTTGCCCAAATGCAAAACCTATAAATCTTGATACAGCCCACATTATTGATTGGCGCTTGCCATACCAGCGCCCGGACGTGTACATGGACATGGATATGGATATGGACATGGACATGGATGTGGGACACGCAAATGGACATATGGACAAACATATTACGCATATGCATGTGGGCAAATGGGAAGTGCTCTGCCCGGCCGCAATATTGTCAAAATTGTGCGTTAGGAGGGGGAGGGAAATGAGAGGCGTGGTCGGCATGGCCAGAGAGAAACGGGGCCCCAGTGCGAATAATAGGATAAATAAATAATTCAAATAAATAACGCCGAAATAAAATCAAATGCAATGACGAATTATGATGGTCTCTATATGTATCTTGTTGCTGGGCCACGTTGTCCCAGTGTCCCGTATGATTGGGGAGCTCGTAAATCACTGACAATAGCCCAGAACGAGCAGCAAACAGCCCTCTCTCCCCTTGGCTCTGATTAGAGCACTACAAAAGCTAACCTCCGACCCCGCACCCGCACCCGCACCCGCACCCGACCCCTTCCCATCCCTGCAGCAACCCGCCGCTGGTGTCAAGTGCCAAGGGCATTCGGAATATGCATGGGAAGGAGTGTGTGTGTGTGTGTGTGTGTGTGTGTGTGTGTGTATAGAGTATATGTTGATGAAGTCGGGCCATGCCGGGCCGGGCCGTATGTGAAGCGCTCTTTTGTCATAAATATTAAACGAACTTATCTCTTTCGTCTTTGTTTGCGAAAAAATTTATCATTTGAGCCAAGTTTGTTAATTATTTATGCTGCCATGTTTCATATTTTGCTGCCCGCTGCAGCTGATTTATGGCACGGAGACATCTAATACATAAACATATATAAAAATATATATATAAATATATATATATATATATTGCCCGACATGTGACATGCTGGGGTTTGAAACTTTGGTGTAGATATGAAAACATTGAACCCTGCATTTAATTTGATCTTTGTATTGCAGAAAATAATAAGAAATATAATTATTTTTGAAATCATTTATCTGATATTTAATTCTGACACCATTTCTGGTCATATACTTATTTTGATCCCATTTTAGCATTGGAAACGGAATTGAATTGGATGTACTCTATGACCATAGGCATCCAATTCCATTGCAGTCAACGTGCTCATGCAAAGGAACCATGCAATATGTAATCTTAATCGACTTTGCCAGATCAGTTCATTATTATTAACATATTGTTATACATGAGCTGTTTTTAAGGCAACTCGACACGGAGGAAGCGAATTCGAATCCAAGGACTTAACCGAAATAAATAAATATTAATAAATAAGTTAGCTTAACTTCATTATATAATAATTGAAATAATAACAATAATAATAATAATAATAACAATAATAATAATGACAATAATAATAATAATAATAATGATGATAATAATAATAATTATAATGAAAATTATATTATTAATAAAAGTCAAATCGAAAAAGTAAGGATATCTTTGGCACGCCAAATATTGAAGACATGTGAGTATAGTGAAGTTTGAAGTTCGTAAATGCTGAGTTTGTATGGAGCGTAGAGATACCTATAAATGCTGAGATTGGTCAAGCTATCTTGATAAACAAAAACGTTTTTCATTACAATCGTTCCTATAGCAGCTATATGATAAAGTAGTCCGATCCGGCCGGCTCCGACATATGTACTGCCTGCCAGAGAAAGACGGACCTATGCAAAGTTACAAGACGAGAGCCTTTAACTGAGAGATAAGTTCGCATAGAAACAAACAAACGGACAGACGGACGGACGGACGGACGGACGGACGAAAGGAGGGACGAACGGACAGATGTACAGAGGGGCGGAGGAACGGACGGGCGGAAGGATGGACACGGCTATATCAACTCGACTGATAATTGATAAATTGCGATGCTATTGAACACTAGCAGAAAAGTTGACTAGCCAAGACTCGAACCTAAGCCGCGGTTCATAAAACTAGTTCACGGACTAAAGCTTGTCTTAAACCGTGAACCGTGAGACGATTCAAGGAACACGTTTCCGGCTGAACTGAATCCGAAGGCCTCTGTTGACAGGACTTTATAGACAGCTAGTTGAGATCGAGCTAATAAATCACGTCTGGCTTATCGCATTGTTCTGGGAATAGATAATTACCCGCGTTGTCTTTTATTGTTTTTCTCGTTTTGCATTGCAATTAACGTGCCTGCTGGCCGTATGTCAGGCCGGGCAGGAGCTGTTGAAATGGCCAAAAGGTCGCCAGCCACTTGAACAAACAGTTGGTCACTTCTTGGCCAGTTGTCCGGCCGAGAAGCTCATTTGTATGGATGACAGCAAACTTGGGCAACTGCGTGGCCTAACCGTGCAATAAGGGGCTAAAAATCAGGCATTATTCATTAGTCGATGCCATTCAATGGCCATCCAAATTATTTTCTAGACAAACACACACACACACATGCATGGGAATCTGCCTAGAGAGTACATTTAAAGAGCTGGACGTCTGTTACATTTTGATTGAACCCATTCGATGCGCTTGGATTGAGCATTGGGGCAGCAGTTTCTTGGTTAATTGAGACCCACAGATAAAACTGTGGGAAAACTAATTTCATAGGCGGACGGTTGACTGAGTGTGTGTGTGTGTGTGAGTGTGTGAGTGTGGGGGGGCGTGAGCATGAGTGAGTGGCATTAACATGTGAGTGTGTATGTGTGTGCGTGTTGTTAAAAGTGCGTTCCTGTGCCTGTGCCAGCTGATAAGCATTTCATGTCACATCCTTAAGGGCTTCGCCGTGTCTACACAGACATCAGAGTTCACATGCAGCACCCTGTCACTCCCCAGCCCCCCCCTTGTCCCCCTGTCATCGTAACTGTCACCGTCAGCCAGCGCTTAAGATTGCTTTCAACGTCCTTAATTGCTTTTTTTTGTGTTGTGCGTACTCTGCATGTGTGTGCGTGTGTGTGTGTGTGTGCGTGTAAGTGTGTGTATTGCCATTCTTTTGATGTGCCAGTGTCCGTTGAAGGGGGCGCGGCGCGGCGAGTCAAGCTTTTGTCATGGAGCATGGCATGGCTTGGCACAGGGACAGGGCCATGGACATGGACATGGACATACATTGCGACTCCTGACTCTTGGACATTGTGCGTCGTCGTCGTCGTCCCATTTTCGCAGGAAGCGTTATTTCAATTTCCGCCTTTCCGTTTTCCTTTTCGCCAAACAGCCAGACACGCCATTATTGTTTGACGTGTCAGTGTTAATGAGTCATTGTCCATTAAGTTTGCTCATTTCAAACGGGCAATTAAATTCGACTTTATTGCACTTCAACAATATCGAAACCCAAAACGAACTCCGACACACACACACACACACACACACACACACACACACACAGATGGACACTAAAGCCGACATTGAGACCGCATCGAATCTTTGGAGCGCCTTCTGTAACAACCAACACACACACACACACACACACACACACACACCTCTACCAATGGACTAACCACAACCCAAGCCCAAACCCAAACGCAATCCACATCGAGGGGCGTAAAAGGCGACTCTAACTAAGTAGAGCAATAAATCAGCATCTATGTAACATACAACTAAATTATGGCTACATCTAGCTAGAAATTACTTTGTATATAGATTGCTTCAAATATAACATAAAGTTATTCAATTTTAGATAAATTGATGAACAGGCAAAACAGAGGATGTCAAACTCGGAAATTATTATAAAAGTTATTAGTTTAGAGCTTTGTGTTCAAAAGGTTTCTCACTCGAAATCGAAGGAGTCTTCAATTAAATAAACATATATAGTTTATTTTTCTTTCCTTGCGTTCGTCTGATGTCCGTATGTCTGTTTCTATGCGAACTCTCCCTCTTTCTCTCCCTTTCTCTCTCTCTCTTCCTCTCACTTTTGAAAAATTTCATAACACATTTCTGTTGCAGGCAGAACATATGTGAAAACCGCCCGGATCGGAAAACTATATCAAATGGTTGTCAAAGGAACGAAATGTCGAAAAGAAGGTTATTTTTTGGAAAACTCGTTTATCAAGATATCGTGACCAAGCCCGGCATTTATAAGATTCACAATGCTTCCTTAATATATGCAAAGTCTTATCAGCATCAGAGCACAATACCATACTGCTGCCATAGGAACAATCCGTCGATAGACATATATATATAATAGATATTCATATATGGCAAAATATTCCCCACGTCAAGATATTTTCATGAAAGTCAGCATTTACGAGCTTCACAGTTCTCACATATTTGCAAAAGGCAAATGTCTGCAAGAGTATTCAATCGTCTCTTGGAGTTTTGATAGTTTAACCAAAAGCTCAAAAGTCTTACATGAATGTTTTCAAGAAGAAACAAAGATCTATGCCCAACAAATATACCCAAAATTGGGTATCTCTGTATGCTGTTCTTTATCCGAATAATCCAGGTTAAAATTAGGCTTATCATTGATAAAAGATTTCAATCAAAACTGATACCCTCTTATACAAATATATATATATAGATATATGCATGTGCCTAGCACATTTGCCAAAAGTCTGCCTGGGTATAAAATCTTAGCCCTTTTCCCTCAATATTCTCCGTTTTCATGCATATATATGCTTTTTCTCTCTCTTTCAGATTGAAAAATAGTTATGTACAAAAAAAAAGCTTTCACTAGAAACTAATGTCAATATTACAGGGTAACTTGTCGCTTACCCTTACAAAACCTATTCTAAAAATGTATCTAAATGTTGTTGTCCCATTGAAAGCAGGTAGAAATATTTATTTTCTGGATTTGATGCTTATAAATGTCATCTGTTATAATATTAAATATATAAAAAACAAGCCGAGATAATGCCCAACAAGGTGTTTTTTTTTTGTTTTTATGTAGATTTATAAAAGTTTTGCGCCCACCCATTTCTATTTTATATTTGGGATGTGTCCGTCACGATTCGCTTTTGTTTTTCTTTTGAATTTTTCATAAAGCAGCGAAAACGTATTTTGTGGACATTAAAATGCCACAAAACGTTTTATAGTAATTTTTCATCTTTTCACCGGCTCGACCGACGCGGCGGATGTGGAAGGACGCCAACCTAGGGGGGGCGGGGGGTGGGTTTTGCCTGGTCTGGGGCTTGGGTTGCGTTTCGGTTGGGCTTGGGTTGGCAAGAAGGAATGTTGCCGACGTTCATGTTGATCTCACGCTGTGAAGTAACACGGCGCACGCATCTACGCTGATAAATTTTTATCTTTGTATGACAAGTTAATAATGTGCCAGCCCAGGCGCCGGGCCTGTTCCTTGGATGGAAGGACAGACGGACGGATGGACGGATGGACGGACGGACGGATGGATGGGTGAACGGGTCGGGGGCTGGCGGCGTTCGCTTGTCGACTCATTCGCATCCGGAACCCGCGGCATCAGCCATTCCATGTTGCTTATTGAAATTTGTTGTTATGTAGGTAAAGTATTTTCATGGAGTTTTAACGGATTTATTGTGATTTTTGGGTCACGTGACTGTTGAGGAATTTCAACCGACCCGCCCCGAACCAAGCCCAGCCCCGCCCCGTTTTTTATAATTGTTTTCTTTTTTGTCTTCCATTTGATTCATGCGCCCGATAGAGAAACAATTTGTTACACTGCACAAACATTAGCATATGGCATATGTATCAGGAAATATATATGGTATAACAACGTATACCCCCGTCCATACCCCCATCCAGACCATATCTATGTACTGAAATCCATATCGATTTGTGGACCGCAGCGGCAAATATCGAGAGAGTAACAAATTAAAAAGTAACGCACATTCGACAGTTTCGAAGCGCAAAAATTGTTTTACATTCATATCTCGAAAATTACGACACCCTCGGGAAGCGGGTGTTGGTCACTTAGCCTTCCTGGCAGAAGGGGAGAAGGGGTGGGGGGGGGGGGGGGTGTGGTGGTGTTTCCTTGAAATGCCGCTTGCCGTTAAGTATAAATCTTGGCCAACGGAATCACAGGCAAACCAAGTGCTTAGTATGCACAGCACATACACATCGATGGGATATTGGCAAGTGTGGCCAAAGCTGATGCCTAGGACACGGGCCAGGACACGGCCCAGGACACTTGAGCTGTGTCTGCTGTGGTTGCCCCACGAATAGAGGAACGTGTGGGCGCTCGTAAAAGAAAATTTTATTCCATTTTTAAGGGGATTCTTTTCAATTTATTGTACATAGTTGTTGCCCAATCAAGTCCACTTTATGAATTTATATGCAGCTCGATAACAAAAGTTTAAATAAATAAAATGATCGAAACGCGTGAAATGCTGCTCTGTTGTATACATATATATACATATATGTATGATATATATGGGGAAAAAGAGCATGTTCTGTAATTCCATTTTGCATCAATTGCAACAAAGTATTCATAGCATACTTTTTGGAAGAAGATGGGAAGTTATTTTCAATGTAATATGCATACATATATTTTTCATATGTGGAAAAAGCGAGCATGTTGTGAATTTCCATTTTGCCTCAATTTCAACGAAATACTTAAAGGGGTACTTTTTGTAAAAAGATGGGAAATTGTTTGAAATGTAATTTCCCAGGCATCATGGGGATATTATGTGAAATTGACTTGCGAGTGGAATTTAAGTGATTTCCGATAATATTTGATAGATGAAAAACTTTTTGAACTGTTGAACTATTTGCGATTTTGTAATATGATATACATATGTGTATTCGGCTAGGGATAAAGATTTGTAATGCTAGATTATAGCAAAAAATTAGTGAAAGAAATCCGCAAATAAATATTCTCCTTCTATTATTTAGCTATTTGAAAGTTTTTATGCTTACCTATGTAAACACAGCTATTTGGAATTCGGATTAGATTCGTGTGCAGTAAATTCTCACCCTTTCACGTACAAGTCACATATACATTTTCTTAGCGCTTACCGCAAAATGCGGGTGCACATATATCACAGTTTATGGGTTATGGTCAATGCGAACTGCAAGCAGGTCGCTTCTGGCAGCAGCCACTAACTCAGACCCTTTTTGGCTTATTTATTGATACACACAGCAATTATGTATATTTAATTTCATTTAATTTCAGAGCCCCGAATGACTTGGCCACACTGACAGCTCAGTTATTGAGAATTGTTGGGCATTTTGCACTTAAATTGGAAACTTAAGCCAGGTGCGAAGAGTTTTAATATGCAGCTAATTTGTTTGTACTAGGCTTGACCTAAGGCTAGTCTCTTCAGCCCTTTAAGCCTATATGCCGTATGTGATTGGTAGCCTGTGGAAGATAAGTATGTAGGGATTATAGCCAGTAATAAAAGCAATAATAGTTTTGAATCAACACGTAGATTGCTTAAATATTGAATAGCTTGGCTAGGGCGTGGCACGGATCTGGTTTGGCAGCGCATCAATTTTAAAATTCTTGACTAGAAGGACCCGTTGGTAATTTGGAAATTGCGTTGGGTTATAAAATTTGTGTGTGTTTACCGCTTCATTGCCATGTATATGTAAGTAATAGAAACAATTTATTGTCTGCTTTCGCCCAACTCCGAATCCACCCGCAACCATTCCTGGCTAGCCATCCGGCTGTTCCTCTCCTGTTTCTGTTGCTTAAATAAATGTAAATTTGCATTGCCCGAACCAGAAACGGGAGCTGAAACAGTTTCCTTCTGGCCATAATGACGGAACGTCTACTGCGCTGGGCTAGATGTTTGCCTTGAACTTTTGGGGGCAAACCGGGCGAGGTGGGTTTGTCCTTTCTAAACGTTCTATAATTTGCTTATTATGCGCTTCATGCTGCTCGCTTTTATGTTTTGCCACTTTTTCTCGGCACCCAAAGTATAAAATACGCACCCTCTGCATACGCATACGCCGCCACTGCCACCGCCTCCTCATCCCCCTTCCATTTGCAGCAGGCGCCGCGCATCAAGCAAGGAAGCAAGGCCCCCGTGGTCCTTGGCCCTGCCTGGGCACGTCAATGGTTCATATTTTGTCATAATTTATGTCGCTCTGGGTGTTGTTCCTGATGCCTCGTCCTTGCTCGGGCTTCTGCTACCGTTTTCCGCTCCAGCTTCCAGCTTCCAGCTGGCATTTGGTGTGGCACTGGCACCGCAGCCAGGACACCTTTTTGGCAGTGGTTGATTTGCTTGCAAATTTATTAAAAATCTTCTGGTTGCTTCATTTTATTAGGGCATATCCGTCAGAAGACACTGTGAAAGCGTTTTGCTGGCTCGCCTCGCGGGGGTGTCATCCGAGGGCTGTCACATAAGTACGCGAAAAAGTGCCTACATCTGTTGGATTTTTCAACATTGTTATATTATTCCAACTCTTAGTTCAATTGAGAGCAAAAGTAAATACGTGCCAAGACGGGGTTTTGTGAAATTTCTCCCGCAAGTGGAAAACACTTTTTGAATGACACTTTTTTATCTTCCCCTTGGGTTTCAATTCTTTTTGTATATCACTAATTTAATGTATTTTTTGCAATTTTTTGTATTTGCAATAGTTGTTATTCGATGTTTCCCTTCTTTTTCCACTTTCATTACGATCGGAAACTGTTAACGCATTCAATTGGCAAAAGTTAGAAGCTGCTCGCTGTCGGAAATGAAGCGAGCAACCCACCTGCTGCCATTGTCAAACCACCTTGCTGGTTGCCTGGTGCTGTTCCCATTTCGATTCCCATTCCCAATCCCGAACCCATACCCATTGCCAGTTTCCCCCCCGACTGGGATGGGCTTTGCGCCCTTGCGTGGTCGTCGCATTCGAATGTTACGCATTTCCTCATGGGATTCCGTGTGGCATCCATTGCGATGTTCTTTTGATATTGTAATGTGCATAATAGGATTTTTATGACACCTTCACTGCGGGCTGGCGTCGCCACTGGCACTGGCTGCGTTTGGCATTTAAGCGCTGCCACTTCCCTCAGACCATCGGATGGTTCCAACTCCCCCGACCAGCTGAGCGGCAGCTCCCATCGCTTGTCACCAAAAGTTGCGAATTTTATCGGCCGGATGTGTGCGCGGCATGCGGATTGTGCGGATTTGCATGAGATCATGAATTTCACACGATGGTAATGGCCACATTAGCATTGACTACACGCCGTTTATTGCCGCCCTCCATCCTGGCCAGGATGGCAAAGTGCATGTGCTAAATTTTTAATATGCAAATGTCGTTTGAGGCCTCCTCTCACCTTTGGCATTTCATTTACACTTGTGCTGCATATTTTATTGTGTGTTGTCTGTACATTGTATTATTGCACACAAATGGCCAGTTACATATTAAGCTGAATATCTGAATATTACAGAGTCGTCGTCGTCTTTCATTTAGAGGGGCAGGGGGACTATAAATGGGCGACATATGCGCTTCCCCTCAGGACATTTCTTGGTACTTTAATAAACAATAAGATTTAATTTTCGGCACAATTTCTGCTTTCTTATTTGCAAATGCGAAACATAAACATAAGCCAGATAAAGGTTAAATGTCAATTCTACTTTCAGCTGTGCTTTCAATTCCATTTCCACTTGCTTTGGCGATTTGTGATTTTCTTTTTCATTTACTTGTCAACATGTTTCAGTTCCTCTTTGATGTTGACGAGTTTCTTAAAACTACATCAGTGGGCATTTTATTTAGTTCATATAAGAATTTATCTTTAAAGGTTAGGCTTACTTGACCCCATCTGGAGAACTATTAAGGTGTCTTTTATCCTAAAACAAAATATCCATCAAATTTGTTTCTCCTACAAAACTCTTGGGTTTGTTTAAAGATTATTCATAAGTCAAGGTTACTTTTTATCAACCTTTTAATTATACCACATATATATTCAATGTTGAATACAGGAGGCTGTAAGTCCACACATAAATCGAACCAGCTTCCTGCCTTTAAGTTCCGCTCATGAACCTGTCTTCCTCTTCAATCCAGACTTCAGTTCCATATTTGTTTTATGGAATAAATTGTTAATATTCCCCTGTAGAGGGTATTACAATGTGTAACGCGCAGAAGGAGACATCTCCGACCCCATAAAGTATATATATCCTAGAACACCATCAACAGTCGAGTTAATATAACCATGCCCGTCTGTCTTTTTTTATGCAAACTAATCTCTATTGTCTTGAAACTAAGCATAGGTCAAGCAGTACATATGTTGGAGCCAGCTGGATCGGACCACTATATCAGATAGCTGTCAAAGGAACGAAATGTCCAAAAGTAGTTTTTTGTATGGCAAACTTTTTGTTGATCAAGATAACTTGACCAAACAGGGTATTTATTAGTTCCAAATCGGACGACCATATCATACAGCCATCAGGTAATATATTCTGTTTTCCAAGATATTTTTATCAAACTCAACATTTACGACCTACACTATTCTTACATACTTGCCGAACCCGAAAGTGAAATGTCTACAAGGCAATTAAATCTTCTTCCGAAGACTATATTGGATATCTGCCCAAAAGTGGCATCTGTAAATGATGAAAGCTGTTTATGCCTTGCGACGGAATCTTTCTTAAGGGGTTTTTTATTTTTAACCAATTTTGAAGTATAGATATGAATCGAATGGGGATGCGGCTTAGTTCTTTTGGGAAAGTTAAAAGCATTCCAATTTCCGGTTCGAAGCCAGTTATTAAAAATGTGTCTAAAAGAATTGAACAAGTTAATTCTTCTCTAAACAATAATTTCTTTAAACTCTGCAAAAACTTAAGCTCTAGAGTTTGATACTCTTTGGCATACATTTTTATACCCTGAACCCATTGAAAATGGGTAAAAAGGGTATATTGTATTTGTGCAAAGTGCAAATGTATGTAACAGGAAGCATCTCCGACCCCATAAAGTATATATATTCTTGATCAGCATCAATAGCCGAGTCGATCTAGCCATGTCCGTCTGTCTGTCCGTCCGTCCGTATGTATGAACGCAAGGATCTCAGAACCTATAAGAGCTAGAGACTTGAAATTTTAGCTGTAGGTGCTCCAAGTGCCTGCGCAGATCGAGTTTGTTTCCGATAATCGATAACTTACTTCGTTTCAAAGTAATCGATAAAAATGTATATCGAAATCTTGTTTTTTAAGCAATTTTTGTAAATAATAAGAGATAGAGTCACCAAACTTGACATGTAGCTTCTAGAGTAGTATATATATTTGCATTTGGTGTTGGAAGAAGAGGGTTCAGGGTATCCCCTAGTCGGGAGCTCCCGACTAGAACCTCTTACTTGTTATATATGATTAGCCGGGGGACTTGGGCCTGTCGCTTCTTTGTTAATTTGCATATCAGTCACAATAATTTGAGGGAATTATCAGAAATATGAGCTATATGGATATTGATTTGAAATACCTGTTGCCATTCAATGGCAGACATTTATGAAAATTAATTGCCGCTTAGATTGCATAATCAAATTGGAGTCTGCGAGTGATTTGCTTGTTGACCTGCGCTTGTGTAAATATTTTAGGCCGTCCGAACACTTAGTTGAACTTTACGCAAATGCGGTTAACAATGCAAGAGGGTGAAATCAGTCCTCTGTAAATAATATCACGTCAACAGCAAAACAGAATTGGGCCCACACAAATTGTCGGGTGATAAATGGTCTTAAACGGGATTTTATTTATTTTTTTTTTTTTACTTTCTTTCTCCATTCATGCTTTGTTGTTTTTGTTTTCTTTTTCTGTTATTTTTTTTGTTTGTTTGTATCAGGCGAAATATACTCTTCATTAGAATTCTTGTTGGTTGTGGCGCCCAAGATGCGGGCGGTATTACTTAATTTTAGCATAAAGTGTACATAATTTGACATTGGCAATAGAGAGGACAATGGCGACCGGAAACGAGCGGATAACGGTAACGGTAAGCGCGGTAACAGTAACGGGAACAGTAACAGTAACGCGAACTGGAACGGGAACGGTAACGGAAACGGGAACGCAAACAGGAACCCCAAAAATTGATTAATTGGTTTGTGAGCGTCTAATTAAATAAAGCGGTTCGGCGCTCGGTTCTCAATGGGTGCGGATGGGCGGATGGGCGGCTGGGTGGGTGGGTGGTTGGGTGGCTGGCAAGGGGGTGTGGGGGGTGTCGGTCGAAGTGTTAGACCCACGTCAGCGTCACCACTTCGAGTGGGGGCCGCAACTGGGCGTTGCTTTACTTTAAAAGACCGCATTTTTACTTTTTTGTTTTTATTAATGTGACGGCTATTTGTTTCTAGTAAGCAATTACAAAGCAATTTTATAGCAATTACCTTCTTCTAACAGCTTGGGACAGGGCATTTTAATGCTGTTTAGGGCAACCACACCCAAAAGCTCTAACCACTCCACCACACACCGCCCCAATCACTGAGGGAGGAGTGGAAAATATTGCCCGTTGAAATATATGCAACTCACCCCGCACGAGTCGAAAGTAATTTTAGCCTGACTCTGGGACAGATGTGACCATGCCATGTGCTGTGAAATATTTGCGTTTCTCCCAATTACTTTCTTTGCTTTTACACCGATTTTCGTAATATTACAGATTAGTCACCTACTGTCAGCTATAATTAGCCCAAGTCCTCGGACAGGATAACATTCCTTTTTGCTGCTTCGCATTTTCTTTTATCTTGTGCAGTGGAAAACACGATAAAGGTCAGTTTGTCGGCTTAAAATGAGATAAGTATACTCAAGCGTTGCCACCTTTCCTTAATAACCCGATTGTTGCTGTGGGCAAGGGTTATCGAATGCTTCTTCTATCTATACTTTTTACTTTCGGGTCGCCTAATCAGCCTGACATGGTTCGGATTGATTTCGGTTTCGATAACACAATAAGGGCCAGTTTGTCGGGTAAAAATGAGATGGAAATCCTCAAGTGTTGCTACCTTTCCTTTGAAATCCGAAAGCGTTATCGAATGCTTCTTCTATCCATTCTAAGAGATTTATAAGATCTAACTCTCTTTCTCTTTTAACCACACACTATCATTTGGCTCTATATAAAATGATTGACAATATTATATCAAAAATCAAAAAAAGCAACTCAATTCCGGTTTGAACCGGCTCAACAGTTCGAACTTTTGGACCGGGAGAAAAATTGTTTAAGGTAAGAAATTTTTATGTGATATCGCTTATATTTGCAATACTCTAAAAATGTCCTTTCGATAAATGAAAATATGTAAAGATAATACATTTTGTAGAAAATTTGAATAAATGTGACCAAGTGTCTGTCTATTTAGTTGGGAAATACTTAACAAAGGTTTGTTAGCTTGAAATAAAGTTGAATTTTGTATAAACGTTTGCTTAGAACGAGAACAAATATTTTCTTTTTAAATATGCCGGGCATTCCTTTGATCTATGTCGCAACTGCTCCTTGGCTTCTGGCCAGCCCTGTACTCCCCCGCGAGACTCACAAACTAGAAGAAGAAGAAGAAGCGTGGAGTGGTGAGTGGAGACCGCAGTTGACTTGTTAAAAGGCCAGCGGCCAGAAAAAGTGGGCACAGAAGTTGTTTTTTTTTTTGTTTTCCAGAAAATTTACCGATAATGCGTAAAATTCCATTAAATCGGGTGTAATTAAATGACATTTACTTTAGCCACATTAAAAAGAACATAAATCAGCGGCTACTGCAGCAAAGCATATTTGGCTCGCGGCCCTCGGACCAGCTTCCGGCTCCTGGACCAGGGACCTGGCCCTGGCCCTGGCCCTGAACCGGAGTCGGGCTGGATGGGGTGGGGTGGGGTGGGGGGGCCCGCTAAAAGTTTCGCCCTCGTTTGCGTACACAAAAGCCAAAACAAATATGGGGTGAATTGCTTTGCCGCATGCCGTCGCGGCGGACTTAAATGGATACAGAGACGACGTCAAGGCGGAATCTGTAAAGAAACCTAATTTATTGAAAAATTGTTGCTCGGGGTGAGTCTCTTCTCTTGACTTGTTGTCCTTATTGTTGTTGCTCTTGTTCGGCCGAAGGCATGCTGTGACCTTTTCTTTGTTTGTGTTCACAGTGTTATAAAGACAACATTCTACTACTTAATGTCCGTCGCACCATTCCCGGTGGCAGTTACGATGCCCCAACCCCACCTCACCCCACCCAACCCAACCCACCCACACAGCTCGCGACCAAACGCGCTTTTGTAGAATGTAAAAAAAAAAAACGACAAAAACAAATGTTGCATCAAAGAACAAGTTTTGTCCATAGCTTCCGCCCAGAACTGGGAACTGTCTAAAAGCCGCAAAATCTTACATTAACGAAAAAATGTGAAAAACAAAATATTACTTTTAAAATGGGCACTTTCTACTTTCTTCTTTCGTTGATTAGAAAATACTGTGATTCACTCGGATGTACGGAGATTTTTTGGTACAACATCCTAATTTATTGGCATTCTGGCAAGAAAAAAGTGGGGCAACACTGTCAGCTAACAGTGTGTAACTAAAATAATTTAAATATGTTGCTTACACGCTGTTATCAATAACAGCGAGTAAAGCGTTTTGTCACAATTACATATATATCTTACTTGAACGAAAATATATATTAACAAGTAGGAGGTTCTAGTCGGGAGCTCCCGACTAGGAGATACCCTGAACCCTCTTATTCCATCACCAAATGCAGCGCGCGCTTATAGATAGAGAGTAGCGGGGAGTTGGCGATAGGTATAAAATGAAAGATAATCGATATATAAATACTATTCTAGAAGCTACATGTCAAGTTTGGTAACTCTAGCTCTGATTATTTACCAAAATTGCTTAAAAAACAGGATATCGATATACATTTGTATCGATTACTTGGAAGCGGGGCAAGTTATCGATTATCGGAAACAAACTCGATCTGCGTAGGAACTAGGAGCATCTACATCTAAAATTTCAAGTCTCTAGCTTCTATAGGTTCTGAGATCCTTGCGTTCATACATACGGACGGACGGACGGACGGACGGACGGACGGACGGACGGACGGACGGACAGACAGACGGACATGGCTAGATCGACTCGGCTATTAATGCTGATCAAGAATATATATACTTTATGGGGTCGGAGATGCTTCCTTCTGCCTGTTACATACATTTGGATTTTGCACAAAAACATAATACCCCTTTTACCCATTTTTAATGGGTTCAGGGTATAAAAATGTACTCAAAATGGGGTTTTAGAAATTAAAATATGGTGAATGGGCTTGTATGGCAACAACCTATATCGAACTTTGGTCTCGTCATTTGTCAGTAGGCGGGAGACGAACTTTTATATAAGCCCATAGAAGAAAGACAAGAAAAGCAAAGATAATGTTATAAAGGTTGAATTAGTGAGAGTTACTTAGTAGAGCAATATTTAAAAATACGTTTTTTTTCATTTTCAGCTCAGATCAATAGTTGAATACATACGTACAAATATGCATACATACGATTGTAAGAGTCAGTTGAATTCATGAGAATCGAGTAGTAGGGTGCTAGACGCTTTATTTTCTTCTGCTTCTTTCTTCTGCTTTATTTTCTACTGCTGCGCTATTAAATAAAATACATTCATACATTCTTACATATATAAATGCATACATAATATATATACACATGCATACATACATACATTCGTACAAACATAAATACACATACATACATACATAGACACATACACAGATACAAACATACACAGATACACTCGTACCAAAATCGTTTCCAAAATCGCTGAAAGACGGATTCATTAAGTTCTTATGTAGGGGTTTGAATATAAGCTTCTTTGATTTACTTTTCCATCGAGGAAGCTTAGATACTGCAAATAGTGTAAAACCCGAGCTAAATGAAATGTTTTATAAAAAGCCTTGGATATTCTTTTGAACGCGAAACCAACCAATTCTTTGACCTCCATTCTAACCAAGAAGAAATGGATTTTCTAAAAAGTGTGAAACACCCCTCAATTATTATTGATCAAAGATCGGTTAGTCAGTCAGTCAGTCAGTCAGTCAGTCAGTCAGTCAGTCAGTCAGTCATTCAGTCAGTCGGTCATTCAATCAGTCAGTGATTTACTCAGTCAGGACAAACAGAGTTATATATATAGGGATTTACATATATATATTTTAGATGAAACGTTTTAAAACACAAATTGTATAGCATACATTTTGGGGCCTACCAAATGCATTTGTCACTTTTGTCTTTGGACTAACAAAAGGGGACATTGGTCTAAAGGCCACTTTATCTATCTATCTATCTTAATGCAATTTAAATATTGATAAATTCTTTGATAATTTGTCAAGGAGACAGTCGAAATGAATTGGGATAGACCTAGAATTTCGAGCTGCTGTTGTTGTAAATTTGCCCGCACATATGTTGGAGCCTTATGTGGCGAGTGGGGTGTGTGCGGGGTGTGTGCAGGGCTTTAAGTGGGGTCAATATCCCTTCCAGCAGCCAGTTGCTACTTGCTGCCTGCTACTTGCTGCCTGCTTCTTGCTGCCTGCTGCCTGCTGCCAGTTAATCGGACTCAATTGCTTCAAAGTAACTTATACACGCTTTTCACGCACAAAACACGCCGAAAGCGTTGCTCATTGGACGAACCCACAACAATATTTGTCTTTGACCCTATTATTTACTAAATTACCTTTTCCTTTTGGCAAGAGCTTACAATAACCCAAAACCAGCCAATGAACCACCCCTGCTCCCACACTCTCTCGAGCAAACACCAAACTCCCAGCCAACCCCCCGCCGCAACCGGCATACTATAACCCTGATAACGCACAATGCTATTGCCATTTCCGGGCCCATTGCCTCCATATGGGCCCTGGCATTCAGCAGGCAGGCTTAGGCATCCGCCAAAGGGGGATTGGGGGATTGGGGTATATGACGGTACGTGTAGAAGGCTGTCGCTATCCACTCGCTAAGGTACTCGTCAGCATCTGCAGGTGAATTTATTTCTTTTGCTCGGGTTAATCCACTACAAAAACAACTGAACTGAACTGCCGCCAAGTTGGACGTGGCGTAGAATTTGGTCTGGGCGTGCTCAAGGACCCCGGCAGAGACTCTGTTTTGTCAGCGCCGCCCAAGTGAGCAGCCCCGAGGAGTTAAACGTGTGTGTACAAAGTGATTATCATTTCTTTAAGTGATTTCAACATTACCTTAAGGTATTTCGCCTTAATTGAAAACGTTTCCTTAAATGGCTGCTGCTGCTGCTGCTGCTGTTCCTGCTGCTGCGGTGGTTGTGTTTGTGGTTGAATGCTCCAAAACTTTACTCCAGTATTCACTGTGATTAACTCTATAGAGCATTTATCGTGCAAATAAACTCGCTGCGTGGGCGGGCCCTGTGTGTGCGTATGTATGTGCATAGTATAGTCTAAAAAGCAGCCAAAAGGTTTATGAACTCTGGCACAACACATTTGAAAAACACACAACAATTAGGAATTTACTTTTATCTTTAAGTTTGCACAAGGTGGCCGACATTTTCGAGCTAATAATAATTATAATTATACTCTGTGTGCATACAATTTTATATCCGACCAGATTTCTGTTCTCAGCACTGAGATCTACGCATATGTATTTGGCATTTCGATTATTTATTCCATTAAAACAAATTCAAATCGGACATTGATATGATATGTGTATAATCTATATTTTTAGTCAGGTCTGCGGAATAACTCCCTGCCTTCAGACTCGGTTTTTGAGGATTTCCACATCATTGAACACAGGTATTGGTTCAAATCTTGGCTCGTCGTATAATATATATACTTAATGAAATTGGAAAAAGGGTTATATTGCAGTTGACCTAAGGTATGTAATAGACAAAAGGAACTGCGTTTAAGCCTATGTGGAAAAATGAGCTTTCTATGCGATTCTCAAGCAGAAAAATGGATTGTTTTGGTCCAAGAATTTGGGCTACATCTGAACTCTTTTGTAACTTATAAGTTAGTAATATTAAGCTGTACTATATATAGTTCATTATACTAAGTTACTTTCTCGATAGTTTGTTTTTATAATCGAATTGTAAAGTTAACCTCGATTTTTCAGGTTAAGATTTGGCTGAGCTGAAATTTAGTAGGTTGCTAATTGTTTTTGTTCTTGTTTTTTATGCTGACTGCATAATTATGCAAATATTTATGAATATGTAGGTAGATGGGCGTGACCCTTGGCTGCATATTTACGAAGTGGCCATAATTCCTTGACAACGGTTTGCGCTCACATAAAAGTTTATGGGCTATTTGGGGGCATGGTGTGGGCGGGCTGGGCTCTGTTGTTGGGTCTGTGCATTTTAAACATTAATAGGTGCATAATTTAAAAAAAGCTAGAACAAATGAGCCCGCTATGGACTAACAACGGGTTAATTAATAATGCCCCAGCCTGAAAGCCTAACCTGTACTTATTTGGGAATCCATTCAACAAATGGCAACTCTTTAAAAGGGTTTGTCTTTAAGTCCCAGGGCTGTCCCCCCGCTCCGCACCTTAGTGTGTTTTTTTTTTTGGTCGTTGCTTCTCCAGGCTGGCAAACTTTTTTATTTTAATTATTATTACGAGAAGGCTGTGGAGCAGCAATACTTAGCCCGAGCCCGCTGCCAGCTATGGATTGTCAGGCAGCTCTAGCTAAATCCAAATCTAGCCGGGCAAACTTTCAAGTCCTGGCAATTACTATCTGCTTTGCCCGAGCTCTGGCTGCTCTTAATGAAGCCGCGCCCGTTCGCTTTCGCATTCGTATTTACGTTCATGTTCCTGTTCACGTTCATGTGCGCCATCCAGGACCGGGGACCACGACCACGTCCAGATCCAGATCCATACACAACCACCCGAAAACAATATTCATCCCATCACGTGACTCCGAATGTCCTTGTCGGCGCACAACCGGCTGGCCTGACTGCAGGCTCGGTCTGTCGTCAGGCTCGGAGTTTGTCGTTTTTAATCTCCAGTGCTTGGCAGCAAGGGTAGCAGCTGGTGGATGGGGCGGGGGCGGGGGCGAGGGCAGCTGGTAGCGGGTGTCGGGATGTCTGGGGTGCCAAAATGATTGCGAAATTGAATTTTCAATTTTATATTTTTTTGTGTTTTTTGTTTTTTTGCGAATAAAAAATTCAAAAGCAACTCCGCTCGACTGTATCCAACAAAATATTTATTGCATATAAACTTTTATTACGATTTGTGTTTATTTGTTCAACCTCTTTTCAATTAGAAGTCCAAAAGTCGAGAGCCTCATAAAACAAAACCGAAACTCTAAGAAGTGCCAGTCGCGCATTAGCTAATGTTCATGATTATTAAAGCTGTGCTGCATTGAGTATGCCAAGTTATTTGAAACAGTACTAAAGCAGGCCTGCAGTTGTTTCAATTGGAAATAAAAGAAACATGTTCATGTTTAAAAAAGCATTTCTTAACCATTATAAGATACATTAGTGGCTTTTTATGTGTATGTCGCATAGGCAGACTTTATGAAAATCGCATAGAAAGGCAGCAGCGGCAGGTCGAGTGAGAGCGTAAGTACGAGCATGGCAGAGCAGAGATGTAGTTGGTTAAATGATGTTTATGAAAATCGCATAGAAAGGCAGCAGCGGCAGGTCGAGTGAGAGCGAAAGTGGCAAAGCAAAGATGCAGTTGATTAAATGAAGCTTAAGAAATCACAAATTACCAAAGCCATCGTCAATTTGAAATATGTAAAGCTCTTAAATGGGCTAAATTGAAAATTGTTGCCTTCAAAACTAATGGCAAAGTTGTTATGCCCCCACACAGAGTATAACAAATTAGCGCGCCCTTGTCGAACGTCTTGTGATGCTTACCGTACCGTGGGGTGTGGTGCGACCTGTGTAGTGGCCCTTGCGAGCGGCCCAGTGGTTCGATATGACAGGGAAACATCACGCAACAGCTATGCAAGGGCAGCAGGACTAACACCTAGATGATTGATGATTGTCATAGGCGTTGCCCACCAGGGGGAGTGTGAGGGAGGGGGGTTGGGTAGGATGTACTTTTCAATTATTGGTTCAGCATGCTATCTGGTAGCTTGCGTGATTTACTTTGTTTCATCTATGTTTGCATTGAATATCACGCCGGGGACAGTCTGTCATTTGTGCATAACTTAAGCACTGGATTCCAGAATGGCTAAGTGACAGTAAACACTGAACACGGCAGGAGCATACCGAAAAACCCCGGATATATATGTATATATATATGTATATATGTGCAAATATATATGGCCAGCAGGCATCTACTCATGATGATTCGTTAAAATCCAGAGCATTAGCAATATGCAAGCGTCATAGCACAAGTCACTCTCATTAATTAAACCTGATTCAGTTCAGTTATTACAGATTTAAATTTTCGCATTTTGTCAACTCATGGACAGACGGTCGACTAATCGAAATGTCTAGCCGAAGAAATCTCTTTGTTTTTGCTTATTCGAATTCGAATTCGAATTCGAATTGGAACTTTATTCCAGTAATACAATAGTTAACTTATATTAATGGAATTAACGGTAGCATAGACATGAAAAAAATTATATAGAATATAAAATGAGCATGAGAATGTAAATAGATTCAGTTCAATTCAATTCAAATGATTGACAATAATTCTAACTGACTGACTGACTGATTGGAAGCTGACATTTTCACTGCAGTTACCTTATGTGATGAAGGTGTACGCTAAGACGGGGTTTTGGGAAATTCCACCCGCAAGTGGGAAAAAATGTTTGTATGAATCACGGTTTGGCTTCTAGATAAATTTGGAAACTAAATCTGACTACATTATTATTGGTCAAAATTCATATGAAAATGGTACCCTCAAATATCCTATTTAGACCTAGGTCAACTCTCATTCAACTTTCACGAGGTTTTGGGCCTTTGTTCTTGGCTTGTTTTTAGGTTATGTCCGATTTACTTCAAACTTATATTCAAAGCTCTATATAAGAATTTAATGAATACGTGGATCATCAGTTTAAGAAAATGTATTTTATACGTACCAACTTGTAAGAATGCCCGACTAGCAGATACTCTTTTTGCCCATTATCAACCCAGTCCAGGGCATAGAAAGTACATTATTTTCGATATATACTCTGATTAGACGCTTAAGCAAACATAAACGAGTGTTTACTGTAAAAGTCATAATTAGTATAAGAGCTTTAAGTTCTGATATGAAAATGATTTAATGCCACAGTCAGCCCCCAAATACCGGATATTAAATTAAATGAGAATGAATTTTAGAAAAATCAGGAACTGTCTAAAACAATCAAACGTACTTGCTTACTTCCGCTTAATTAATTTTAAACCCTAAATTCAGCTGTGCCAACAGACTTTTCCGCTGCGAGCCGAAAATGCCCCTGGGCCAAACGAGGATGTGTGTGCAGCAGCCGTAGCCCGAACCGAAGCCGGAGCCGGAGCCGGAGCTGGAGACCGAACGTTGAACTCCAGCCCGATGAAAATGTTGTTCACGGCAAAAAAAAAACGAACCATGTGGACGCAAATGGGCTTGTCACTGAGGGGCCTGGCTGGAAACGGGCGCGAGTATTGGCAGCCAGAGCTTTGGCCTGTTTCTGTTTGGTTTCCCACTCCGTTCTCATTATGCACAAATTAAAATCTAATTGTAAAGACGGCAGCGGCAGAGGCAGAGGCAGCGGCAGAGGCGGCCACAAATCAAGCAAACAAAGAGCAAAGTTATCCCCAGGCCCAGAGGCCCACACACACCAGGCACCCAACCCCCGCATCGGGCCACCAGTTACGGGTAGCTGGCCCATTGAGAGAGTCGCAAATTGTTGCTTGCACGGCCGGAGAATGCCTATGCGGACATTCCTTTATGCAAATTAATTTCAATTGATTGCGTTTGAAACACTTTTTATTTTGACATTCCACTGACGCAAACACATTATCCATTATCCTTAGATAAACAACATCCACACCGCTTTGATGTTGTTCATGTGGACATTGTATGCCATATATTGTTATTTCACAATGGGTGGCATCACAGCTGGTCCTTGACATTTCCCAACTGCAAAGGTCAGCCACAACGGTTGGAGTTGGACCATGCCACGAACATGCAAATTATCGCCACTTGCTACATCAAATCATTGAGTTATTTTTATCGATTTCGCGATATAACTTGAAAATTATTAGCTCTAGATACATTTTGTGTGTAGATTCTCGTAAAGTTCATACAGGTTACAACTATTTCACATTTTAGATACCTCCTCCAGTTTCTCACATATTTAGAAAATAAGGTAGAGTCTTGCTCTTTTAAAATTGTTCACCGAAACACCGAAGTCAAATTAGATCGGATAAGGGACGCAATGAGTATGTTATAGTAATATCGTCTCAAAGATTTGGTATTTGAACCAAAAGTGCACGAAATATCCTTTGCGAGGTTTTGAACACCAGGACAACCACGATAATTTAAGCATCTGGTCACACTGGCTTACTATCAATGACACAAACCCAGCGATCTGCATGCCAGCGCCATCTATTGAAATATTTTGTATGTTTCGCTTAAAGTGAACACTCATTAAGATGACTCGCGTAACTTCTAGGCGCTGCGACAATTATATCTAAAATCATATCGTACTATAGAAGTTAACATGCAAATAATTTCAATTATTGAATAATTTAACTAATAATTTAAGTGTCGTCTAAAATTTAATTGAATAAAAGGCAATTCAAGAATACATACATCATTAAAGTAATTCATATATTCAGCTAATATTTCTTTGGATTTGATATCCTTTCAAATGCATTCCTTGCGTTGAGTAGTTTCAACCCTTTGCATTGAATCGCTGATGGATTTGAATACGAGTCAAGCCCACTTGATAAGGGGGCGTGGTCGTAACCACCCTTCAGTAAAAATGAAAAATATTTATTAATAAAACCTTTAATAATGCTGGGTTAATATTCTTGTGACTGCAGCATTCGCCTGGGGATGCATGCCTGCCTCATTAAGGGGGGTTTCTTTTCTTCCAAATCATAATATATGCAAAGGCCTGTGATGAATAAACTCGAATATAGAATACCATGTATACAGTTTGGAATATATCACCGATATTGTGATACCATTGAAAACTGCGCCATATAGGTTTTCGCGGCTTGCCCGACAGTGGGCGTGGCTAAAAATGTATATACATAAATATATCTTCAAATTTTTAAGACTTTCTTCGAAATGAAAGCTAGACTTTGGGAAAAGTGTTCAAATTATATACATATCTGAATTCATGTTTCCGCAAAGGTTATATTTGCATCTAATGAGAGTTATTAATTTGACTCTACCCACATTTCTATAACTAGCAGGTATTCCCCATTGAGATAGATATCTTTTTCAACCATTTTTCGTTCGAAAATGTATTTAAAGGGAATCGAATAAGGAACCAAAAGTTGGAATCAACATTTTCTATCCATTCTTGTGTTGAGAATCTTGAAAGTAAACTTTTGCTTAAACAAGCTTTCATCCGCATTAATCCATCCATCGTGAATTTTACGAAAAATTCGGGGTACGTATCGAATGATATTTCACAAATATTTTTGAAAATGTGTAAGAAGCTGGTTGGATTGTTAACAAAAAGTTGTATACAATCGATTTTCGCCAATTTTCCACAGTTGCAAGTGGAACTAACTCCGTTTTAGCTTGTGCCTACATCACATAAGAAACTATAACTAAATTACGATTTGAACAGAGTGCAGATCGGCAAGACAAACAGTTTTATGTATAGAGATAATATAATGCTAGTGATCTTTGGATTTAATCTGATTCTTAGTTAAGTTTGCTGCTTTAAAATCTAACAATTGTATACAATTTCACACAGAGAGAGAGAGAGGAAGAGAGAGAGAGAGAGTGCGTGCGGGCTTTGCTCTTTGGGCTTTTGATCGATCAAAAGTGCTGGCTCACTTTCAGCAGATTACTTGAGTTTTGGACACGAAATGTATTTCATTATGTTGATTGACGATGTACAATTTGGAAATGAAATTATGATTTATACGGTTTTCCTTAAAGTATCCACAAAGCGTACACCTATCGAGTGTACCAGAGACAATAACTGTTGCAATGAGTTGCGTCTGCGCGTGTGTGTGTGTGTGTGTGTATGAGTGTGTGTGCGTGTGTAGTGAATATTGACTGCCATTGATTAATCATTCCTGGCGCCGCAACATCGGGTGAAATGCTGGAAAGTGCAACTAGACACGCGTACTTGGAAATAATGCGGCACAAAGCGAAGCCGCCCGAACAGAAACGCCCAAAGGTAAGAGAGGCAACAAAAAAAAAAAAGACGAAGAAGAAAACAGGATGAGAATAAATATAATTAACTGCTTATCGACGGGGTGCGAACAAACCGGCCGATTCATCTTCAGTCCAAAATCATGCCAGATCACCCAATGTGCCCCATGGACCATGTCAAAGTGCGAGTGCGAGTACAAGTGGGCCGATGTCTTGGATATTGGTTGGGAATCCGGTGTACGTCTATTGGAATTGGGATTGGATTTGGATTTGGGTTTTGGGATTTGGACAGGTAGGTTTTGATGCGTTTGGTGCTATGATTTTGATTGATGATTAACGTATGTTCCGACTGGCATTTGGCTGACTAACTGACGGACTGGTCAGCGACAGTTGCTTGAGGGATTTGTGTATGTGTGTGTGTGCGTGTGTGTGTGTGTGTGTGCCCAGTGTCACTAACAGCTAACTGCAAACAGTTAACAACTGACAACTGACAACTGCCAACTGCGAAGAGTCGGTATGTGGATGAGGCAGCGTTTACCAGTTGCCAGCAGATATAATCGGTAATTGGCTTTTGGGTCGTACGGCAGCAAAATTAAAACAGCAGGCAGAAGGATGCTGGGCTGCAAGAAGCTGCTGTTGCCAGGACGCGTATCGATCATGGATATATATCACAGGCGGTGCACAGGAGAGCTGGAGAGCGGGCGAGCGGGCGAGTAATTACACGCACACACACTTGATGTGAATAGGATAATTAGCTGTGTGTTTTGGCCTTTGTGCCTTTTGTTTGCCGCTGCTACTGTAGTCCCCGGCTAAGCGCGCGGCCCTGCACGGTTACGGCTCGACTTGGCCGGGCCGGGCGAAAAAGGGCACCGGCCTGCCACTGGGCCATACGGAATGCTCTTTTGCCCGATTGCTCGATTGCCATTGCCATTGCCATTTTTCGGTTTTCAGTATTTAACGCTTTGCTGCATTGTTTTGCCTGCTGCGCTGTTTTGTTGTCCTGATGCCGCCTGCGCCCCTACACACACACACCACACACACACACACACAGGCGCACACACAGAGCGCTCGGTGCGGCGCTTTGTTATTGTCCGCGCTAAGGCTAAGCGCATGGCGCTACGCAGGCAGCGGGATCGCAGCCAGGATCAATGCAGATCCTGGGCCATTGTGTGGGCCTTTGTTCAACCTGCTTGACCTATTATTTTAATTATTCATTCGCAACACTGTGCCATTGTTGGCCACATTGTGCTCTACACTGTTGTGTTTACCTTGATGCTAAGCAGCCGCATCCAAAAATCCGGCGTTAGCCTTTCCCAAATTCTCAATTCTCATCTCTAAGCTCGCAGCTCGCCATTCTCAGCTCACAATTGCCTCAACTCTCAACTCTCAGCTCGGTTGCCGGCCTCGCCTTTGCGTCTTGATGCCTTTTGGCTAATCCGGCGGGTTCGCTGGCATTTTGATGGGATTTGCATTGTGGATTCCCATGTTGTTTTATTGTCCTCTCTCTGCTTTATTTATGCTATTTTGCTTTCTCAAAATTATAATTGTCTTAGGCTTATATTCGGACTATATATGATAGGTTAAAGTAAAATTTACAAAAAAGGAAATAGAAAATATATCAAATTAAATTTGGTACAGCGTCCTACTAATGCACGCATGCCAGGGATGGCTAAGAGTTTCCTAATGGACTCCACCTACCATGCTATGTTGTATATGTATATATATATCAATATATATATATATTTTTATAAAGGTATGTATTGGATTTAATGAGCTTGCCCAGATTTGTGGCGGCGCTTGTAAATGATGACGCAACTCGATGGCGTTATAATTAAGGTACACATAAATGAGAAGTGCTCCGAGGGGGAAGAGGCAGACTCTAGATGACGATGAGTGCCACCTGGCAGGCATTAGGTAAAGAAAAAAAAAAGAAAAAAAAAAGAAACTTATCCATAGACTAAAAACACAAAGCCAGCATAGCGCATAGCCCGTTCCCCAATTAATCAAGTAGAAAACCAACGACAAAACCCGCGACAAAAGAGATGAAAACGCCAAAGAAAGAGTTGGTCATGATCATCAGCTGGGTTCCAGTAGGCGCTATAAAGAAGCTATATGAAAAGAATGACATCTTATTATGCTCTATCTCTGCTAGGGTCCATGTGCTAGCTAATGCAGCATGTATTAAGAAAAACATTTTGCTCGTATATATTATCTTCTATCTGTCGTATATATGTCGAACATTATGCTCCTATATACAAATCGGAATTGATGTCTGATCCCAAGTCGATTTGGGCTAGAGTATAAAAGTGTCCATAGATTCTCCAGGGCGTGTGTGTGTGTGTGTATCTGAGAAGCTGTCATAATCAATGCGATCATCATGGCATGGAGTGAAGCTCACGATCCGCCCGGTAACTAATGTGGACAATAAAAGCCCACAAGTCTCATATGGGTCTCTCTGGAACTCGTGTCAGTCTTTTGCCGTAATTGGTTTAGAGCACGTACTCAAATATATGTGTATGTTGTATATATATATGTCTGTCTGTCTGGGTGCTATAGGAAGACCCAGACCACGACGAAGACCGCTAATTGCAGGTTTTGGTCCGAATCTGAGCGGTCGCTATAAAAGATTTTTACCAAACTGACACGGAATGTCATTACACTTGAGACCTTTCCGAAACGTCGCCGCGTCTTGATGATGCACTACAATTGCAACGCGAGCATTTTGTGTATTAGCCCGGTTTCGTTTTTCGGTTTTGTCATTGGCTTGGGCCATTTGTGGCTACGAAAATTAGCCCCAGTTCATCTAGACAATAACGATGACAACGACTTCCTTTCTGCTGCTCTAATTATATCGTGACACCAATCATGCAGTTCTCGCAGGAATCAAACGAGTAAATGTAAGCGAGTGAATTGACAGAAAGAAATTATTTAAGATACGACTATTTTTACTCGCCAGCGATTGCATATGTAAATTCGAACGTTTAAAACCAAATGAGTAAGTTTAAGCATGTTCAATCCGAAGAAGCACATTATTTGGCAAAACATAATAAGTATTTAGTTTAGTTATCCCCACTTCAAATAATCCAAACGTTAATTGGAACGAGTAAGGACGAACGAGTATAGACGAATGGAGTAAAGACGAGCTTGTTAGGACGAACGAATTAAGACGAGCTAAATAAGACAAACTTTAAAGGCGGGCGAGTTAAGAGGAGCGAGAAGACGGACGAGTAAAGGCAAACGAGTAAAGACGAGCGAGTAAAGACGAGAAAGTTAAGAAGCACAAGTTAAGACGCACGAGCTTCTAAAGATGAACGAGCTAAGACGAGCGAGTAAAGATGGACGAGTAAAGGCAAACGAGTAAAGGCAAACGAGTAAAGCGAGTAAAGAGCAGCGAGTTAAGACGAACTAGAAATGGTGAACGAGTAAAGACGAACGAGCAAAGAAGAACGAGCAAATTCAAGCTAGTCAATTATTTGGCGCAACTTAAGCTATGTAGATGAGTATATACGAGGGTCTGCCCATGCTTGAGCACTCGTATTCATGGCACCCACGCCAATTGCTGCAAATGTCCATAAAAGAAGCCGACAAAATTGCATCTGAAAGGTAAAAGCATGCAAATATTTGCCAACTCTGCAAATCATACACATAATTGGAATTCATGTGCATTTATGTATGTATAGACGAGAAGTAGTATATTGTGGAGACTCTCTATATACGATGTACATATGTATTTCCCAGCCATTGTGCTGACCGACTGCTGTGCATTGAGTTAAAAAAAAAAAAAATGAAATAAATATAAAAAAGAAAACAATGGCATTGGCCACGTCCTGCACAACCGGCCCACACACTTTTCTTTTATCCATGGAGAACATGGACTGGCGGCCTTCGTGGCTCGTCCTTTTATGCCACACGACCAAACATTTTGTATATGAGTATTTAATTAATCCGCAGTTGACTCACCAATGAACGCTTGGGGTGCCTTCACCCCAGCACTCAAACACGAGGCCGGGCCTTTGAGATTGAGCAGGATGTGCCATCATTGCGCAATTTGAAATGGTTGAGTGCGAGCATGAGTGCGAGTACGACTGCGAGTACGACTGCGAGTTCGACTGCGAGTGCGAGTAGCATATGCAAAACGAGTACAGCGCATTCGACTTGTAAGTAATTCCCTGTCTCAGGCATCCTTGTTCCCTGTCTCAGGCATCCTTGTTCCATTGTGCATCCTTCGTTCAGCTGTCGTTGACCATTGCTACTCGGAATGATTTTGTACTCGGCAGATCTTAAGCAAGTTCTCTTTAGTTACTTTCACGGCTCAAGCCCAAAATAACGTATTCGGCGGTTCGATTCAAGCCAACGCTTCGTCATTAGGTTCAGTTCCATTTATACTTCATTCTTTACATTCATATTCACTTGATATGCATGTCCACCATGGTCACATTAGGCCCCATCACTCCTCGAATCTTACTTCCAATCTCAAAAGTTTTTTGATTTACCTTCCCTACTTCTCTCTATCTCACTTGTATCCATTGTCACATTTCATACTTTTTCCAATATATTGTATTGTTTTTTAAAAGAGGGCTTTCAGCTAAACCCACATTTATATTTACATATCTAGAAATAGGAGTGAGAGGAAACATCCATTCAAAATGGAAGATTTTATTTACAGCGCACCCGGCACTCGAAATAGTGTAAGGGTGCAAGTTTTTGCCCGACGATCCTCATCGTTTTGTTTTTTTTCCCCTCTCTCTTTTCTCATCGCTGTCATTGCCATTCAAAAATCTCGACAATTCCAAATCTAATTCCAATCCCCGCTTTTGGTCCCCTGCACTGGCAGCAAATACAAATAAACAAACATTAGCTTATTGGGTTATACGTAAGTGCGCAGGATGTGGCAAGGGTTGGGCTAAATTGATTCCATTTTTGTTCCTCTTGCGCACAGGGATCACAGCGGATTATATATCAAGCTCACCTAGTTATTACAACAAAAAAATATATATTAAATATATACTGTAAAAGTGGGTGAAATCCTGTCGGATTCATTTTGCTACTAAACGTTTCGAAGGGGATTTTGAAAAGATGTCTGAATGCTAGGATGGGATATCAATATTATTATTTTCCATAAATTTTATGTATCTTGTACATAGGACAAGTCCAATGAATATTTTTTTTTGCATTTTCCAAGCAAAAGAAAATATGCAAAGACGATATGGAATGAAATTGAATATTTGTAATATTATAACCAATCCATCGATCAATAAAAAACGGAAGAAAATAAAATTTAACACACAAACTGATCATTAGGGACATCCTCTTCTTTGAAACCCTGCCCCATTCAAGGGCCTAATCCGGGTTTTGAACCCCCAAATGCTTGGTGCTAGGTGAATGTCCCTTTGCAGAGGGTGTGGCTATTGTGGGCGTATCTCAGAAAGCAGCTGTACGAACCGAAGACATTTTATTCCTATTCACATCTAGTCACGATTATATTTTAACAACCAAAACAAGAAACAAACCAATTTAGTATCGCTTACAATGGACGCTCTCGTGTCAAAAGCACATTTTTTTAACCACTGTTAACAGCACGCACACTTACACACACACACACACACACACAGACACACGCACGAAGACGTATGTGTGTGTGCATATAATATAGCTGTAGCAGAGCTGAGCGAGCTCCCGAAATGTTATCTTTATTTGAAACGGAAGAGTGACAGTCATCATCATCAACTCCTGCCTCGTGCAGATTCTTATAACAAAAAAAAACTGAATTCATTTTAAGCATATCCCCAATAAACGGACATATGATGGGAAGGGGTATATATGAGAGTGTTCGAGAGGAAATTATAATAACTGATAAATAGTTCTTAATATCTCTGAGATGCCTTGACGCATGGGAACTTTATCTACTCGGCTATTGATTATGCTGATTATGCACGTAATTTTTTTTTATCTAAATCTATATCCATACATATATTTAAAAGAGTTTGTTCCGACTAGTTCCGAGTAGTTCGACCGTTAAGTGGGGAAAAACTGCGATCAAAGTTGTTATAAACCCCTGTCCAGCTTAGGAATCTGAGCGACGGACAATTTTAATAATCAGTTTAAGTTTATAATTTCTGACAATTAACGATTCAGTTTCAATATAAGACAGATTTCAATATGGAAGATGACCAAAGATTGAAGGTTCAAACATGCAACAGCTAAACAGCAGAGCATATGCTAATATTAAGAAGTCCTATAAGATATCTTTTCAACAGATTTGTGCCCCGATCCGGGCATCAGTTTGGGAGGTTTTCCGAAAGAAACCCCTTTCAATAGGTTGCAGTCGGGTGGTGAGTTTTCATTGGTCGCGAGGCGCACATTCAGCCTACATGCGAGCACACACACACACACATACACACGCACACATATACATACATTATATGTGCATTATGCTACGCGATGATATGACATAATGGCATGGGGTTAAATTACATTTACAGCGCCGAGTGGTTGCAGCCCTTGCCGCCATTGAAATGAACTGCTTCTCGAACCTCAAATCGTAATTGGAATTTCAATCCGAGTCTCGTCTGTGTGTGAGTGTGTGTATGTGTGTGTGTGTGCAGCTGAATGGTTCGATGATTATTAATATCGGAAGACTAGCGACAATTGATGAATCCGGCCCTGGTCCAGCCTCAATCGGTCCGGCAATTCCGCAGTTCACGCAGAGACAATGCAAATGTTGTTTGCCTTTTGTTGCAGGTGCGCATCCGCAAACAAAACAAAATGCCCCACGTTGTGCGTGTGTGGGTGTGTGTGGGTGTGTGTGTGTGTGCCCTTGTTGCTATCAAGGCAGGGACAACAGCAGGCTCCCACATTTGCTGCTCCCCTTTCTCGGCTGGGCCGCAGTCACTTAGTCAGTCAACTGTTTTGCGGTATTATTGCCGTTACTTTTGTTGCTGCGATTCCGTTACTTTTGTTGTTGTTGCCAGATTGCGCTGTTGTTGTTGTTGTTGCCAGATTGCGCTGCGATTGTTTTCAAAAACGAAATAAAGATGGTGTTGGCGATAGCCGACGAATGGTGACGGAAGTGACGCTGAGGCTGCTGCCACGGGCACTGCCCGACTCCGGCTCCAGCTTCGGCTGCAGCTCCGGTTCTGGGCAACAAAAGCCGTAAAAATTGCGGATTACAATCGCGGATTTCCATCGCACAATTGTTTATTATTGCTGCCGTTGCTGCCCCCGTTGCGCTGCTCTGACTTTTTTTTTGCCTTTGGGGGCACTTAGCCCAGCGCCCCACCCACCGTCCGGTCCGGTACGGTCATTCGTGACAGGACACGGCGACGGATGCGACGACGACGTTTCATTTCTTAGTTCATTTCTCTGTTTTGTGTGCTTTTTTTTTTACTTCTTTTTCATATTTTTTTTTACTTTTGCTGTTGCTGCTTTTTATTTGTATGCCACACGAGAAAACATTTGTGTTTGTGCGCGCCTTTTGCATGTCCTTATTATTGTATGCCCTTCCCCACTGCATTCGGCTGCCCTCTCAGCTCCAGGCACTGCACTCACTCCCACGGCTTCCCCCACTCTAAAGACCACTTTACCGCTCTCTCTCTCTCTCTCTCTTTCGCTCTCCCACTTCTCTGTTGCCCTTTTGCGCTTTATTTTGTCTTATTTGTGTTTGTTTTGTTTTGTGTGCGTGTGCTTTTTTTGCTTTGTCTTCTTATGCTCCTTCCTCGAGATTCTCAAATTTGCTAATTTGTGAACTTTTGTGTTCGCATTACAATTCGTTCTGTTCATTTCAGTTCTCCCGAGTTCAGTTCAGTTCAGTTCGTTCCGTTCTGCTTTGGTTGGCGTTTTGGTGTTTGGCGTTGGGAATTCGGGCGGCCGCGTCCTTTGCGTGGGTCGCCGTCTCGCAGATCCTTGCCGACTTGTGCTTGGTTTTTTGTTTTTGTTTTTTCGTTTATATTTTATTTTCCTGCTATTTTTTGCTGCTGATGTTGTTGTTGTTTCCCCTTCCGCCTGGCGTCCCTTGACTACATTAAGCTGCTCAATTTTTTTTATTTATTTTTGTTGTTGTTGTTTTGCCTGGGCGGGGGGTGACGCTCGCCTCAATTCAATTTAAGACGATAACATCTTAATTTGTATTAATAAATACTTGGGCCGTCGTTTTCACAGCTACCTTGTCAGCATAATTTCGTTAATCATTGATATGCCATCCTTGAGCACTTGACTGCCTCTCATTTAATCAATTACTCAATATACGCACAAAGTAAATGTAACACTTAACACTTAAATAAGCAACGAGAAACTGGATATCTTCCCGGATCAGGATTAATGTGTGGAAGAGCAATTATATTCTGATTCTACTGAGAGGCTACTGATAAATGTCATCTTGTGGGGGCAGCATGAAACTACTCCATAGAAAAGAAACCCAACATATTCTTCATAGTATTTTCTTCGATCATGAAAATCGCAAAGAAGGGCGATTGATATTTACCAGACAGCGATAGGTAGATTATGAGAAGAAAATGACATATTATACAACTTATAATATTTGTAATACGACTTCAACATCATACATATGTACTGATCATAGCAACTGATTACATTTGAAGTCATGAGAATTGCATAGAAAGGCTATATTTGTAAGACAGAGGTGGAACGAGCCAGTGAATAAAACAGAAATGGACAGAGAGAAATAGACTAAGAGAGTCAGCTGGAGAGAAGGAGCTAGAGAGAGAGAGACAGAGAGAGGCAGCAATAGAGAGGGAGTAAAAGAGAAGAAAAGGAAAGAGAAAGTGAGAGAGGGAAAGAGAGAGAGAGAGAGAGAGAGGGAGAGACACTTTCAAAGAAGTTTCAAGGGAATACGAAATCCTTTGCCAAATAATTTTTTGTCCATATGCGGAACTTTTGTATTAGTTCAACTATCCAATTCTCTATAAATGTATGACTAGGAATTAATTGTATAAGTCCAAATGAGAGTAGTTGTCCTGGTTTCAAAAAGTGCGTAGCCGCAGCAACAGAAAATTGAATGCAAATTGAAATTGGAATGGGAACTGGAACAGGAAGAGGAAGAGGCGCAGGAACTGCAAATGGACCAGATTGGGGCAGGCAGAAGAGGCACGCAAAAGCAAGGAAGAAGTGCGCATTAATTAAAATGTGAAACCTAATAAATTTAAATTACAACTTTCAATAAAAACTTTTTAACGCCCGCCTTTTAGACGTCTCCACCTCCGCCTCCGCCTCCGTCCCAGCCAGCGATTCAGCTCAGTCTCCAGGCCGGCAGATGCTCGAATGCTGCCGCGCGGTTGACGAGCAGAGCTGAGGTGAGCTGAGGTGAGGTGAGGTGAGGTCGGAGGCAGCTTGAAACTTTCATGCGCTGAAATTATTTAATGAGCATGAAAATTGCGGGGCAGCCAAAAAAAGAAAGATATATATCTGTATATATATATGTATATATATATATATGAAAAGAAACAACAGCAAGAAGAGCAGCGAAGTGAACCATATTTGGGTCCTTTTCCAGTTCAACCCCAAAAGAAAAGGGCTGAATAAAAACCTAGCGCGACAAATAGATAACCTCAGGTAAAAATTAATAAACATCCTTTCCGTCCGCACGTCTCTCACAAACTGCCGCAGGAGGCGAGCGGAGTGGGGTAACCGAAACAACAACAGAACAAAAACCCAGATGCGATGGATACCCTGCCTGATGGAGCAGCGGGGTAGGTTGGGGGGAGGTGGAGGACCATAACCTCCAACAACAATTGCGGTGCGGCAAAGCGACGGTTGTTTTTCTTGTAATCAAAAGCGTTTTCATTGTTTAACAATTAAATTGCTGGAAAAGGCATCATTAGCAGGCAGTCGGGCCAGTCACAAGTCGCGAGTCGCGAGTCGCAAGTCGCAAGTCACATCCAAATCCTGGCGGAGTGTTCACTTGAAAGCCTGGAAGAATGGCTCAGCGACTGGGCTGCTGCTGCTGCTGCTGCTGCTGCTGCTGCTGCTGTTTCTGAGAACAAAGAAAACTACGCAGGCAAAGTAAATGAAAACATCGCTGGAATACCCCACGGTAATGGGTCGCCCATTAATGAAACGGAACAAGCGCCTGGCTAGGCCAGCTGTGGCAACCAGGACGCTATCCGTACGGGGGCCAGTCATCCCAGCAGCCCGGCAGCCCAGAGAACCGGAGCAAAGTTCACTTTCAGGCAGACAAACACAACGCCAGACTTGGCCAGACAACGTAGACGAGGCGTCTAAGGCGGCTGCAGCCTTTTGGCTTTTGTGATGCGATAGAAGCGCGGGGTAGTGGGGGGGTGTGGGGGTATGGGGGTGGCAGGCAGGGTGTATATTTTCAGTGGGTGTATACGCATTACGTGGAATCAATTTCGAAGGTGGAGAAATTATGAGCAGCCTCTACGCAGCTTCAATTTTGGCCGACCTTCTGGCTAAACTTTTGTGCAAACAGTTGTTTAAATATCCAGCAAACACGAAAGGGTTAAATTCATAATATGGCCAAATTAGATACAGCGGGCGGCACGGTCATAGAATAACATAATAGAACATGCCCTTGCCCCCCTTCCCCCCTCCCCTTGACACAGCTCCCCAGCCCCCCTTTGCTGCTGTCCTCAGTTGTCCTCGTTGTCGGTTGCCTCCATCCGCTCGCTAATGAATTCCCAGAAGGAAATTTTCATGAATTCGCTTACAAATTTTAATACTTTTTCTTGTCGCTGCCCCACCCATCGATGACGCCCTCTCTCTTTGTCTCTCTCTGTGTCTCTCTTGTTTTCTCTCTTTCCTCTTAAGCTTAGCTGCCAGCATCTCCTCCCACGAACTCAACAGAATTTAACTGCTGCAAATTTCTTAGCTTTTAACTATTGTTGAAAAGTTGTGCTCAACGCTTTTAGTCCCTTTCAATATATAGCTAATCCTGGTATTAAAAGCATAACCTGCATTCAAAACTATTCTGTATATTAAAAATTTGATATGTGCATATCTGACGTTATTTTCCAGCTTACTAAATTAAAATAGTTGCTTTCAAGGTTTGTTAGATTTTGTTATCAAATTGTTCATTTCACTCTGAAAATTAAGGGATTTACTCAAATTTCTCATAGAGTAGAGCCCGTTTTCTGCTGAGATATCAGATGCATATCAAGACACCGAAATTCTATCTGTAAGCACGGCCTACTTTGGGTTCTCAAAATTGAAAAACTATATAAGGTTATCTATATACAAATATTTATATTTCAACAAGCTCTCAAACTTTTGAGAAAAAGTTAATATAAATATGACTAGCGCAAAGTTGATATATAGTATACTATTATCTAGTATTTAAAACTTGACTTTCATGAAACTTTTAATATATATCAGAGATAATATATTTATTTTGTTTGTATAAATCTATTATGAAGCTAAGACCAAGTTATTGGTATTTGTATGCAAAATTTGTTTATGTACAAACTTAAATCAAGCTAATTATTATATTTTATTGCATATCTTATTTATTATCTTATGTATATATCTTAGTTCTCCAGCTTTTCGGAACGAGGAGAACCAAAAGAGGCTAAAGGCCATAGAAGCTTTTATTCAAAATATGTTATAAGACCTGGATAGCTTGTATATTTTATGTATATTAAGGTTAGGTCTTGTTATTATAATTTTAACTATTTAATAATTGCATTGTTTAGTTTTTGATTTAAAAAATAATCAGTTTTCTCAAATCTAATCTCTGTAAATTATTGTAATATATAACATAATATTATATTATGTCATATTATTTTGTTTTAAGATTGTATATGGAATCTAACATTATTTTTTTTTTCTTTTTTAAATACGCATTCAAAATTCGCATTTCCGAAAAGGGAATGTCAAATTTCATTAGGCCTACAACGAGTTACGAGTTAATAAAATGTAAAACTCCATTTTGTATACGATAATGACAACAGATTTTAATCCCTTAAAGTGGACTTGATTTTATTTGCCCAGTACTCGTGCGTCCGTACTTATGCCTCTGCATATATACATACATATAAATCACACACACACACACACACACACACACGCGCGCGCACACACACCATTAAGAGCTATGTAAAATTGGGAGTTGACGACCACACATCAAGTTATAATTATGCATTATTTGGGGTAGGTTTGTTCGACATACTTCGCACAGAGTCAGGGCGTATAATAATTGCCTATAGGTCGGGCACACAACTATTAAGGACATTAGAGGTTGCACCCTCACATTTAACATGCGTGTGTGTGTGTGTGTGTGTGCGACTGTGTGTGTGTTTTTTTCGATAGATGCGACTCTTACATTAAATGTAGTCACAGAACAATTTGATGGCAGATCATATAGCTACGAGCTTCCAGCTCTCAGCTAGCATATTTCTAATGATGGAACAACCCCATTTTCATTCCCATTGTTCGAGAACAACGTGTTGCTGTTGTTGTTGTTGTTGTTGTTGTTGTTGTTGTTGTTGTTGTTGTTGTCTACTATCAAGGGATTATTTGTGTGGTTTACAGTTTTTAATTATGCACCGCGACATGGATGCAGAGCCAAAGCAGAGCAGATGAGTGCCACAAGATGAACAACATTTTTAGGGCTGAACTGAAGTGGTGGCAAACACACAAACCGAATGGAATGCATCCCATTTATTCCAGTACAGTATTCGCATACATATATATACATATATATAAATCTCTATATATAGAGACATGGCACACGCACACACACATGCACATGGGCAGATATATGTATATTGTATTTATGCGCTTACAAAATGAAGGACGTTTCACAAACTACAAATTTGTGACTTTCGGGTTCGGGGTTAGGATTTGGACTTGGTCCGACTGGTCTGTTTTAGTCGCATCTAGATGCTGGAATTTGACATTTATAGCATTTTGGGCAGCAACTGAAGCCAAAAAATGCATGAATACCATTTGACTGAAGCGCACTCGACACGAGACGAGCAGACGAATGCGAGATATTTGCATTTGGCCCTCCCATTGTGGACACAAGCAGGAGCCGCCATCGGAGCTGGGCTCGCACTCGAGCTGCCTGTCGGCTAACCATTTGGAGAAGCGCCTTTTCATTAGCCGCAAGGGTTGCACATGACAGAACAACTCTCTGGCAATCTAAGCAGCAGCAGCAGGCCTTTCACTCGGCTCCTTCAGGCTGCAGCTGCAACACTACAAAAATTGACGGCTGAATGCAACCATTTTGAATGCAACCAATCTGTGTATTTGACTTGAATGCCCCATTAAAAGATGTGCGTGTATGGGCTTTGAAATGCGATACCTTGTACCTGGTTAATGTATGCCAAAATGCAATTCAATGCGGCTTAAATCTATTGCTTGCCAACTTTTTATGTGTTTTCATGGCAGCTCTTGCTCAGCAGCTAGCCATAAAGCCTAGCTCTAAGAACTGCGGGGAATTTAACTTCATAACTTCATAAGTCTAGTTTTAGTAAAAGTATTTTGATTGAGTTCTTGCCTACAATAATCAAATGTAAATAGCTCGTTTATATTTGTAAAAATACTAGAAAAGTTTCCGATATATATAGCTTTATGTGTCTATAAATAGGTTCGTGTTGGACTTTGCTAACACGACACGAACACGAACACGAAGCACAGTTGGGAGACACGCTCGCTTAAATTATAATCGCCACGAGATGACTTTTCAATATTTACAATTCAATTTCAATACTTTTGCTATTGATTTTATTCTATGAAGCTCGCTTTCTTTTCGTGTTGACTCGTGTTCACATGCTCGATACGCACACGCACGAGGTTTCATTTGAGACACGAACACGTTTATGAATTTGCTATTTTACATTCGCCTCGCGAACTCGCTTTTACTTAGCGTCCAAAATGTCAAATAAAATAGAAAAAGTTGTTCATATAGAATCAAAAAATAGTTCTAGATGCGTTTGCAGGTTTCAATATTCTGCCTGTGGCCACGAAAAAAGCAAAAACAAAATTGATATGTTTATTAAAAGTATCGCATATGATCAATTTGTGACTGGGTGTGGTCGCTGCAGGGCTTAGATGCGGCAACATCAGCATCAGCATCAGCAATGGCTGCGCGGAACCCAAGATGGAGATCGAAAGTCGATATTGTTCAAGGATTACAACTGGTAACAATGCGCAATTACGCCATAATTACAACTGACAGGCAGACGGTCGCGGATGCGGACGCGGACGCGGACAATGCCAACAACAACAACAACAACAACAACAATTGACAACAACAACTACAACAACAACAACAGGAAGGTATTTTTGAAAAATATGTCTGTTTGAGTAGGTATCTGTAACTGGGTCTTTGGATTATGTAGTCGCATTGTGCGCCTTTCTCTATTGGGATCAAATCTCAGTTGTTGTTCAATGTGGCCGAATATTATGATTGCATATTTCTGCAGATGCTTGATAAAGATTAAAACTCACACAGAAACTATATCTATGTATATAAATATGGCCCACTCTCTTGATAGCTTGTATTTCCGCTATCAGACAATAGATACCCGCAGCAGTTCCAGGGATTAGCCAACAGCTTCTGCTGCTTCTTCTGTTCAATAATAATATCATTTTGGGAACTCGCCCACCCACATCTATTGTTCAAGCAATCAGCCTCTGCAATGCATCTTCGTTAGTCTTCAAGATTAACCTCGTTGCAGTCCATATCCAACTCCGATTCCTTATTTCTATAAGGCAGAGAGCAGAGGAAGGCATCTCCGACGTAAGTCTGTGTGAACGCCTCAAGCTCGAAAACTATAAACGCTAGAGTCTTGAAATTCTAAATATATTCTTCTACACTAAGTATTAACTAAATGAGATTATCATTTGTTTTCGAAATTTTCTCTCATTTTCATAATATCGAGAAAAATAGATCGACTTTAAGGCATGGTTATTGGGCATAGCTCGAAGATTATAAGATCTGAATGCAACAAACTTGGAAAGAAGGTTCTCGAACAGTGTAAACAGATTGAGCATATTTCCAAAAAGGGTTGCCTTTTCCTGTTCCAAACAACAAACTTGTAAAAAACGCTGGATTTTGATGGTTGTGTGGGCTTTGGTATACACACATTTTATAAAGCTATATTTAAGCTCTGAAAACTTCAAAAAGATCGGACTCTAGAGACCAAAGTTAATCAAAATAGCCAGTGCATACGTAAAAAGAAAAGGGCTGAAATGAATCGGACTAAAAACCCCGACATTAATCCAGGCTGTCGAAACATATTTGTAGAGGAAAGGTTTTTAAAATGATCGGACTACAGAGACCGAAGCTAATCAAGACTTTGTATTCATGTATAGAGCAAAGGGCTTCAAAAGATTGGACTATAAAAGCCAAAGTTAATAAAGACTGTCCATACATATGTCAAAAGCAAAGGGCTTACAAAGATGAGACTATAAAGACCGAAGTTAATCAAGACTCCTTATTCGGCTGTTTTTGTGTATGTATAGAATGAGCTAGAATGTTTCTAGCGGAAGCTGGGCGCTGGCTTCTGGCACTTCCGACTAGAGAGATTCTAAGGGAAGTGCTACTAAAGTAAAGTAGTTTCAGGCTCTGTTCAAGAAAAGAAAAGCAAACCAACTGAGGACAGGCCAAGGTAGTTCATTGTGTGTTTTTGCCGCTGATTATAGGCCCATAAATAAATAAACACACGTACACGCACACGCACACTCATATGAATATGAATATGTATGTAGTGATACTTTTAAGTACCTGTACAATGCAGCGCATTATCGAGATCCTGTTTACTTTGTATGTAGCGCAGTGCAAGCCGAGGCTGTTTATTGTCCTCTGGGTAGGAACTTGGCTGTTTGGGTGCTTTGCGCTCGTGCTCGCGTTTTTACTGAGCTTCCTTGTTAGAAGACCTCAACCCGTTCGGCAGCAGCGCGGCGGCATCTCGCCATTGAGCTACCTATAGCTTGGGCATGGTACGGCTCTCTGGGACCCGGTAACCGGCTTGACAATCGTGCATGCTGCATCCGTTTCTGCGCCTTACCTGGACTTTCAACTGCGGCCGGCCCGGTTATATATATATATATATATCATACAATCTCACATAGCGGGCAATTTTTATGGGTCGGCCATTATGAAATTCAGACGACATGTTAAAAACCCTTTTCGAGCAAATTTTATCACCCGGTTAGCGAAGTTCTCATGAAGCCATTGTAACCCTTTCACTTAATTATTGGGCACATAATGTGCCATATTCATGGCAACGAGATGCTCAGACGAAGGAAGCCCAAAGAGGGGCGACGGGCGGCGGTCACAACAATGGAAACTAGCTGCTTATATGGGTGTTTATGGGTGTGTGTGTGTGTGTGTGCAGCTACCTGGGAGCGCGAATTGTGCAATAGTCGAACTCTTACCACCTCAACCGCCCCGATCGGCACGACCCGCAACCCGAGACCCGGGACCCGACCCGGCCACAGCCACAGCCTCAACCTCAGACTGAGTCTCAGAGTCTCGTGTGGCCGCGCGCAGATTTCACGCATTCATTGAGAAAATTTGAAGGGCGCTGAGCGATAATTGCACCACCAAACCAGGCAGCAGCTCAGTGTGTTTTCCGTATGTGTGAGTGTGTGTGCTGTGTGTGTGTGTGTGTGTGTGAGCAGCCGTCTACCCATTACCCATTAGCCATTACCCGTTGCCCAATACCCACAGACATAGCCCATAGCCGATAGCCGCGCGTGTGCGTGACCCAGCGACCAATGCAGCCGGGTTTCCATTTTCGTTGGGTCTCTGCTTATTTCGCATATTTCCTCATCCAGGCATCCAGGCATCCAGGCGGAGGCACCCAGCACCCAGCAACCGGCAACCGGCAACCGTGTAAACAAATCCACTTCCATTTTGGATTATGGCCAGCTCAGCAGCAGCATGGTGGTGTGGCATGTGGCACAAGGCACATGGCTTGTGGCACGGGCTTGACATTGATGCAAAATCTCTCAGCGCTGACAAGGAATTATCATCTCTGGCATCCCAACGAGAGGCAACTCTTTAACGCTGCCAGCTGCAAAATCAATATTTGGCCTTCAGAGCCAAATATATCAAATTTAGCCCAACTCGACACGAACTGGAATTAGATAAGTTACCCTTAAAGTAAATACGGTCGTTTTTCTACTCCAAATGAAATAAAAACCTTTCGGAATTCTAAATTGCGCAGCTTTTCATTTAGATAATAAATACTTTTATATATTGTATATAAATTATAATAAACTTTTCAATTGATTTTCTTAAACTTTCAGATTTTCTGCTTCACAATCCTTACTATAAGGTTGTCCGCGATCTATCCAAAATTAATATGTCACATAATATCAATATCTTCATTAAGATAATGCTTATATTGACAGTTTAAATATAACTTGGCATATGAATCAAGGGAACTACGCAAAAGTTGAGCTTAAGATAAACATTAAAGATTAACTCTCAACTCTATAACTCGCCCCTAATCATAAAAAGCAAGTTAATTATTGGATCTTAAATTTGTAAGATAAAAAACTTAATGGTTTTTTAGTGTGTTTCATTTTGAGATTGTCTCTTAGCGTACATCATGGTTTAAATATAGAAAGGTTTATCAAACTGGCATAATATACTTCTTTCCGCATATTGTTAATACTATTAGAGAATATATTGTAATAAACTAAAGTATGGCATTTGATAATATTGAATTAAAAGAAAGGAAAACGGTTAAATACTCCTTAAAAACGATAATAAACAATTATTAAAATGATAAACATAAATAGTTATTATAATAAATAGTAAAATTAGCAATAAATAATGATAAATAACAATTATAATACGTGTTATATTTAGTAATGACAATAATATATTATTAATATATAATATGATTATAATAATAGTTATTACAACAATAAAGAATAATGTATAATAATAATAATAAAGAAAATAATAATAATAGTAATAATCGCAATAAGCAATAGCACTAATGAATAATGACTTTAATAATATGTAATATGTATTAATGCCTTCCTCTATTCTGGGATTCGAGCCTGAATCCCCGTAGTTGAGCCGAATTCTTACTTAGACAGTTTATTATACTAAGTCGTATACTTTTCTTGTAATATTTTCTTCAACTATCATTTTTAAAAATATTGTTTATAAAGCCAAATAACTCAAGTTGTATTCTAAATATTTAATTCTTGAGTTGATCCCAAGTAGTTTCCCATAGTTTTGCTTTGCTTTGGGCTAAATGTTTTACAAATTACGATTTTTATGATATAATTAAATTCGATAAATAAACAAAAATCAACAGAAATGATACACCAAGTAGAGGCGGGCGTTGCAAATGGGGGCGTGGCAGGCAACTGTACTACAAGGGCCGCCTGCGACTGTTCTGAAAATGTAATTAAATGTGAGATGTTGTGACGCCTTTGTCTGGGGCTACTTTCTGGGGCTGAGATTGAGGCTGAGGCGGAGGCTGAGGCGGAGGCTGAGGCGGAGGCTGAGGCGGAGGCTTCTCATGGCCTTTGTCGCTGTGTCTTTGGCTAGATGAGAGCTCGGGGCGAGGGCGGGCACCGGACAGGGCAGGCAGCATGCACCATAGGTAAAAAAACAACAACAACAACAACAAGAACAACAACAACAACGAAATAAGAATCAGACGTAATCGACGCGAAGCTGGGATTATTAATGGATTTTTAATATCATTTGTGTCGGCGTAAATTGTATTTTTAAAATCTGAAACGATTTATTGACACGAAGTCAAGTACAATCGACGGCCCGGGACCGGGACCGGGACCGGGACCGGGCCCGTACTCGCCTCGCCTCGCCTCTCTATACGGAATCGGCGACGAAGTCGGGCACACTGATTTCCATGGGAGCAAGAAATATGGTCATGCTGTATGACACCAAGTGCGAGTACGAATTCGATTGCGAGCCCATTCGCGAGCATGTCTATATCTGTAAATGTATCTGTACCTGTAGCTCTGGCTGTTACTGTATCTGTATCTGTATCTGTATCTGAGCTGCGCACTCCACAGGGCCTCGGCGGTCTCTCTTTCTCTCACTTGACGCTGGACGCTGGGCCAAGTGTGAAAAATGATTGATCGATTTCGATTTCGATTCGTGCAGCATTCACAAAGGGCGCCGTGCTGTTTATAAAGAACTTCGACAGCGTGCAGGCAGGGAGCGCAGGGCATGGCTGCAGAGGGGGGGGGAGCGACGAGGGTATAGGGCACAGGGCGCAGGGCGCAGGGTGCAGGGGACGGCGGCGGCGACAGCAACGACAATCGGCATAATAAGATAGCAATTATTTATCTCAAACTGAATAAAGGCAATTTTTGATTAATGAAAGCATTTCGCTGCACAAAAAAAGAAAAACAAAGTCAAAAAAAAAAACAAAGTGAAAGGAAAAGAAACGAAAGTGTTGACTGGCAATAGAAGATATTTCCATTTGTCCATTTGTCCCCTAATAGTCATCTCCCCTCCCCCTCTCAATCTCAATCCGTCTCGCCTTTGGGTTTCGACTTTGACGACCTTTTGATTTGTGTAAAAGTCAAGTCCCACTTGGAGCGAGCCCAACCAAAGCGAATCTCAGCTGGGTCACAAGAGTTCAGGCAACGTCTTTTTCTATCTTCCAGATCATTTTCAATAGAATAAACACCTAAGCATCCAGTTTAATCGAAATATAATCAATATACATTTTGACAGCTAAGGACTTAACGACTGTGCCAAAAGCTGACTCGATATTTGGGATATGTCCACATTATATTCATTTATATATATATATATATATATATATAATTCAAAAGTCAGGCATTGCTTTATTTTTCTTCGAGGATTTCTAACCATAGAGCGAAGTTTTCTCAAGACTTTCCACAATAACATATTGTTCTATATTCTTTACTTCTGTATATAATTATACCCTGAACCCATTGAAAATGGGTAAAAGGGGTATATTGTATTTGTGCAAAGTGCAAATGTATGTAACAGGCAGAAGGAAGCATCTCCGACCCCATAAAGTATATATATTCTTGATCAGCATCAATAGCCGAGTCGATCTAGCCATGTCCGTCTGTCTGTCCATCCGTCTGTCCGTCCGTCCGTCCGTCCGTCCGTCCGTCCGTCCGTCCGTCCGTCCGTCCGTCTGTCTGTCCGTATGTATGAACGCAAGGATATCAGAACCTATAAGAGCTAGAGACTTGAAATTTTAGATGTGCGCAGATCGAGTTTGTTTCCGATAAACGATAACTTGCCCCGTTTCCAAGTAATTGATAAAAATGTATATCGAAATCCTGTTTTTTAAGCAATTTTGGGAAATAATAAGAGCTAGGGTCACCAAACTTGACATGTAGCTTCTAGAAAAGTATATATATCTGCATTTGGTGTTGGAAGAAGAGGGTTCAGGGTATCCCCTAGTCGGGAGCTCCCGACTAGAACCTCTGACTTGTTTTTTTTAATGTATGCTAAATGCATAATTCGATTTTGCACAATTTAGCCATAATAAATAATATATTTAAGTGATAAACTTAGCTTAGATTAAATACTTTACTATTAGCTAAGATATTGTATTAGTTATAAGAAAACATGGACATAATTATGCAAATAACGCTTAAATCCTGAACATAGCCGAAGGCCTCAGCTTGTGGTTTTAACTAAACTATCCAACTAACTATCCTAAATGAACTATCCTTAAGAAATAAATACTCTTCTTCAGTTAGTTGCAATTTGTATTTGGTCGCAATCTGGCTTTGAATATGTTTTTCGATTTTTGATTTCTTCATTCGAGTTATTTTCTCGCGTATTAAATATTTCCCACGTTCTTTGAAACGAGATTGATTGAAACAAATCTTATTTTCGGCATATCCTTAAGGCGCACATCAGCTAAATCTAGGACATGGAACTGAAACCTTAGATGTGCTCTGAAGAGAGAACTCTCACTGAACTATTCAAGGTAAGCTTTAAAAAAAGAAGAAGACAACCCAAATTAACATTTACTTTCTAGTTAAATATATGTTATAAGTACTTTCTTAAATTAATTCAAATTGAAGTTAAAGTTAAAGCTGAAAACTTGGCTGCCAAATAGTTTTCAGATATTACAAAAGCCAAATAATATATATATACATACCATATAGTATATACCATATTTATCAAAGGGACATTGTTTATATATCGCTTAAGTCAGCAGACAAATACACACTCACCCACACACACACACACACACACACATAGTATATCTCAGCAGTTGAATATACGCACACATATGTAAATGCATGTAGAACGTTTGCTTTACATAAGCAGCATAAAAAGACGATAAAAAACAAAATGAAAGCAAATCATAAGATAAAGAAGAAGCAGCAGCAGCAATAGCAGCTTCGCTTCGTGGCATGAACCGTGGTCGGGGTCGGGTGCCGTTGTCACCAGAGCGGTGCTCAAATACTATTGGTGCAGGAGACAGGAAAAATCGCCCCCATGTTAAAGTGTCGTTTTGTGTGACACATACAAACACACACACACACACACACACACACACACACGAATACACACACATACAGCTATATAAATTTGTGGCGCAATCGCATAGCCAGTAAAGCAAAGTCGTTGCTGCCGTCGCCGTTTGCAGCAAGCGAGAGGTGTGCTCACGAACACATCGAGAGACACACACACACAAACAAACACACACACACACACACACACAATCGCACGGGCAGGGCACTCATTGGTGTTTACTAAAAAGAGACGGACACACACTCTCAGCTCTCAGTCGCAGTCGCTGCCGCCGCCCCGTCGCCAGAGCGCAGTGGACAAGAAATCAAATGACAAAAATTTAAAAAAAAAAAAAAGAAACAGCAAAAAAAGAGCAAAAAGCAAAGTGTGACGTCGACGACGAGAAGGCGAAGGCGACAACAACAACATTGCCATGGCCCATAATGAGACGAAGACAAAACGACGGCAATTTCAAGTAAGCTACGGCACATGCACGCTGAGCAGCGCTGCTGCGGTCGGCGTCGCTGCCGGCGGCAGCAACAGCGACAATAAGCAGCGACAACGACGAATTGGCTGGCCATTGCCATTTCATTCGAACAAATGATGGGGCCAACTCGTTTTAGCTCTGTCACACGCGGGCTGGCTAATGGGGCGACACACACACTCAAACACACACACGCATACAGACACGGCTAGCCCCATGAGAGAGCGCGCACTGGCGCTCTTTGGTTGGCGAGCAAATGACACTGTGTGACGCTGTGGCCAGCTGCGGGAGAGCAGCAGAGCGGGAGAGTGAGCAAAAGGTGCGTGAGCGGGCAGGTGTGTGTGTGTGTGTGTGTGTGTGGTGCTGCTGCTGCTGCTCTGGCCGCTTGCTCGCTCGGTCAGCAAGCACAAATACGTCGCATGTCAACCACTCGTCCACTCAGACGACAATGTGCGAGCGAGCCGGCAATAGCCCAAAATATTTTGTGCGCCGCTCGCACACAAGCACACACACACACACACACTCACAGCACTGTACGCAGCCATTTGACTGTGGTCGTGGTCGATGTTGATGTCCCACGAATTATTTTTTCCCTAAACACACACACAGCAAAGCGTTGACCATGCGTATGCCTCTGGCTGTGTGCGTGAGAAATTTGAGTAGCCTACGCCTACGCCTACACCTATACCCCCGCCAACCCCCACCCAAAAGCGGTGACAGTGGCCGCAATGCTCTTAAGCCATACTTTAAAATTTTATGCTGTCATAAATGGGCTTTAAGTTTTGACCGTTAAATATTTTAGGCTTATTGCAAATGCAATCAACATAAAAACCGAAGAGAGCCTTGTTTCTCTTTGCTCTGCACTGCTTAACCGACTGCTTTGCGCAAGCGGCATTGGTGCGACTGAGAAAGAGAGAGGCAACTGCCAATAGCGCTATCGCATTCGCTTGCGCTGGATAGTGCTTGCATGTGTGTATGTGTGATGACCCAACGACGACAATGTGACACAGCCTAAACAAGCAGCAAGAGCAGCAGCAGCAGCAGCGACGACAGCGGCAGCAGCAGCAGCAGCAAAAGGCATCACAAAGACCGCGCGGCAACAAACACGAATACACCTACAATAACAACTACAACTATACAACTGCAGGCCAATTCCAATAGCCCAAGCGACGTCTCTGCTCTCATACTCTTGCTCTCACAGCCACACACACATACACAGGCACACAGACGCACGCACACTGAGACAGCGCTCACTCGCTCGTTGGCTGGCTGCGTTTCAGGTAGACATTTGTGGGGCAGTTACGTTGAACTTGTCCGCTGCTGCGTGTCTGCTGCTGCTGCTGCCTCGCTGCTCTTTGCCGTCGCTCGTCGCTGCGAGAGCAAAGTGTCACCCACCCCGCTGCCGCTGCGTATGCGTGTGTACGTGTGTATGCGCTGAGTGCTGCCGCTGTCTCTGCTGCTGTTGTCGCTGTCGCATTTGTCGTCGTCGTCGTCGTTACATTTTTTCTGCTCGCAGCCGCACGACAATCAGTGTCACCCACGACTTTCGAAGGAGTGGATCTCTTTTGCTGCCGCTGCTTCTGCTTCTGTCGCAGTCACAGTCACAGTCACCGTCATCGTCACCGTCACAACAATAACTGTTATTTCGTAGCCTTCGTCTCTGTGTTTTGTGTGCGCCTCGTGAGACTTCGCCGTCGCCGTCGCGTTCGGGCAACAATTACAAAAATAATATTCAACAAAAATAAGAGAAACAAAACATTTTTAATGCAAATGACAACAAAATAAACTAAATACACAAAATATGTGCAATTTTTTTGGTGACAAATTATATAAATAAAGGAAAAACAAAAGAAAAACAAACAAATTAAAAAAGACAACAAACACATTTTTTTGTGGAGAATTTCACGAGCAGCAAAAATTGTAAGTACATTAATTAATTTAGTTAGTTTTATTTAGTTTTTTTTTTTTTTTTGTTGTCTTTCTGCTTTTTACCGTCGGCGAGTGGCCAAAATTGGTTGAACAAATTTCGGGCGAAAATAAAAAATCCGAAATTTGTAATTAAGATTTTTGTCTTTTTAAATGTTGCTTGAGATACAAATTGAGATACAAATACGCGCATAGCTCGGCACTAGACCAGAGACCAGCATCATCATCGTCATCATCATCATCATTATCGTCATTATCATCATCGTCTCTTGCCCGTTCATTGCTCCTCCAATTGTTGTTGTTGTTGTTGTTGTTGCTTGTCCGCTGCTTATTATAATGTGTACTAACAGCAACAACCAACAACCAACAACAACAACAACGACAACAACAACGACAACTATAAACAGGAGTTGTTGTCGTCTCTCGTCAGCTCTTGGAATTTGTGACTTTCAACATGCCGATAATAAAAAACACACAACAACAACAACAACACATTCGATGTTGGCCATCAAAATTTGTGATTGGTTTTTTGTTGTTGTCGTTGTTGCTGCTGTTGCTGTTGCTGTTGCTGTTGCTTTCGTCTCTTAAGACATTTAAAGCGTTTGACAAAAATAATTACCACACACACACACACACACACGCACACACACCCTGGCATTACACATGTCGTTTTGTTGTTATAGTTGTCTAATGACTCTCCGCCATAAAAACGAGGTTTTAATCCAATTTTGAGCAGACAGCAGAGCTTGCAATCAGATACGTTCTATGTCAATATCTTGCCCAACTGTGCATATGAGATTTGATCTTCAAGTTTGATGTTGTAGATACTTTTGTATCTCGCAGATAACTTTCTTGTGTTCAAGGATTTTTAGCCTTGCTTTCACTCCGTTCTTGTTCCAAGTATATTTCATGTATTTAGATTTACAAAAGATACATACATATCTTTGGGATAGCTCTGTATCTCATGGATGCATTTTTATCTTTAAGCAGGCCTGTTCTCAGCAACTGTAATATATTTTTGTCGATCTAAGATACATTTGTATCCTATAGATACTTTTGTGTCTCACAGATACTTTTGTATTCATAATGCAAATTGGGTTTGGAGCTCAGTTCTTATTCAATTAACTTGAATAAATTATTGTATGCCAAGGATACATTTGTGTCTTATAGATACCTTTGCATCTCATAGATACTTTTGTATCTTTAATGTGACATGCATTTCGTTTTCGTTATATTAACTAAAATATACCATTTCATAGCAAAGATACATTTGTATCTTATGGATATTTTTATATCTCATAGACACCGTTGTATTGACTTAGTTATTGTCCTATGAACTGCTCAAGAATTGCATATTAAGCAAACAGTTGCATTTTCACACATATTTCATGCATTCTTTCATGTGTCCAAGCCTTATCCATATACTTTATTGGATTATATGGGCACAAGAAGTTCGTCCAAGCTCAGCTGGGCCTGGTATTTATATGTATATGTATTTGTGTGTATCTTGATGTGTGCTGCCAACATTGGCGCATGTGTTTGTTGAACATTTGAGATTGATTCCAAATGATAGCGACAGAGAGGAGCACCCGAAAGCGGCTAACAGCGTTGATCGCTCAACATGACGCGACCGCGATCCCCATCGTCGCGTTAACAATTGTCCCCATCGTTGTCTTTTACCCCTCCCGCCGCACTTTGGCCATCAATTCTGCGCCGCTCGTCAGCCGCAATTACAGTAGCGAGCGGCAGCCGGCAGCGGCAAGCGGCAGGCGGGGAAACACGGCAACAACAATAAAAAAAGCGACTTGGACTAGCTGCCGATCACCGCATGTTGTCGTCGTCTTTGCGGTTTTAATGGGTGCCCCGGACAGCCGAAAAAGCTGTAAAAGATTTTGGCCAAGCAAATGAGCAAATGCTCCAAAGACGGCGGGGCGGCTGCTGCTGACGGCCAATACAACTCCGGTCCGGTCCAGTACAGTGCGTCAAGGGCACAAAAAGCCGCCCGCTTCCCAACAAAAGTATTTGCTGGATTTGCAATTAAAATGTTTACCTTTTTGCAATTATGCAATGCCTCCTCTTCTTTATTTGAGCTTCTCGCATAACATTTGTACTTTGAGATACATTACTGCTTTGACACTTTTCGTACCACTGTGCGTTCGCGTTGTCCCCAACGATTTAATTGCGCAGCAAATTTGAAATCTGTAATTGGCATTGGATGCTGCTGTCATCTCGCAGGGACCAGTGAGGGGAAGGGGTCGCGATGAGGGGGGGTAAACGGCCAGCGATGATAACACAAAATAGGCAAAAAGTTGCGCAACTTTTGCAGCTGTCACAGCAACTACCCTCCCCCGACCCTGCCCCGTACTCCCCCTGTATTAGTTTCTGATTAGGATTTAGCTGTTGCCGTTGCCGTTGCCATCGCCTTGAACTCCCCCGCTAAGCCGACGCGTCCGCCCTTCTCGCAGCCCTGCTCGAGCGACTGACTTGCCGAGCGCTTTGATTGACATCCTCGACACTTTGGACTTTCCAGTTTGCCAGTTTCCCAGTTTGCCAGTTGACAACCAGCGCTGCGGCCCGATTGAGGACAAAATCAGCACAACAATTATCTCTTACATATTAGTCGAGTGCATTCGGCCGGCCGACGGCATAAAGAAGCAGACAAAAATCGGATTTGTTGTGCCTTGCAGTTGCTTTGCTTCACCAAAAGATACATTTGTATCTGAGCGTGGCTTTACCAGTTGACAATGTTTTAAGATACTTTTGTGTGCATTTACTAGTCTATTGAAAAGATACTTTTATATCTCGCAGATTTCTATCTTACAAATAGTTTCGTATCCTAGAGATACTTTTCGATTGTACAACTTTAAATTACTGAGAGCTGCATTCTTGTATCTTGTGGTTACTTTTTGTAGCTGAAAGTTTCTTTTGTAACTTTTAATCAAAACCCAAAGCTGCATTTGTATCTTAATATTTGTTTGTATCCATCAGATGCATGCTGCATCTTGCCGATACTTAATATTGTAGTTGTTAAGCTCATAAATACTGTATCTAACAGATACTTTTTGTATCTCCAAGTTAATGTCAGCCGCAATTGTATCTTAGCTAAGTATCTGAGAGGCATTTTAGCATCTTGTATCTCCGAGATGCTTTTCAGCTGTTATGTTACAAACAGCTATATTTGTATCTTAAGTATTCTTCAGTATTTCACACACACACACACATGCAGGCAATTTTCTAATCAGCGACTTTTCTCCTCCATTTCTTTTGCAGCACTTGCCCAAGACAATGGAGCACATTATGAATCCGTTCATGCCGCCCGTTTATCTGCTGGGACACCCGCATGCCCATCCGCATTCGCATATGGGCCAGACCGCCAAATCGCCAGCCAGCTCGCCGGGCACAGCGGGCGCAACAGGAACTGGAGCTGGAGCTGGCTGCGGCAGCGGCAAGGGCAGCTCCGGTTCGCTTGCCAGCCATGCGAAGCCAAAGCGCTGGGGCTCGCCGCCGATCAACTTGGCGGGTCAGTTCATCAATCCGGCGACGGGCAAGAAGCGTGTCCAGTGCTCGATTTGCTTCAAGACCTTCTGCGACAAGGGCGCGCTCAAGATACATTTCTCGGCGGTGCATCTGCGCGAGATGCACAAGTGCACCGTGGATGGCTGCAACATGGTGTTCAGCTCGAGGCGTTCGCGGAATCGGCACAGCGCCAATCCGAATCCGAAGCTCCATTCGCCGCATATTCGCCGCAAGATTTCGCCGCACGACGGACGCACCGCTCAACAGTTTCCCGTGTTCCCGGCGGCCGCTGCCGCAGCTGCAGCCTTCCCGGGGCTGCTGCCGCCACCTCATCCACATCATGCACACCATCCACATCATCCCCATCATCCAGCTGTGGGCTACGGCCCGGCGGCTGCTGCGGCTCATGTCATGTTTGGCGGCCAGTCGGGTCTGCATAATCTTGGCCTGCTTGCGGGCCGCACGCAGCACGAGCGACTCTTCGCCGAGGCGAATGCGGACACTGATGCGGACGTGGATGCGGATATCGATGCCGATGCGGATGCGGATGCCGATGATGAGGGCGTCTACGTGTATGTGGACATGCATGCCAACAGCTCCAGTCCAGCTAGTCAGGATTGCCACAGCGAGGCGGATGCAGATGCGGATGCGGACAATGAGGCGGATGCGGAGCTGCACTGCAGCCTGAGCCTGGCCAGCAATACCAACAGTCATACCAGCTTCGATGAGGAGGAGCGCACGGAGCAGCCCCTGGACTTCAGTCTGCACAAGCGACGCGAACGCCAGCCGGAATCGGAAGCGGAGCCACAGCCACAGCCACAGCCAAGATCAGCTCCAGAGCCGGAACAGGAGCTATGCGAGCGCCGCAGCAAGCGCTCGCCCAGCCCCTGCGGCGGCAGCGGCTTCTCCATGGAACGGCTGCTGGGCAAGCGCCGGCGTCACGACAGCTGCGCATCCAGCTCCCAGGAATCGACGACAGCCATCAAGATGGAACTGGAACTGGACAGCGACAGCGCCGATGCGCACAGTCACGAGCGGCGCGCCCACCACGACGAGCACGCCCACGACCTGTCCACGCCGCAGGCCCGTAAACACCTGCCGAGCAGCTGCTCGCCCGACGCCGCAGCCGCAGCCGTAGCCGCAATCAGCCCCAACCGCCAACCGCAGCCCAACCCCATGCCCAGCTCCGTCTCCGTCTCCGGCTCCAGTTCGGTTGGCGCGGCTTCTGGTCATGCGCTGGCGCCGTCGCCACCCGGGCTGCTCTTCGGCATGGATCCGGAGGAGCAGCATCATTTCCGGCTGCTCCAGACGCAAATGTTTGCCGCCGCAGCGGCCGCCGCCGCGACCGCCAGCGCCACCAGCAGCGCCGCCCAGTCGCCCACAGCCGCCGCGCCCTGGAATCTGCTCTCCGAGGTCTACCGCTCCATGCTGCTCAGCAGCAGCAACCTGAAGGCGCCGCAAACGGCGCCGACGACGCCGCAGCCGGCCCAATACAGCGACATGCCGCCCACCAATGCCGCCATCTCCGTCTAAGCGAAGTCCGCGCGCGCTTCTCGCCTCGGCAGAGGTCAAGCAATTAGAAAATGTTCTCAATTAAAAAGCAAACCCCTCGCAACTCTCGCCCTCCCTCTTTTTTTTTTTGTTTTTTTGGGCATGCAGCCATGAAATGGCCTATATAGATTAACTGTAACTGCATCCAAATGGAAATGGAAATGGAAACAGAACCCGATCTGGTTTATACAATTATGTTACCATGCTGGAACTTAGCTTTTCTACTCGTACTTGTGTTATATATAAATCGTATATATATATATATATTTTTTTTTTGTCTACACAAATAACGTTTTTTTTTTTCTGTATTCTAAGATAATGCGACATCTAAGTGTATAGTATTCAATCCGTTCCTCAGTGCAAGTGCACCCAGTGTGACCAGAAGAGTTCGCTTAAGAGTGTGTGTCTGCGTGTGTGTGTGCGAGTGTGTGTGTGTGCGTGTGTGTGTGTGTTAGCTCCTTGAATGCGCAACTCTTTTGGGCCACTGTACGGCGTACAACGAAGTATTGATATTTATAAATATTAAACTAAAAAGCAAAGTATATTAATAATATATTATGTAATTTTAAGTGCAACAATTTTTTTTCATAGCCAATAATAACTATTTGTATTTGTAACTAACTTTATATAGGTATATAAATACTACTATATATACGAAAACAAAAAAAAAGCAAGAAAATTAAAAAAAAAAAACAAAAAAACAACAACATATCTCGTGTGTTTACGCCCCTGTGTATTTACTGCTCCCCCCCTTGTCATGCCCCCCCCTCCCTTTACTTTTATAGTTTACTTAACAAATTCTGTACATGGATACATCTTATTGTTGCTAATATATCCATGGATGTTCAGTGGAAATGGAAATGTTATTGCTCTATCGAAAGTCGAAAAATTTGCTCCCTAAGAGATTCATTGTGTATTTAAATAAATGATATTTCATTTGAACAATAAAACCAAACAAAATTCAACAAAACATACAAAACAAAATGTCCTGTGTATTAATTTCATTCGTTTTTATCAGCAATGGGCTTAGAATATAAGAGATAGTTATTGGAACTATCAGTTTTATGGCTATAGAAATTCTCAGAAGAAGAAGAAGAACCATAAATTTGTTTAGATTCAGTGCAAACTTTGATTGGTATATATATATACTTTGATTCCATATATATATTGGCATAAAGTAAAGCGCGCTCGATTTTGATTGGCATAGAACTTGAAGCAGTTGATTTTTCATGATCAAGTGAACATATCCTAATGCAAGACAAAATCATTTTGACTAGTCTTAGAATCATAAAATTATAAAATGTAGCATGTGGCTTTATGAATAAGCCTCTCGTAGTTAAAGCTTAGATCTTTGGAGTTCAAATGTGAGAAATCTTTGCTCCGATCGAACAGAAATTAGAGGAGAGATCGGGCTACGTTCTGAGCATTAAAAGCGGATTCCGAGTTCGTTAAGGTTTTAAGTATTCCCACAGGATGTGGCTCTTTCGTATGTGGACTTTTATTTGGTAGCAGCTCGTGAGGCTCTGATTAAGCTTGACTTTTCTGCGGGGAGTTAAGACGAGAAATATTCTTTGAACTGAAATGAAATTCCTTACGACTTTTAATTTAGACTATGTGAGGAATTCAGTCAAATTTAACAACTATGCGTTATGATAAAATGCAATTGTTATTCTTCCTTTCACTTTTTCTCTCTTTCCCTCTCACTATTACTTTCTCTCTCTCTCTCTCTCTCTCTCTCTCTCTCTCTCTCTCTCTCTCTCGTTATTAAAATAAGTTCAATAAAATATTTTGCTCAATGAAAAGGCGCTTTGCTGAGCCCCGTTTCGATTCCTTGACAAAGTTTTTGAGCATACATAACTCATAATTAATTAAATTGCATATAATAATTAATTAATAGTTATTAATGATTAATAAATTAAACATATATTATAATAATTAATTATTATTTATAATTTAAAGTGGATTTCGTATATATATTTTTTTAAAACAAATACGAATTAAGACCACTTTTAATTCTATTTTGATTTGCTTTTACCAGGATGACCTAGGTAAATTCCACAACTAGACTTGGTTAACTATTTTTTCTTTTATTGTTAAAAGATTTATAATTGTGCTGGTTCTAGGTCCAGCTCTAGGTCTAGGACAAAGAGACAGCTAAATGAGAAATCGTACAAATCACATGGAATAACTTTTTATTTTCAATTTGAATCAAAATGTTTTACTCAGTGGCAATAAAAATAAACTGAAGGAGTTATGAATGTGGATTGAAGTTTTAAAGCAAGATATCGGGCTTAGCCTACCTCGATTGAGAAAAGCAGAAGCGGAATATGTTTTTACTATTTTGGTTGGTATTCTCAATGTTCTTATTATTATTATTTGTACTTTTATTATTAATATTATTATCTGATTATTAACATTATTACTATTGTAAATAGTAGTTAAATTACATTTTGAGAAGCATCTTTGACCTTTTGCTTTTAGTCGAAACTAAATTCAAATCAATATTTTGGGCATATCAAATATGTTTTATGACCGAAAATCAGCTCGTGCTCTATAAAATGTAAAAATTTCTATAAGTGCTTGTATTCATAGAGGGCGTGACATTCGTCGCAGTCCATTCTCGGGTTGCTTTGGTGGATCCATTTGACTGGTCCGCTGGCAACCACATCATCAGCATCTTCATCAGCATTAGCATCAGCATCAGCATCGGCTTCGGCTTCGGCAATAACATCATCGTTTTGGATAGGCATCTGAGGCCACTTATGTACAGATTACAAGCATGGACGACCAAAACACACTCACACACACACCGACACACACACACAGACACAGACAGACACACATGATGCTCATTAGATAGACAGGCACTCAAATGCCATATGAATAGAAGTACATTTGCCGGGGCTCCAAATGCCGAATTCAGAATTCACAATTTAGAATTCAGAATATGAAAAATCCAAATGGAGTTGCCGGATTCGGATTCGGATCCAGAGCTGGAGCAGCGGGCAGAGCATTGCGTGAAACCGAAACCGCAAAATTGACATGAATGCGTGAAGACTGTGAAAATGTCAAGTGCCGCCTCGAGAGGGGAGTTGCGAGTCGACTCGGCCTGTCGAGGAAACGAAAAAAACAAAAAAAAAAAAAATAAATAACAAAAAACAAAAAACAAGAGGAAGCAATAACAAAAAGGATACGAGCGAGTGAGAGGGCAGGCGAGTCGGGCAATCCGTCAGTGGGTCTGTGCGTCAGTCAGACAGCTAAATGCTTGCCACATTATGAGATGATCCTTGGCAGCGTTGTCACTTGAGACACACACACACACACACTCCAGCACACACACACACGAAATGGTGTGGTGCCCATGGAGCATGGCAACCACAATGACAACGACAACGACAACGTTGCGCTGTGAAATGGCTGCTCTCATCTCTGGGGATCTATTTACTTTTAAGTTTTCTGAATTGGATGATGTCACGAGACTGGAGACGTCAGCGGGGCGCCGGGCCGCCGTTTGGGGGGGTGGGGGGGTTGGCGGGGCGGCGGGTGGCGGCGAGTGGGTGACTTTTGTGCTCAAGTGGTTGGCAATGCGACGGAAGCAAAGGAAAAGGTTTCGCTTCGTGCAGCGCATTTTTTTTTTTTTTATATTTCTTTTGGCCTTATGAAATATTAGAAAAATTTACAAAGCGTTAAAAATTAACATTTCAAATGGGATTGCGATTGGGATTGGGCTGTGTGTGTGTGAGTGTGTGTGAGTGTATGCGAGTGTGTGTGTGCGTCTGCTTCGTCGCTGGGGGGATGCAAATGCGTTTATTTTTGGAGACAATTGAAAACCACTCGAGGGTTATTGAGATGTGACAGTCAAGTAGTCGGAGACGCAGATAGAGCTGGCCAGGGAGACAGCGAAAGAGATAGACAGATACAGAGCAAGAGCGAGAGCGAGAGCGAGAGCGAGAGAGAGAGAGAGGTAGAGAATGTTGCGCTGCGTCAGGCTAACTTGACATTTGAAATAGGATCAACTGTTGTTCAATTTTTGGCCAGCGCGAATTCACTTGCCAAACAGATACGGATACGGACAAATATGTAGCTAGATATGCGGCAGCAGATACATTTGCATATGCAGATACAGATACAGATACAGAGACAACCCAACAATGTCCAATGCCACACAGACTTGACATGTTTGGCATATGACGGGCGAGCGACACTCGTTATTCATGCATCGAATTGAGCTAAGATACCCTGTAGATGGTTTTGGACAGGATCGAAGCGGCTTTTAACTCATTGTTATATGGCCTTGACAAATTGCCAACAACTTAATAATAGTCTGAGATGCCAGAATTTGGCAAACAGTTTAGGTTAATCAGCTTATTTTACGGGCTAACATTGACAATTCATTGCCGGGAAAAGTTATGTCATATCTAAGTTTAACATTTATTGACTCTAGGTTTATGAGATGTATCAAATAATTATCACATTTGTTCGTTTGTTTTTGAATATAAGAAGCTTCAAGTGTTTTTTATAAAACTTTAGCTTTAAGGCTTGATGCCAAACCCAAATATCTCTAAACAAAAGAAAGTTAAGGAAGCAAGCAATTTCCAATGTTCTCCATATATTGGCTCTCAGCTTCAAACAAAATAAGGTATAATGTATTTGATAACAGGCAGAAGGAAGCATCTCCAACCCAATAGAGTATATATGTTCTTGATACGTGCGTCTGTCTGTCTGTCTGTCCGTAGTCTGTCTAGAGACTTGAAATTGAGACTTGAATTTAGGTCCTTCTAGTGCTCCAAAGCACGAGCTTGTGTCCGATAATCGATAACTTGCCCAGTTCCTAAGCAATCGATAAGAATCGATATCGAAATCAAGTTTTTTGAGCAAATCTCCCAACAAGTTTGACATGTAGCTTCCAGAATAGTTTATACAGATCAAGCATCTTTTATAGCTACTGCTCGCCCCCCTCCCCTCTAGCCCGAGCTGCATTTGTTGTTGGTTCAGGGTATCCCCTAGTCGGGCACTTCCGACCAGAGCACTCTTGTTTTGAAATCAGTGTTTAATAGAAGTAATATTTGCTTCAATCAAACCAAATAATCAACATAACTTTTTTGACAAAGTTCTTTTGATTTGGCAATTTTCTGAGAAATTTGAAACGAAATTTTTCTTCACAACACATCTGTCACCTGCCCAAGACTATTTGATAACCCAAATCTAGTTAAGATTTAATTTTAGTGCCTCACTAAACTGGGTTAAATGTAGTTCGTGGACATTTCCAGTGATGTCACGAGGGGTTTTCTTTGGTTGGGTCCACAAACCGGTTGCTGGTCGTAACTGATAAGCTTCTGTTTGGTATTCCAGATGAAGGATTCTTTTTAACTGTAATCATCATAAAATGCATTCAAATTTGGGTAATTGTGGATGCCAGCAGCAAGATCCAGAAGAAGAAGAAGAAGCAGAAGAAGAGCCATGAGACAACTTCGATTCCAAGTAAATAAATATACTTAATTTTAATGACATAGAAATTGCTGGTAAAGTGCTCGCTGATTGAATCTCGTTAGTTGCTCGTGTCGGAGGCTGGGAGAATACCAAGAAGCGGCCTCGGCTCGGCCGGGCTCGGTCTCAGTACTTGGGCAATTAATTCGACATTTTAATTTACATTTCATGGGAACATGAAGCAGACACAGGTGACTGTATCTAACAGATACACACTGTCTGTCTGTGTGTCTGTGTGTGTGTGTGTGTGTGTGTGTGTGTGTGCGTGAGGCCAGAAGTAAACGAACAACTTTTGGACAAGTGGCAACATCGACAGTTGCTCATTTAACTGCTGCCACACACAATCTGCATGGGCAGCAGAGCTCTTAATTCTATCGAGGTTAAACGCGTTATACACAAAGATATTTCAATATCAAGGCCATATATCATACAACAATGTACAATGTACAATATGACAGATATTCTGACAGAATTGAACTTATGCTCATTTACTTTTGTACGAATTACACGCGAACTACTTTTTTTATCGTTTAATATTATAATCGCGTGTATAAAATAATAATAATATAAATGTATTTAAAAGTTTATATTGTATATATCGATATGTATCTACTATAATAAGGTGCCGAACATCGAGCTAATAAAATCTTCAAAAACCAAAAGAAAGTTAAATAAGTCAGCATTAAATATTATTATTATTATTATTAATATATATATTCTTGATTAGCATCAATAGACAAATTGAGGCCATGTCCTTTTCCCAGCTCAACTTTACATTTCTTAATTATATATTGACATATCGGGTGTATATATAATCGGTTATGTTTGGAGCACTACAGAGTACCGTTAATCTGATTAGCATAGAAGTAGAAGAGTTCTCATTTTGCCAAAATTTACAAACTTATGAAAACATTTTTTTATAATTTAATAGAAACTTATCAAAATTGGACAGCATTTTGCGATGAAATAGTTGATTTGGATCAATACAAATATATTTTGATACCCTGAACCCATTTTATATATTCAATTAAGTTTATTTTCTTTCGATTTCTTATCGATCTTCAAAGCTGCACATCCATTTTAAGGAGCTTTCAACATTCGCGGGAAGGAATCTTTATTTGGCTTCATCTAAATGTTAATCTTATATTCATGTAATCATAATCTATGTAAAATGATATTTGAGACGTGTTCCATCTTTTGCGAAAAACTCACACATCTGATGCTGTCATATTTAATGGGATTTGTATTTTCCCACGTTCGCGAAATGGGTGGAATAAATGCAAAATACCTGATAGTAATGCAAAAAGCTATTCGACAATAATAATTTTTTATTAGCTTACAGTGGGAAATGTTGAGCACAGGGCGGGGGAAGGGGGAAGGGGGGGCTGATGAGTGTTTAGCAGATGCCCGTTGAAGCACACTCAACTAGAGCATTGTCAATTATTAGAGAATTTTCAATTTAATCAGATTGATTGATAAATCATTAACCGTTTAGTTCTGATAGCTGCGGGCACTTGAACGCTCCGCCAGAGGGTGGGGACTAAGGCCGCCCGCTTTGGCACCTGTTGGCGGCGGCAGGTGATGCATAATCATTATGTGAATGTAAACAATTGATTAAGTTTTAATAAATTTGCAAAATCAATATTAAAAATTAAGTGCAGTAATTACTTAAATGGCTATTTGCTTGCCAGCCAAAATAAATATTTTGCGAACAAGCATTTAAACACCGCCGCCCGCCGCCTGCCGCTTGCCCCAGCTGCCTCAGTTGCCGCAGCTGCTGCCTTCATGTTGCCACAGATCCTATTCCTGTTCCTGTGTTGTTGTTCTTGTTGTTGTTGTTGTTGTTGCTGTTGCTGCTGCTGCTTCTCTCATGGGGCAGCACGGCGGCCTCTGTGGATGCGAATGGCCGTGGGCGTGTGTGCGTATGCATAAATGTGTATGAAATCACACAGATACACACACCTGCAAACAGGCAGCATAAATTTACCTGCTGCATTATATAAATATTTACGTAATATACGTAAAATGCGTAACGCCTGTTGTCAACAACATAATCAACAACAACTGTGCCACACACACGCACAACAGCACAGCCAATGGCAATGGCACCCCGCCAGAAACCAATCGGACGGCCAGTCAACCGGACAGCGACTGCGACAGCGACTGCGGCTGCGACAGCGACTGCGGATGCGACTGGAACTGACACTGGGACACGGCTCTGTCCAGCTGTCCGGGCGAAGCCCCAGCTCCAGCCATCATCCTTGTGCTCGACACATAATACAAACGATTTGCATGCATATATAAGCATATACATATATATATCTATATGTGTGTGCAGTACTTTTTTTTCTTTGTCATTAATTAAATTACATTGCGCAAATTGCAGGCAGCTCGGCATACCGCAGCACCCCGCCACCGCCCCCACCCTCACCCTTAACCCCGGCAGCATCCGCAACGCGTGCTGCATATGCGTAAGGGTAACAATAACAGTAGAATGTTACTGTCTCATTCCTTCGCTCCCCGAAAACCAATATCCAAAACCCACACTTGATCCCCACTCCACGGCTCCCCCCTCACACACACCCACACACACACACACCCGATCCCATTTCCATTTGCATGCACAACAGCATCCATCCATGGCACGCATGGCTTACTTATTGTTGGATCTGTTCCAGCCACATCATGCAAAATGCCTTTTGATAGCGCCTGTGGTGGGCCTGATGCTGATTTGCGTTTGCCATTTCAAAGGGGGTGGTGCGTGGAGGGGGGAATGCATTCAATTCAATTCATAAGTATTTCAATATACAGTTTAATCCTTTAAGCGGGAAGAGTTCACTTACCAAATGTTTTTTTTAGACGACCAACAAGATGTCACAAGAAATTCACTGAATACGACTGATTGCAGTTATATATATAAAAACTTGTGTTAGTTCTTAAATATTTGGCAAAACTACATAATATACTATAATCTATGTACTATAATAAACTATACAAAAATTGATATTTATATATTGGATTTTAAAAACGGACGAAGTTCAAATAGTGCAGATTGTGTAAAAGCGAGAAAAATATTCAAAATACCAACATCTTGCAGGTTATCTAGGCTAACTATCAAGTTAAGAACTTACTGAAAGTGGCTTTCTCAGATCGAATCTTTCTTTGCACTGGATTGAGTCCTCATAAGTGTAAGCAAGGCAAGAAATTGTAATTCCAGCTTTACACCAACAACAAGCCAAGCACATGTTTTGATATCTTACGCAAGTGCAAAGGTTCTTCTTTTAGTTTTGTTAAGGGCACGGCAGATTTTTGGCATGTCCATGGATGTTCCAAGGAAGCGCGTTGTCTAATGTCGCGGCCAGTTGCTCAGTTCTCATTTCACCTACATAATTAGCAGTTCCATAAAACACACAATGCCCAAATATGCAGCTCGTCCGTTGCCCTGCCGACTGATCTCGCCCGACCCGGTCGGGGGGTGCCCAAACAGAGCTACCGGAGATAAGTGGCTAAAGCGCAGGTCAATGCAAACAATCAAAAACCTGAGGATCGAAGTGTGACAAAATGTAGCTGAGGAATGATATAAACCGGTTAAACGACGGGCCCTCAGGTAGTGCGCGCATGTAAATAGCCAGATAGTAGAATATGGAGGATTCCTTAGAGGCCTTGCCCTGCGATCTGTTAAGCGACATCAAACGATGCTCGTTTGGAGATCCTCATGTGGCACGCACACATCGGAGTTATTGGATAAAGAGGTACAGATGGAGGACTGAAGATAGGCCGGATAGATAAATAGAAATGAAGAAGCAGACGAAGCAAACCGTGAAAGGGTAAATTGGGCGACATGTTGTGAAAACATGCTACCGAATTGCAGTTAACAAACATGCGACACACAATCCAGAGCCTAGCTCGGCGTCCATATCGACCCATGTTTTCCGATGTGTGGCTGTTGTTTGCGAAGGTGCCGCGTCCCGCGTCCCGGGTCCCGGGTCACGGATCGGGCCAAGGTCGGGCGTGTCGGCAATGTTGTTTAATCTGATATCCCATAGCCATATCGTTATCGCAGTGGCACAGCGCAGTGCAGTAGTCGGGCGCTGGGCACTGGCAAAAGGATCACTTTTCAAGGAAAACATCGCCAAGTGCAATTAACACATCGGCGGCAAATGAAAATGTGTTGCGAGAACCGGGGCCATGTCAGGCTCCGGCCAGCCATCTACCAAAGTAAACACTTTGATAATGATAATGTGAATGTGAACTGTGAACTTTGGACTGTGATCTGTGACTGTGCTGGCGGTGTCGTTTCTAGATGTCGCTCCTCGCTCCTCGCTCCTCGTTTTTCGGATTTTCCAAGTTGACGTGCGGCGCGGCACTTTAAGGATTTTTAGATGTTGTTCGGTTCGGTTCCGTTCTGGTGTGCTGTGCTGTTGTGTGTTGTATCAACATAAACAACACAAAGAGAACTACAACTACAAATTCGTGTCTAACAAACTCATAGATAAGTGCTAATTGGGTTTGCCAGCACGAAAGGGCTGCAGTCAGCTGGCCCTTGTAATGGACACCCTACACAGCACCCTGTGCCCTACACTGACGGCTACTGTACGTACGGCCCAGCCGAAATGAAACCATCAAGTGCTGCCACAGCCACTGCTACTGCGTGTGCTGATGGGGCATGGGGCATGGGGCATGCGGCGTGGGGCACGGGGTATGTGGCGTGGGGGTAGCTGGCCGATTGCTGGCTGAAGCTCAAGTTGTGTTTTTCCTGTTAACGGCCACTTTATGCACTTTAGTTGCTGCAGGCCAGCAAAATTAGTTTTTTTTTTCTCTCTCTCGACTGCTGCTGCTTGATTTTTTGCGATTCAATTGAAATTGAATGCCATGAATATTGAGGCAAATCGACAACAACGAATAGCCAGTCGAGTGCCTGGAACGTTGCTTCTTTTTCTGCCGTTTTTAACAAACATAAAATCAATTACACAAGCTTCATTAAGCTTCCATGTGAAGGTGTATGGGTGTGTGGGTGTGTGTGGTCGGCAGGTCGGAAAGGTCGCCCCGTGTATGTTTGTTCGGGCAGCGCCCGCAGCTGAATGGCAAATGCGACCGGTAAACGGCGTATGATGAAAAAGGCGCCTTACTGCCCGCACCCCGCCTGCTTTCGGCGGCGCCTCCTCCTCATGAAGCCAGGGCGCAATGTTCTGCGGCTCAACCACAAAACACACAAGCGAATACAGCAGCGAATGGGCGTAGTCAGTCACTCGAATATAAAGAACTCCAACCCGTACTTGAACTCGAACTCCGACTTCGACTTCGACTTCTACGACTTCAACTTTGACTGTTCAACTCTGACATTGTCTCAGCTGATTGGGCCGCCTTAGGGTCTCGGCATATGTCATCGGCACGGCGCACCGCCAACCGGCGGCTAAATAATTGCGGCACCCGCTCCGCCCGCTCCAAGCCCCAGCTGGCCCAGACCCCGCGGAGATGCCTTAATTTAACTTAAGTGATTGATGCCAGTTGCAAACTTTGATGTGGAGCATGTGAATCCACTCTCACATACATAACATATATCACTCATTTAACTCCTTGGAGACTCATGCAAATTATAAACACAAACTTGAACAGGCCACTTAATTGGCTTCGCCGACATTACTGAGCTTTCCCTTCATATAGTTTTGACCAGTTTGCCAGGACAAATATGAAGCATAGCTTGCTTTATTGACATTGATTTGTGCACTAAGGTAAGCCAGTTCAAACCCCGCAGCCACCTTTAGTAATACCTTACAAGCAAGTAAGAACTAGTTTACAAATGTCAGATATTTGTTCGAATTTCCAAGAAAACAAAATATATGTTTGAATATATATGGGAAGCTCATTATTGCGGCGTTTGTTCAATACGTCTCGAAAAATATTTTCCATACAAAAACTTATTCTTCAACCGATTTTTTCTATAACTTGCGCTCATATTTCGTAACATGGTAAAACTTGTATATGCCAGGTTTGGCTATAAGATCTTAAAGACCTCAAGAGCTTACTTTTCGATCGATCATTTCTATGACCACCTCATGATGAAGTGTTTCGATTCGGCTTCGGTTCCGATATAACATAGATACTGCCTGCAACAGAAGGCGGACCTATGCAAAGTTTCAAGACGATAGCCTTAAAACTGAAAGAATAGTTGCATAGAATCTGACAGGCGGACAGACGGACAACTTTATCGGCTGTATCGACTCGGCTATTAACACTGATCAAGATTATTTATACTTTATGGGTCGAGCATGCATCCTTCTATGTATTACACATTTCAGGAGTAAATCATAATATCTATGTCTTACCTGTGACTCTCCTTCAAATCAACTTCTTAACTTAGAATTCTGGGCAATTGAAAGCCAACAATATCATGTCGTGGGTTGAAATCGATAGCTGTGGATCGTGTGGTTAAGCGATTTAGCAGCTTGCGGGACCTAAACTCTTTATACCCTGAACCCATTAAAAATGGGTAAAAGGGGTATTATGTTTTTGTGCAAAATCCAAATGTATGTAACAGGCAGAAGGAAGCATCTCCGACCCCATAAAGTATATATATTCTTGATCAGCATTAATAGCCGAGTCGATCTAGCCATGTCCGTCTGTCTGTCCGTCCGTCCGTCCGTCCGTCCGTCCGTCCGTCCGTCCGTCCGTCCGTATGTATGAACGCAAGGATCTCAGAACCTATAAGAGCTAGAGACTTGAAATTTTAGATGTAGATGCTCCTAGATCCTACGCAGATCGAGTTTGTTTCCGATAATCGATAACTTGCCCCGTTTCCAAGTAATCGATAAAAATGTATATCGATATCCTGTTTTTTAAGCAATTTTGGTAAATAATAAGAGCTAGAGTTACCAAACTTGACATGTAGCTTCTAGAAAAGTATATATATATCGATTATCTTTCATTTTATACCTATCGCCACCTCCCCGCTACTCTCTATCTATAAGCGCGCGCTGCATTTGGTGTTGGAATATGAGGGTTCAGGGTATCCCCTAGTCGGGAGCTCCCGACTAGAACCTCTTACTTGTTTTGGATTATGCATGAAACTAGATTTAAATAGTTTTAAGTAAATTCAGATAGTTTTTCATCGCAAAGCCATTCCGAGAAGCGAGTGGAGTAAACAAAATTAATATGAATTTAAACAAAAAGTATTTAAGTTAAAACTAAACTATAAATATGTCTAATCTTATCTAATAACGCTTATTAATAGCAATCTTAGCGTCTATTGAAAGGAAATAGTCCAATTGCCTTTTTGTGTGGCTGCTGTTGCCTAATGCAGACAAATTTCATCGCCTATTATCACTCAGGAAGTCAAAAAAGAGATACCAATAAGTTGTTTTCCTTTGTGGATATCGTGGTGTTTAGACCATCTTAAGACTGCCGACAAATGTTTGCATCTACTCGTAAGTTATTTCCATTAACATGCACTTATGTATGGCAAGTGTCTGGGGCTCAAATCAGCGGCTTCTCTGCGCCGCGGTGGGTGGTTGGGTGGCTGGGTGGTTGTGTGGTGGCAATCGGTTTGTTCCGAATCAGCTACTGCTGGGAAAAGTAAATGCTCGGGCCACAAATATTTGGACGGGCGACCGCGCAAACAATGTTTTTCTAGCCAGAAGTTATGTTTTTAGTTTTGTGGCATTCGTAGAGTGGATCTTTGGGCGGCTGACCCTGGGCAGGACTAGCCCTGGCAGAGGACAGCAGGGGCTGGGCGGCCCAGCGACTGTGCGACTGGGTGACTGAGTGACTGGAAGGGGGCTGGGTGGTTGGTAGTGCGGGTGTTTACCCATTAACTTGCTTTTATTGACAACGACGACTTCAGTGATGAAATGTAAGCAACATCAAAGCCAAATACTCGCTCCTTTGCTCGCCTTGGCTTTTCAATTCGCTTCTCCTGCTCAGCTGCCGGTTGTTTGGATTTTGGTTGTTTCCAATGTTTACACAGAGCCCCCAGTGCCAGGTCCAGCGACACGACCCCCACCACCCTTCTGCCAAATCCTGCGACGAATGCGACAAGAGTGGCCCAAGCCAGGGAGAGGGTAGACAGAAGAGGGAGCTGGCTGTTGAGCGGCATTATCCCTTTTGACGTGCGCGCATTATAAAAATCAATGAATTAACATTTACATGCAAAAGTATTTGACCACAAAAAAGAAACAAATGTACAACGGCCAACTGTTGGGCGACCCGTGCCCATTTGTGTACGCCGTGTGTGTGTGTGTGTCTGTGTTGCGGAGGGCGTCAACCATGCCCACTCAACCCATGATGTCGAAGCATGCCAGGGACCAAAGCCTGCCCGTATATCCCTTCTATGCATATACTTGATTACTGGTGTCTTTACCCCTGGCCACCTCCCCCCGCCCCCGGTACCGCCCATCCCGCGCACCGTTTGAATATTTGCTTTTTATGCGAGTGTTTTTCCTTTGCTTTTTTCTTTTTTCTACTTCTTTTTTTTTATCCTCTTTTTCTGTTTGTATGGATGTGGCAACATTAAAGTCAGAGGGCATTCGGACTCGACTACGGTTCATTCAATCCTTGGCCAGGCGGGGTGAGTGTGGCTTGGTGTGCGTATGTGGGTGTGTGTGTGTGAGGGTGGGGCAGACGACAAAGCAGGCCTATGCAAAATCATTTCTATAACAAATTTAATCATCCTAAACAGTTTCCCCCAACCAGCAATTGATTCATTTCAGTGCCTTTCAATTGGCTTTTAACCGATTAGCAGCACAGTTGCCAACTTCCTCTGCCTTACCCCTTCCCCTCCACTCGCCCGCCTTACCTGCCCAGTCAGGGAACATTAACCCTTTCGTGATTTCCCATACCACTTCATTAGCATAAAACGGCAATATTTGACAACACTCAAAGCCCATGGAAATGTCCAAAATATATGCAGGCTCCATATGCCCAAATTGTAGCCATAGGTGAGTAGCAGCCAGATCGAAGAAGACTGATGAGGTATTCAACTTAGGGATACCCTCTAAGTATGCTTATTGAAAGTTGAGCCGATTTTATATGGATTTAAATGTAATTTTTGTTAACTTAGGCGGACGCAATCATTCAAGATTTGATAAAGTTTTAAGTTTTTGAATTGCGATTATTTTTACGATACGATATTCAATATAATGAGGTTTACGGATTAACTGTGAAATTAAAGGAAGAACAATATAAATATACTTACAAATAGACTAATCTAGTTTTTACAATGTAAAAAGTCTTACCAGATTTGTCGACCTTCACACTTGTGCAGACCCGTCAATTTAAGATACCCTCTCAGAGCTGATACTAATCGGTATTCGAAATAGTATGTAAGCTGCCCTTTTAGCCAATTGTTTAGATATTTCAAATGCTTATTGCCATTAAGCTGAGTAAAGTAGCAAAGTCGCAGCCTGTATGACACTTGAAGCTGACAGAGGCCAATGGCAAAGAGAACCAGGACTGAACGCAGCTAGGCGAAAGGATCGGCATCGATGGGAAGCAGCGGAAGGCAATACTCAGATTAGATCGACGCGACGCGAAGCGAAGCGACAATGGAACGTGCTATGTTCGCTGCTGATAAGAGCTCTGAGCATCTGAGCTCTGGATAAACGTCGCACTGGAGCTGGGCCCGGTCCAAGACACAGACGCTGGGCTGCTGTCAAAGACAAAGTGTCTGGCATAATGCTCATGGGCACTTTGAAAGCCGAAACGAGTACGCGAATGCAGAATGCAGAATCCAGAATGGAGGCTGCAACAACAGAGGCGGCGGCAGCAGCGTTTCCTGCTTGTAAAGCTGGCCCCTTAATCTCGCTTTCGGCACGTATCGAGGAGCCGACGCGATATGTTGGCGGTCGCAGTAGTTTTACATACAATGCCAGCCAGCTACCGCCTGCGACTGCAACTGGGACTGGGACTGGGACTGGGACTGGGATTGGGTCGGAGACTGGGCACTGCAGACTGGGAGTTGCAGCTGATGTCCGGGCAGCAGTTGCTGTTGCTGATCGCATGCGATTGCGATCGGCGCGGTAACAAAGCGATAATGCGAAAATCGTGTAATCCATTAGCGTAACTTTTTGCAAATTTGTGACAATGACAATATTAAGATAACACAGACAATGCCACCAAAGCGCTCCAGCTACAGCTACAGCTCTCGACTCCAGCTCTCGACTCCAGCTCTCAGCTCGAGCCGCTCGAGGCTCTCGATAGAGGCTCTTGGTCTGATGCTGTCCAATTGTGCTGCCCATTGTTTGCCCAATGAGCAGCCAGTGTGCCAAATTAATTTGTCGCCAGCCGCACTCCGCCACAAAATCCCTGCCATCAAGTCTGGTGGTCTCGTTCCTCTCTCTCTCTCTCACTCGCTATCTCTGCTCGGTATGCGTTTCTCTCTGCTGACTTCATCAGCTCGAAAGATGTCAAACTGGAAATTGTGTTTCAGCTCCAGCTTCAACTCCAACTCCAGCTTAAGCAGATCTGCAGATCTCTGTTGTGGTCCATCTCTCGTATTCAGCATATGCCTTTAATTGAAGATGCGTGCGCGCATACTTAAATCGCGCAAACAACACTTTGATCTTAAAAGAAGTGACGTTTAGTGGTAGTTTTATGGCGATAATGATCTTTCGGATGGGACAGTGATGCCATTTATTATGCAGCGATTATCGGCTGAGCATGCTCCAGCTCTTCGCCCAAAAGGACCAAGCCAAAAGCCCCATGCCTCAAGGCATGACAACAAATGCAATGCACAGATTGTGACACTCGTCTATAGCAACAAATATAGCACAGACATACACACATACATTTGTAAATATATATATATAAAGAAGTTTGTCCTGATCAATGCACAACCCACAAAGTCAGAGCTGCGAAGTTGCAATTTTAACAGAAGCTTCCTCTTGGGCCGAAAGTGAGGTTTTGAAAGATTCAATCTGCAAGCTTGTATAAAAAACAGGCCATTTCAAGGCCTAGGTGTCGGAATAACAAGCGAGAAGTCGCCGGCTCAACTCTAGCAGCAATTGCCAATTTTTAGATATGTTTAATGTTATGTTGATTAACCTAAAATGTGTGTCATATGTTTTCCTTGGCAGGCCCCAAGAGGTCGATTGAGTCGCGTTATGGGCTTTGCTTAGCAAGAATTTTCGGGGTTCGAATCTCTGAGAAGACAAATGACGGAATATTTAATGTATGGTCTTTTAAAGTTCACCTTAGTTAACTTACCGACAGTTCCGAGCCTGTCTTTGGCGTTGCCATATGTCCAATGCACTGAAAGGTGGCAACAAAATGTTCGTATGAAAAACAGACAGAAAACTGACAACATGTTAAATTGTTTTCGACTTGAACTGAAATTCGGAAAATTAGTTAAAGAGCAACGGCCAAGTTGAATCGATTCTTTTCATATTTAGCTTCCGGCTTACCCAGTCCCACTCCCCGCGCCTCCTTTCCTCCTCACCAATCCCCCCTCCTTTCCATTCAAATCAGCTTCAAGTGAACACAGCGATCGGGCGAGGGTATTGCCCTTGTCATTTACTTAGTCGTTTGGGGCCCTGTGTCCCAACAGTTGTATTACCCATCGGCTGTTGTTATGATTTGTCACCTTTTAATTTTTAGATGGCAGCAAATGTAAACTATTGTCGCCCGCGATGTAAACACATCGCAAACAAAGAAAACAAATACCCAGTTTTAGTCCCAGTCCCAGTCCCTGTCGCAGTCCCAGTCTCCAACCTCCGGTCTACAGTCTCCAGCCTCCAGTCACCGTGCGTCATGTCGCTGTCGCTGTCGTCGATGTTGTCGTCGTCAGCGTCAGCGTCATCGTCATCGTCATCGTTGGAGCCAGTTCCGTTTGGGCAAGTGCCAAGTCGAGTCGCCCGCCAAGTCACCTGCCCGCTGCCGTTCAGCGTAGGGGAGCCGCATGCAAGTGCAGTTTGCAATTGATATTTGGTATTTGGGATTTGGTATTTGGTGGCGGGCTGCGCTGCTTAACAGTAGAAACGTCAAGCATCTGGGGCTGTGGAACTTCGCTCAGCACCAAGAAAGCCGAATGCTCACACACAAACCCACATCAAATAACAGTTTATGGCATTACACCACAGTGCACAGCACCACAGCATGCCACTGCCACACATTTCCTTATGCCCTGCTCGTGTACACAATTTAGAGAATTTTGCTACTGGCTGAAGATGTGCTCGTGACCAAGTCACGTGAGTCGTGAGTCGCTATACCAAACGCGTGCCTAATGTACAGTGAAACTGCTCTAAGGATAACATATATTACTGATCAATTAATGCTTCACTTTACCTGGGAACTGAAATCGTAATTCTATTAGAGAAGCTTTCTGAGTATTGCATGAACAGCAAAAAGAAAGTTGCTGGTTCAAATCGCAGGCAAGTTTTTGGAGGTGGCATTGTCTTGACCAACGGGCTATTTTATTTCACGAAATTTATAATAGTTAATTTATTTTTATTTAAGTTAAAAAAAGGAGATAACTGCGGGTTTAGTTAGGAATAGCTTGTCAAAGTTTTTAGTAGAGGGATAAACAGTTCGTTATACGTTTATTTAGGTTCCTCATCATGTTGTTTCACTGTATATCACATCTCTAATTTGAATGCAGTTACAAGTTGCGCCTCGCCACCTTCTCAATGCCTAAAACTCCTCGCTTCCATTACCCATTTCGCCCTTCATCGATTACGCACACACATGCACGCACACGCACACACTCGCACGCACCAACACACACATAGACATATCGTATTTTTAGCTAGTGTTGATGTCTTCAATTAAAGAACCGCGGATGCTGCCAACAGCAATTAGATTGCGGTACGTTTAGGCTAGTGCGAGTGCGAGCCGATGTGTTTAGCTGGCAAGTGAGGGGGCGGGCGTTGGGGGTGGGCTTGCCAAAGGGGGAGGGGGAGTGGGCTGGTTTTGGTCACACATTCCCATTGCTGGCAGTGCAAGGTGTCGCCGCCGTTGTCGTCGCCACCTCTAAAAATTAGTTGTCAAATGGCTTTTCAGCAATTTGTGTGACAGACGGCTTTTACCACAAAGTGTAAAAGTGAGAGTGTCGCCGCGTCGTTGTCACTGTCGTTGTCACTGTTGCTGATGTTGTTGTTGTTGTTGTTGTTGTTGCCGCTGTCGATGCCGTGAATCATTAACATTTGACAAACGTATTTGTTCTTGTTAATAACTTACAAATTTATGATTTGCCTCTCGCCTGCGTAATGTTTTTTCATTATTTTTCTTCTTATTTTTATTTTGTTGATATTTTTGTCTCGACCTCGCCGCACATGGCCCACTGTATTGGCCCCTTGATGGCGACGCTGGCGACAGCAGCAGCAGCAGCAGGCAGCAAACAGTGAGACGGTGGCGGGGGCGGGGGCAGGGGTAGGTGGTCGTGGTCGTGGTCGCGGTCTACATGTGCCCCCCTTGTCAATATAATCGATTTAATATGAATTTTTCCATTAGTCGCATTCTCCGATTTTAGACGCGTCGTTTTCATAACAGCTCACAGCCTGCCCCGCACCGCACCGCACCGTCCCCCCAACCCCGTTACCCCTTTTGGTATGGCACGGGTGCAGCACATTTATATCATATATACAGAAGCATTTCCCTTCGAGCTGTGCATGTGCCGGAGTTTTGACTATGTACTCGAACTTTAAAAGTATTCATGGGGACCACCAATTGTGGAGATTCGTTTGCACGACTGCTTAAATAAATAAATACGTGCACATGTACATACATATATGCACATACATACAAATATATATACATATATATAAGTGTATATATATATGGTCAATCAGAGATGCGTGCGGTTTCACTTTTATATCCCCAGACACAAACACACACACTGCGCGATCTTTTCACTATTAGAATCCAAAAAGTTCAGAGGGGGCATCTCCGTCTACGTCCACGTCCATGTCCATGTCCACGTCCACGTCTACGTCTCAGATTCCACATTGCATTTTCTTTGCACGGTGGTCTCTTTAGGCCGATTGAACTATTCCGTATACCATAAAGCTGGACGCAGCATCTGGCAAGTGGGTCGCCGCAGTCTCCCAATCACGGGGCATTATTTCAGCGAATTAAACACTCCGGAGCGTGACTCTTCCAGCATGTGGGCGTCATATTAACCAATGTCGATGTGTGTTCACAACTAGTCACGAACCCCAACATATTGATGGATTATTTTTAAACTTTTGGAACACGAGACTTTTGCCGAGACCCGCCTCATGCAATGCGTGCTCGCAATTTGTAATCATACTTTGTATCTATTAGCATAGATCTGATAAATAATAATTTATATATCTGTATCTATATCTATATCTATATCTATATCTATATCTATATCTATATCTATATCTATATCTATATCTATATCTATATCTATATCTATATCTATATCTATATCTATATCTATATCTATATCTATATCTATATCTATATCTATATCTATATCTATATCTATATCTATATCTATATCTATATCTATATCTATATCTATATCTATATCTATATCTATATCTATATCTATATCTATATCTATATCTATATCTATATCTATATCTATATCTATATCTATATCTATATCTATATCTATATCTATATCTATATCTATATCTATATCTATATCTATATCTATATCTATATCTATATCTATATCTATATCTATATCTATATCTATATCTATATCTATATCTATATCTATATCTATATCTATATCTATATCTATATCTATATCTATATCTATATCTATATCTATATCTATATCTATATCTATATCTATATCTATATCTATATCTATATCTATATCTATATCTATATATATATCTATATCTATATCTATATCTATATCTATATCTATATCTATATCTATATCTATAACTATATCTATATCTATATCTATATCTATATCTATATCTATATCTATATCTATATCTATATCTATATCTATATCTATATCTATATCTATATCTATATCTATATCTATATCTATATCTATATCTATATCTATATCTATATCTATATCTATATCTATATCTATATCTATATCTATATCTATATCTATATCTATATCTATATCTATATCTATATCTATATCTATATCTATATCTATATCTATATCTATATCTATATCTATATCTATATCTATATCTATATCTATATTTATATTTATTTATACGAGTATTTTAAAAACATTTGCTGTGACTTGTAATCAATCCCACTTGTCAAGCACGGATCTGCCTATTAGGGCCAGCTCTACCCAAATCCTAAATCAAGTCCACTTTCAATCTTAAGGCTACCAGTGGACACTGGGACGTATGTGGGAGGATTATGAGAGTGTGAGGGGGAGGTCGGGGAGGAGCTGTCGCTGCCACTGCTGTTGACGTTGACTTGTAGCGCGTGGATATTAAATATTTGACTGGCGTTTCAACAAAGTGAAAATTTATTAAACTTCTAAATAGTGTTGACAAAGATGTACGAGAGTGTGACAGACATGACAAATAGTTTAGCCCGAGCAACCCCCCAACCCACCGCAGCCCCTTTGCGAACACATACACACACACACACACACACACCGTCGCTTTGACAGCAGCAATTTAAAGTGATGCCAGCGCCTGGTTCTAGGCGGGGAGCGGGGAGAGGGGCTATTGCTGGTGTCACAAAGTGGCGTGAGATTTGGGAATGAGGCGCCACCGACTGACATACTCCCCATTATTTGTCAGCCTCAATTTGAACATCATTAAATGAGTTAATGCAATTTAAAACTCTCGACATCTGTACTCATATCTGTGCGCATATTTTTCACCATTTGCGTTTGCCTTTCATTGGGGTTGTTGCTGTTGTGCGTGTGTGTGTGTGTGCTTGTGTGGGTGCGTGTGAGTGTGTGTGTGTGTGGTTGGCACTCATTGTTTTGCCAATATGTATACTGTGTGGTGTATCTGTTGCTGTAACTGTTGCCATATCAGTATCCTTTTTTTTTTGCTGTTACATCTTTACAATGGCATTTACATTTTTTCCCCGACGCTGTTGTTGTGCATGTTTAACACCAGGAACTGTTGTTTAATGTGTTGTTCCTGTGGCGCTCCCTCCACATCCGCATACCGTACCGCTGGCATCCGTCCATCTAGCCACCCGCCAGGGTGGGTTAGAGAGGGTGGCTCTGGCTGGCTGACTGGCTGGCTGGCAGCTGAAGTCAAGTTCGCATCATTCTTCAAAACGTTTAAGAATCAATTTCAACACAATACGCTCGACAAGTAGTAACAAAAAAAAGCCTCCCCACTTCCAGCTTTTACCCAGGGGCTTTGCCCCCGCATGCAAATGCCATTGGATTAATTTGTGAAGCTTTGGATGTGACAGACAGCCTGCCTTTACAGTTTCCCCCAGCTGATGATGGTGTTATTGTTACTGTTATTGTTGTCGCTGTTGGTTTTGGAGCTCTTGGCGACCTTGGCTCTACTTTCCCAGTGGTGGTCCATTAAACGACTATTGACAGCTCTGTCGGTGCACGGTGTACAAATATGAAACAACAAGCTGCCCAAAATATATGCACCACAACTTCCATATAAAATGTCAAACGAAACAAAGTTGTCAGCTTGATTAGCTGCAATTAAAAATAATCCACAGCCCACTCACGCTCGCATGTATTGGTTACCGTCAACGACAGCCGATGCTAGGCGTGCGTGCGGCTCGCGTCTGTGTGCCCTGTGCGTGTGAGCGCTGCGGCATTTGTGTGGGTGGGCATGAAGTGCGTGGCTCGTTGTGTGGCTGTGTGACTGTGTCGCTGCCTCTTTGTATGTGTGTGTGTGCTGGGTGTCGTGTATGCAAATGTTTGACAGTGTCGCTTTATTGTTCCGCTTCGTTCCATATGGTTTAGCACTCGCCAAGCAGCCAAGTGCCAAGAACCACTTGCTGCTGTTGCTGCTGCTGCTGCTACTGCTGCTAAGTTGTGGAAAGTCACGCTGCCATATTGCGTGTTTTGATTGATGGATAAGCGCGGTATTTGTTTTGCAAACACTTGACAGGCGGCTTGATTAAAAAACTTCACTGCTCACATGGGACTTGGCGCTGGCGCTGGCTCCGGCTCTGGCACTGGTGTTGCCACTGACACTGCTGCTGCTCGCTGGTGTTGGCTGTTGGTTGTTGGCTAAACGGCAACGTCCTCGACGACATGTTCGGGCGTGTCCCCGGCACCGGCACGAGCACGACAGTCAGCCCCTGCCATTGCTTTGGCCAACCTGCTCAATTACCAGAGGGCGGCAGATACAATTTACATGACGCTTACGGTCTGTCCTGATTTGTTGTCCCTATTTATTTCACGACCTTTGTTGAACATGCAAATTACCATAAATGAAATTGTCGAAACTCTGCAACAGCCGTCGTCCCATCGCACAATCTTTCATCCTGTCAGATATGTCATCACAACTCAGAGCGGAGCGCAGCAAATGAAAGTCAAGCGTTGATTAATCGAAAATTCATAAACACACAGCGGTCTAACAGAAAATTCCATTAAATATCTCAACTCGAATATCTGTATAATTTACAAACATATATACAAAGGCACACAAATGTACATACATATATGTATGTGTGCACATATTCCATGCCCAGAACTTTGTGCTCTGTAATGGACCACAGAGCACAGCATTGGCACTGTCTATTCTTGAGTTTATTTTCGGATACTTTCCGTTTGCCAATCGAGCAATCTCCGGGGGGCTAGTGGAGTGGGCAAATCGGGTTCATAGTGATGCCAGCTATGCCGATAACGATAACATTTATTTAATGAATCATTAGGTAAAGAAGCTTGAGAGCAAGCCAAGAGATATTCTAACTTTGGACAGCATTTAGCCGCACTCGAGTTAAGTTCATTTTGGGATATGTAACCTATATCACATACATGTACATATAATAGATATGTGACAAAAAAGCATGCAGTGTTGCCAGCTTGCAATGTTTTGCACATATGGCAGCACTTGCTAAATATAAATTATACGATCCCGGAACCGACTTTCCGACTCGTTGAGCTGCGTTGCCACTTTCTTAAAAACTTACACATTTCGCTGACAAGCAGATAACTTCTTGTCAACTAGGTTGACTGAAACTTAAAACAGATACCTGGTTTTGGGCAAAAAAATTGATTTCGTTAGACAATTTCTTAGCCCATAATGGGTCCAGGGGGAATATTTCAATTGAATATCATTTACATTTTTGATATGTGGCTCGCATTTGCCGGCAACATTATTGGCGGCGAGTGAACTTCACGCCGTTATTATGGATGGGTCTACGCAATTACGATAACTGCATAATGGTCTATTTATCATGAACGGCTGGCTAATCAATATGAGGCCAGCGAAGAGAAAAAGGGTAAATGGAATGGCAACGGTCACTCGAAGCGCATTCACAAATGTCCCCTGGCACTATAATACTTTGTATTTATTTAGCCTGAATAAAGATGTCATAAAAAACAAATTTCACTTTTATGTTTTGGCACAAGCAAGGCGGAAAAGATTCATGGCCCATTCGAATTGGCCTTTAGCATCCGCGGACGGGGATGCAGCACTTTTTCGGAAGGGGGCGCTCCCCCTGGTAGCCATCAGCCACCAGCTACCAGCTACCAGTTAGCATGTACCATATACCATATAGCATACTCGAACACCAGCTACCGGCTTGATGATGCTAACGCTGATGCCCAATTTGAGAAGGAGCGGCCGAGCGACTGCATGAAACATTAGCATTAGCTGCCTACGGGCCCTGGTTGTATCCAAAGGACTTGACTACTCGCCCAATGCTCAAAGGGTTAACGTGTGCATACATTTTTCAGCTCTTAAAGGGGCGAAGAGGACTGAAAACGGGAACGGGAATGGGATTGGAAATGGGAATGGGAATGGGGTGTGTGATTCGCCTGCGCCCTGGGCTTTGATACATGGCACAATTTCGGTTGGTGGGAGGGGGGCTCAGAGAGACAGAGCAGGAAGCGAGGGCTACTGTTGCTTGTTATTGTTGTCACCCTTGTACTGGATGCAGGAATACACATAGCGTTACATCGTTAGGCTACAGCCACAGGCGGACGAGCCGACGAACGGACGGACGAGCGGACGTTGGGCCAGTCAGCTTTTGGCAGAGCCCGGTCAGTGGGTGGGAAAGGGTTTAAATGATTTGTCGCCTTTTACGCGAGCGATTACCACATTATAGGATAAAGCGCTCCTTATATTGGAAAACACTTTCGTTTATTGCACGATGCGCCACTTTGTGAGCAAATGTATTCCCACTTGTGCGGCCCCAGGTCCTGGTCCTGGGCAACGAAAGGGGCGACGCAACCGGAATTAGGTATTCAGGCAGGGCCCGTGGCAAGCATTGCGACACATTCAAAGCTTTTCCCATCGGGTTCATAAATAATTCCAAAGCAGTTCTTACATAAACAACACCCAACAACAACAACAACGACAGCAACGAAAACAGGAGAACAACATGCTCGCACTTGGAAACATGGAATTCAATTTGAGCCACCTCCAACTGCTGCTGCTCCCCAACTCCGAGCTGGGCCCTTTGAGTTCGTTAATGAGTTTCTACGCAATTTCGTTAGCAGGAATTATTAAAGACCCGACAAAATTATTATGCAGCTCAGAGCAGATACAACAGATACAACAACTAAAGCAGCGAGTCATACAATATGCATGCTGCTCTTACTTTTGCAAGCACCCCGCCCCTCAAACAGACAACCCCTCCGCGTTGCTCATCGCATGTTGCTAAAGACTCTGCCAGCCCAGGACTGGGCGAATTGTCAATGCAATTTAACCAGTGCTCGATTCGTGAGCCGCGTCTTGTATCTGATTTGTCATTTGGCATCAAAAGGCGCATCATATTACACCTGGTGCTGCACAGGGCCAGTTCCCCTTCCAGTTTCAGTTGCAGTTGCAGATGCAGTTGCAGCAGTAGCAACAAATGAGACCACCGTCCAAGTGGAGCTGTTGTTGCATGCACAGATTAGATCGAGGGCAACAGCTTTAATACACTCATCGCCAAAGCAACTCGGCTATCAGCTGCCGTTTGACCCACCAAGGGTTTGCTTCGATATGTCAGAGTTTTCCGGTTTATGCATTATTTTTGATCCCATTTGCATTTAGCTGCCACGCCTTAAGTGTAGGGTATTTCAGGCTTCTGTGCGTTTCGCATAAGTCTGTTTGTTGATTTTGTCATGCGTTTAAAAAATTTGCTTTCGGGCACGACTTCATGAATGCGGTTTTGAGGCGAGACAGTCCTAACTTCAGGTCCATCAAACTGTGTAATGAGTTTGTATGCAGTTTGCGTTGATTATGTCTCATTGCTACCCGTTTTTTGATACCCTTTGTGCTCGATAAGGTGTGCGTGAGCTGTGCATTTATTCAAATACCCAAATTTGGCAATACCTTTCGGCCAGCCGGACTGGAGGGCATCGTGCATTCGAGCTGGGACTGTGCTCTTTTTGATTTCTCTTATTTTTATTTATCATCAGCTGGTAGCTTGACGGGGCCTGGGCCCACGGCTGGGTCTGGGCCTGTGCCTGGTCCTGTGCCTGTGCCTTAATCATCTGGCTGCGGCTACTTTAGTTTTGTTGCCAGCTCCTGGGCTTTGTGGTGCGGTTTTTGATCGTGCTGCGTCTCAGATTTCATAACAAGCGGAGATGTTTTATGCCTCTTGTAGATTGCGACAAACAGCCACAAGACACACGCCTTTGAACCAATGAACTTGATGAACTACGATCTTACTTTAATACTAATAAGGATCGCTGTTTGAAGCCTAATAGAAGGGCATGGCTTTTAAATACTTTTCATAATTCGTTATGATAGAGTTAAAATTAAAATCAAAATAGTAATTGAAATAATAAATAATAAGTCCCATGGTGTGCACTCCTCGGTAGATGAGTTGTTTAAGTGAAGGATGCCGGTTCAAATCCACAGGTAATGTATGGTAATATCAAAGTCGCAAGCTCTAGATATCCCATATTTATTATAATGATAATACTTATGTTTAAGAAATCCCTAAACTATTAAAAAAGCAAAGGCTCGATCTAGGTCAGTCGAGACAATTTCACAAAGTCTGTTTCTCTATAATAACTAAATTTAATAGCTAATAGCATAGTTGGCATATATAACGTTAAGTTTTCTAATTGAAGGAATTCTATAATTTTTGGATACCCTTTACTCGTTTCAATTAAGAACAGTTCCAGAAACAATTGCAGGGTCTGGCTCTGAAGCTCAACCCAAATTGTATTGTTTTTTATGGGCTTTGTCATTTTGGCGTTTATCCGAGTGTGGAGAGTATGAAATATTGTTGACGGATCAACCACTGGAGACGGGTCCTTTTGGCATTTACAGTTAGCAACGAGTCTCTGTGTGTGTGTGTGTGTGTGTGTGTGTGTCTGTGAGTCCTGGGGACAGCTGCTTGAAACAAATTGCTGATATGTCCAGAAGCGATGCCGCAAATTAGTGTGTTTAATACGTGTGTCTGCAGCGTTAACAAATTGAACTCATTTCGTTTACATTGCGATGATCACCGGAAAACAAATGGCCGCCAAGTGGCGCAGACGGAAGCTTTAACGGTGCTGGACAGCGACTGGACAGGAACTGGCCCGGGTACAAGGTGTCTTTTGTCTGTCGTCGTTGGCGCCAAGTCCAACTGCATGTCCTGTGTTCTTTACTCAGGCCTCCTGAGCTCGGTGGGAAAGCGGTCAAGCTCTCACAATGGCACAAGTAGTTTTGCGAAACAATAAGACAAATGAGCGGCACGTAAGTTATTTGTACATTTTGTCCCCTCAACGCCTGGGACATCAGATGTTATGGTCATAAACAAAAGTGTTTTAATAACAAGGTTAATGACAAGTGGAATGCCCGCAGACAGCCGCAATTCCAACACAAACAACTGGTAGCAGACGGGAGTGGGAGCAGGACATGGACCTGGACCGGGGACAGCAGCAGCAGCAGCAGGATTCACAGGTCGTTCGAGTGAGTACGTGAGACAAGTCTTTGGGCTATTGTCGTCGTCGTCGTCGTCGTCGTCGTCGTCTCAAGACGAACAAATCGCCAACCGCTGGTCAGTCACGAAGTAAACAAATAACATACCCAATGTCACTAGACCTGACACGCCACAGGATGAAGAAGGATGCCTGGACATATGTGCCTGCGTCCAGAGACAGGGGAGGGATGTCTATTGTGCGCTGCTCGTCGTCTTTTTTGTTTTGCGGTGGGGCTAACGAGATAGCCGGAATGTCTAATAGTTATGGACTTGTATCAAAATTTAATTATGTCAAATATTTCACTTGTCAATGCGGCATCGGGCTTGAGTCAATGTCCAAATTGCGAGTCCCAGTTTGAGTCCAACTCGGACAATGAGCAGCCACAGGCAATCGGGCCACAGCACAGCTGCGGCTTGCCCCGCTTCAACTTGGCCAAAGAACTGGTCCCAGCCAAGAAGCTGGCGCTGCCGCCGCTGTAGCCACTTCATAGATTATTAAAGCGAAATGTTATACAAAAGCATATAATTCTTATTCTTTTATTACAAGTATATTGCCAGCAAGTGTCCGAATGCTGGTGCTGCCGCTTGGCGTCGGTGGTGTTCGTGTTGTTGCTGCTGCTGCTGCTGCTGCTGCTGCTGCTGCTGCTGGTGATGGTGGTGGTGGTGGTGTGGCTTGTGCTGCTGCTGCAATCAATTCATGCATAAACCCTTATGACTTTATACGCTTCACGCTTTCCCCAACAAGAGGCCGCTGCACGGAACACTGGACCGTTGGACCGTTTGGACACGAGAGCATGTTATGGCCAGTCGGGAGCGTATGCCACAGTAATATTTTACCATAATGTAACGGAAAATAGCCAAGACGTGGTCATTTGAAATATTTCATTTTATTTCGCTTCAGTTTTCACAACAACAACAGCAGCAGGAGAAAAAGGTGTAGCGACAAACAGAGACAGCCGCAGACAGAGACAGAGACAGAGGCAACATTACATATGAAAGAACAGATACATAAATACTTGTTTATAATATGTACTTATTATATATGCACATATACATCCATTGTAAATAGAGTCCACAAGCTCACAATCCGCCCAGCTCTCTATTCAATTTGACTTTGATTTGCGAATTACAATTGGAAGAGATTTTCAGTTCTTCCACAGATAAGCTCTTCCACAGATGAGTTCTTCCATATGCCTATGTTAGAAATCCTATTACTTGATTTCACTTGTGATTTCCTATTTCTATTCTGTTAGTAGTCACTTTTTATTTCTAAAACAGTTATATACTCTCTGTTTTCTGCTGTCTGTACAATTATATCAAGAATATTCCACTTTATGGAAGATATTGATTTTATTGTCGAAGTTGGCTGGATAAGACCCGACTTCTATCATACACACTCTTATCGCATTGGGCTGTAAACATCGGACGACTAAATCATATAGATATATAAACAACAAGTTATATGAAAGTCAACGCTGCAAAGCTAAGTTTATAAGATTAAATCATAAGCTAGCCGAGCAATGTTCTACTTTCTTTAAAAATAACTTGATTAAGGGCAACTGATAAAGACCTAATGCCAATTGCTGGCTTCACAAATTGTTATTCACAGCTTTTTAAACTTTTATCAGAAAGTCCTTAAGTCATGATTGAAATACGTATTCGTTATTTCAGCTTTTAAAACATACTAAGAGAAAGAAAGAAATATAAGAAGTGCTCTACGAAGACTCTGTTTTTTTATTTTATGGGGCTTCGATCCCTAAACTTCAGGCTAAGCCCACTTAACGGCTCAAGTAAGTACATAGGGAAATTCCAAAAAAAAGAGCACCAACATTTTTAAAGTCCGAAACTCAAACAAATAATTCATGTGAGTAGTGAGGCGAGTTCTACTCAAGCGACTACTTGGATGTCAAGTTGTGTCTTCTGCTCAGCTGAAAGCGTTGCAACTGGAGAGCTGCACAATCAACAACATTTATATATATATATATATATATATACCTATATACAAACGCACACACGCACACACTCCTACTTAGTATGTGGAAACATACTTACTATGTAAGTTACATAGAGGAAAACTGAAAAGCGGAGCTCGGCTGTCGACTTTCTAGTAGCTACGTGACGTGAAAAAAAATCTAGAATTCAGGCTGCGGCTAAGTTGTTATTTTGTTATTGCGGGTCGCTGGAAAAGCATTCAAGGATGCGAATGCTTGCAAGGATACTCATATATGTGTGCCATTGATTCATGAGTGCATGGGTGTGGCCCTGGGCTGTCGCAACGGGTGTGTGTGTGTGTGTGCGTGTTTCTGTGTGTGCGTATGTGTGTGTCCGATTTGAAATTATTGGCTGCTCCCACGGGTGTCGTAAGTATGGACGAAATGCTTCGGTTCATGCATAGTTAGCCAGCAGAGGCTCTTCAGCCGCAGCCCCAACTCCAGACCCAGCCCCATGCCCCTTGCCCCTTGCCCAACACTTCTAACTCCTGACTCCGGCGACTGTTCCTCTTCGTGGTTACGGTCCACTTTTTTGTATTTTTATATATATACATATTTTTTTTGGCTTTTCATCTTATTGGATTGTTAGAGTGACCACAGATTGCCAGCAACGTCGCATATAAAGCAGCTCGAAATGCTTTATTGGGCTATTTTAAATTATCTGAGCCAATAAATGCAATTGCACGTAAAGCCAAAATCAAGCAACAACAAAAGCTTGAATGAGAACTTTCTAACATTTGTACTTAGCTTAACCACTTTTAAAATAAATACATTTTTCTTTTAAACTGTATTTATTCAATTAATTTGGAACTTATCAGAATCAAAAGTGAGCATTTGCCTGGACTTTAAAAGTTGTTTTTTAAAAAACTTTTTCAATATTTTTTACGTTTTATGATCGATTTTCGAGCCAAATTTTATGTTTTTTACTAATAATAAAAGAGTAAAATATATTATTTTTCAAAATATTATTCTTAAAACTTAAACAAATTTCACATATGAAAAGTTCTGAGATATAAAAATACAACATTATGTTATACAAAATAAGTAAATAATAATTTAATCAATTTTTTTTAAAGCTTAAGTAAATAAAACATAACTTTTATTTTACAGACACATTTATTTGCGATGCGATGAGTATTATATATGCTTTTGACTAGGTTCCCGAATCGAAGGCAGACGCCTGCATCTCAAGATCGTTAGACTGGGTATTCGCCCAAGTCACAGTTTAAGAGCGATTGCTTTGGGTCAACAGTTTTAGAGTCAGTCAACAAGCAGTGCTGAAAACATAAATGCCTCGCCTTGTGGTTCTGAGCGTGAACCTGGTTATTCACATCAATCCCAGCCCGGTTTTGGTTCAAAAAGCTCTTTTCTGGGGGCGTGGCTATATTATGTGATGGCCTACCTGTCGATTGACAGCCGCAGTCGTTGGATCGACAAGCGAGTTATAGCTGCTATGCATGCTCGAAGCGCAGTCGCTGCCGCTGCTGCCATTGTAGTCAATGGTTTTGGTGTTCCATGGTCGAGTCGAAACGAGTGGCACTCAGACTCGTTGCTGGGGACAAAGTGCGGGACAAGTGTGTCAAACTCTTGCAGTGCGGTGACAATTTAGAGAATCGCCGCAGAACTCTTGACAGCGCTGACAGCTGACAGAATTAGCCTTGAACACCGCCGCTGACGCAGACATCGTTGTGGCATTTTGGCCATGTTGCTGTTTGCCTGCTGCCCCGCACCCAACCCAGCCCAGCCCAGCCGGCTTGACACCTGACTCCATCACTCGCTCGGCTCGTCAACGCCAGCGCAACAATTTGTGATTGTTGAAGCTGTTTATTGTTGTTGCTGTTGCTGTTGTTGTTGTTGCTGCTGCTGCTGCCACAATGGAACGTTACGAATCGCGTTTCTGTCACAGAAATTAAACGACTACGCGTTTGACAGATAAATTGACACGATCAAGTGCGCCCCTTGCCACGATACATGACCATTAAGTTGGATTAAGTAAAATGGCAACCTCTTCGTCTCGGTCTTTGTCCCAGTCCCAGTCACAGTCCCAGTCCCATTCCCAGCCTCAGTCTCAGACTCAGTTATGGCCTGGCTTTCAGTTACGGTCTCGGTCCGAATTCCAATTGCCCATTAAAACGGCATGTCAAAAGGCAACAGCAACGCATTTGTTTCTAATTGAATGTCAACAATTTACTTATTGTCAAAGTCGACACCAACACGCCGTGGCCAAAGCCCTTTAAAGCTGTTGCCTAATCCCCACAATCAGAGCGGCAAATGCCAATTGCTATGGCATTAGTATCTTTGGTATTCTCATTACTTTACACCAACTGACCGACACATTTAACACGAAGTTTAGCACTTGGCAGTGGGCACATGTGCCCGGACTTTTCCCTATGTCGCTTGTACGTTGTACGTTGCACGTTGTATGTTGCACGTTGTACGCCATTTAGGATATGTTCCGTATGTGTATACAATCGAATGTTTACACATATTTATACATTTATAAAAAAAGACAAGAGAACTTGAAATCTTTGACACGCCACAGCTCGAATACCCTACATTAAAACTGTCGAACTAAGGTGAAGTCCCAGCATGTACTATATATATATATATGCATATATGAGACTAAGAAGATGTGTTTAAATTGGTCTATATTGTTTAGTTTTCGCTTTAAGAGAGAATAAACGATTATAAAACCGTGCCAGCTGCCACATATAATATATTAACAGAAGATTAAATGACATTTATAATGAGTTATGATAATAATAAATAAAATTATGATAATTAAAATGATAATAATAAAGTATAATAATAAAATTGGCATTAATACTTACCTATGGAAAAAAATGCATAAAAAATAATCTAGAAAGAAACTTAATTTACAAAAATTTATATTATTTTAAGTTTGATAAGGAATATCAAGAAAAAAAACATATTTAACTATTTAAAATTTATATCTATTCAATTTACAATAAAATGTGGCATAAAAAATAATTTTGTTTTCTATTAAAAATTAATAATCTAGAAAAAAAGATGAGCACATAAAATAATAATTTTTAGTTTTAATTTAGATTTTTATTTAGAATAATTTTGTTTTCTATTCGTGTCTTATGTTGGACCTGTTTGTGGCACTGGAAAGAGTATTACCAAAATATACATGTGCAACTGCATCTATTAAGGAATTGGCGCCAACATGTTCTTTTTAAAGACTAGTTTACAGTCTGCATTGTAAAAGTTGTGGAGTAATTGGCGCTAAACCGCCCACAAATCATCACGAAAATGTGACGAAATAAAATAAACAAACTGTCAAATGTCAAGACTATTTCATAAACATCTGTCTCCCCCCTGCATTAGACTTGTTCAGCCCTCTCTCCCTCTCTCTTTTTCACTTTCTCTCCCACTCTCTCCATCTCTCTCTCTTTGGCTCTGCATTTGTAGCTGAGATACAAACAGATGCTTTGGCTGGCGCCTGTTAAATAGCTGCCTAGTCCAGCCCAGGAGTCCATGGCGACCAGCTCAGGAGTTCCCATCTAGCCAGATACATATGTTTACATATTGTTACGCATACTAGCATGTATCCGTTTTCGACATCGTCGCGACGCAGTGCACCCAAATATCAGAGCTTAAATATGGATATGAGCATGGTTATGCATACGCGTATATGTGGGACACATGTCTGTTCTTTCATTCCATGTGCCTTGTCTCGTGTCTCTTGTCTCGTGTCGCGTCATTTTGTTGTTGTGCTGGCTGGGACAGATGCCGTTAGTAGCTTTAGTTTCCGTCTCGCCGAGGTGAGCCACTGCCACAGGCGGAAGACAATGTGGCCACACGCACACATAAATGTGGGTGCCCTACCTAGACACAGATACACACACACACACACATACACATATACGTACGGTAGTTGAGGTGGGATTGCGGAGTGAATACCTCGAGACACCCAAACCAGAAAAACCCACCCAGCACGCGCCCTTAAGGCTCACGGCGTAGTCGTTGCCATAATTCGTTACCTCTTCATCGTCGCAGACGTAAAAACATATAAAAGATAGAAATTTGTCCCAGGAGCTTTGAAAATTTACAATTTAATTTTGCAGATGGCTCGACTCGGCTGCCGTAATGGCATCGGGTTGACTTATTCCGTCTGTGTTTTGACTTTTGAAGACAGTCCGCCCCCATCCTCCATTCCCGTTCCGTTTAGCCCTCCTCCCTATACTCCCTATCTCTTGTCTGTCTCTGCTTGTGCCCCGCCCGCCGCGTAGCTCATTCATATGCGAGAATGTAGATTAAATTAGTTAAGAGCGCACTTTGACCTTAAGCACTCAGATTTTTGACCAGCTTTATGGGCAATAACTGGAAATTGACTCTGGCAATCACTTTGCAACATTCTCGCCAAGCTCCAAGTACATTATGAGTATACAAGTATATTCGAAACGTAGCAAAACTTTCGAATATTATGAGTGCGAGTATGTGTGTGTGTGTGTACGAGTGTGTTGTTAAGTTCTGTTCTGGCTTTTGATTGAAGACAAACTCATTGAGTCGCACATGTCGCAATGTCACCGTCCAGACAACGGCCTGGTCAGCAAAGAGAGTGAGTGAGAGCGACAGAGAGGGAGTGAGGAGCAAGAAGGAGTAGGGGGTTGAGTTCGAGTCCTTGTTAAGTCCCTGACGTCGTTATCCGCTTAATTACGATAATCATTCATCAATGTGACATTTGCGTTTGACAGACGAAGCTGAATCACGAGCATGATTAATTTTTTCGCTCTCCCAAGTGAAATCCGCAGAGAAACATTTCAAGCTCCAAACTTACGCAGCAAAACTATTCAACATATATTTTGTTGTTGTTCTTCTTCTTGGATTGAACAGGCAGGTGGTTGCACTAACCAAGTAATTGACTGAAGAGCTACAAATTGACACATACGATTTCTGGTAAAGTTACAATGAATACCACTTTTTATTTGGATCTGTAGCATAAGGATGTCACGCACTCAAAATTTATAAAACAATATGGTAATAATAATAATAACGATAGTAATAATATTTATAGCAATAATAATATAATAATAATAATCATCAAGGAAATTAAAAGCACCTTCCGATTCGTTCAATCAGCCTACTTTGCTTTCTCTGTCAAAGCTTTAACTTGTTGCGAATTACAAGCTTTAACTTCCACAACTTAAAGTGTGTTTTACTAATGAAAGATCTTCAACCTTTATTAACCAAAGAGCGGGCAATTTGTGTATAGTTGTATAAAGTGGTAAAGACCCGTGCCTCGAACCTTGACCTAGTAATTGGCCTGCTTAAAGTAAGTATTATACAATAAAAGTTACTTAAATTAACTGTCAAATTATTTAAATTATTATGTGTTCTTACAAATTAGCACCCAAGCTTGTCCATTGGCAATATCCCAGCCCTAAATGTAGGTACATTTCCTGCCTTTCCTTTATACATTTGTACTCTCTATGCTTGCTGCCTAAATAACAACTAAATGTTAGTTAAGCCCTGTAATGAGGATTACCTGAAGACTGCCCTATGAGTCCTTGATGCCTGTCGTAGCTTCAAAGTGTCGGATAAATTAAATGATGTTACAATGACTTTGTGTGGGGCTAAGACCTTCTTAGCTTGGCCAGCTTTATGTACGCAAAGGTTTCGGCTCAGCTCTTTGAAACATTACCAATGTCTGTGTGTGTTTGAGTGTGTGTGTGTGTGTGTTTGAGTGTCTGTGTGTGGGTGTGTGGGTGGTTGTGTGTGAATTACGCGCATGTGTTGGATGTGTGTTTATTTGCGCCAGCTTAACTGGCACTCGAAACCATCAAGTGTTGGGGCCAAAAACGGTACTCTCACTACAATTTGCTAGACCTGCCGCTGGCCAACGGCATCGCCTTCGCCTCGTGCTGCTGTTTAGTGGAACCGTAGCTGGGACTGGGGTTTCGCAGTTGCACACGAGTACGCGCAGTTAAAGTTAACGCTTGAGCGAACCCGCTGCCCGCTATGAGGTGTCTCAAGGGAGTCCGAGTACGAGTACGAGTCCGAGTCCGTGTCCGCGTGCTGGTGACGGTGTGACGGTGACGGTGACGGTGACGGCGCCGACACGATTGCAGCTCAACGAGAACGGCGAAATGATCGGCATAGTCATAGCCAAAACTGACCACCTTGGGTATTGCACCAATTGCCGCTGTTGCTGTTGTTGGCGGGTAACAACAAGTAACGGCAATGGCCATATGCAGCATGCAACATGCCACATGCAACATGTGAGCTGTGCTCGATGGGGCAACCGCTATCCGAAAGAGTCAAATGCAATCGATGTGCCAATCTTTCGCAAATGATATTAGCCAATTAGCACGATCTTGATACAGATCATAAACATACCAAAAAGGTTGCTTCGCTCGGCGATTACAAAATCTAGTAGGAACTATCAGCTTTTTGTTTTCCAGAGGGTACATTGCTTGGACCAGAGGTTACAATTGTCACAGGCTATTAAATGTTTGTATATTTTATTAATACATATCGAAACAGAGCTTCTGAAAGTCTAATTTCTATATAAATACGTTAATCTACAAAATAACGCGCAGTTCAAAGCTGGGTATATTTAGAGAATTTGTCTGTCATAGTCAAAGATCCGTGTATAAATGCATCAGAGCCGTGTTTCACACTTTCCCCCAAATTCACCCTTTCGAGTGGAAAGTCCGTTTTCTAGGCTGAATATCCTTCGATGAGCTTCAATTGAAAGGCTCTAAATAAATAAATACTTGAAATGCTTTGCCGATAATAAAAAAATTACTTAGAAATTACCCGGCTATGTCCGCTCATATAATAGCTAGTTGTTTGCCACAAGTCATTTTATAAATCTTTCAAACGTCCCTCATATCAAATGTATATTTTTGTTTTATCTTCGCAACTTGGTTACCCGATTCAAGTAACTAAAGTCTTGGCCATGTTTACAAACACACACATACACACGTACACACACACACACAGAGTATGCGGAGCTGTGAGTTGTGCCACATGATCCATCATCGTCTCGTTAGCTTCTGATATACTTATTATACACATGGTCATAATTTCATGGAAATTGGCTGTCTTTTAATATGCAATAAACGACTTATTTAACACTTGCGCCATGCAAATTGCGATATTCATTTAGGGAAAAGTCGGGCATGAGCCCAAAGCAAATGCAAGGCACCACAACCATAACCACACAGAGCCAGGACGAGGACCAGCAAAGGAGGCAGCACAAACAGCACCAACAGCACCAACAGCAGCAGCAACCAGCTACAAAGTTGGCGGTGGCGGTGGCGCTGGCTCACATTTACATATGCAAATCAGGAAGCCACCAAAAGAGTCGCGCTGCTGCCCCCGGAACCCGGAATCCAGCGCCCGTTACCCGACACCCAGTTCCCAATTTCGCAGTTCCCAGTTTCAGTTTCAAAAATACCCTTACAGATACCAAAATACCCTTGGGTTTTCAATCATTACTCAAATTATGATGGTTTAATTTGGACGCTTTCAAAAACCGCATTCATTAGCCCTGGCTCCAGCCCCATCTTGCAAGTCCGGGGGGCATCAATGCATAATGCGTAATGCAATGTTTGTTTTTGTAATGTCCATGATGCGACTAATGTGCCGCCCCAAGGCCAATGCAAAAGGGAAAGTGCAGCTGCAGCCCCTAACTCGCTGCACATACACACATATTTAGGGTTTGGCTGGCCAAGGGATTCTATCCATATAATCAGGGAATCGACTTGTGAATCTACAAGTGCATAGCCTTTTGGCAACTATTGTTAGCAAATCTCTATGAGCTTGAGACTCTTTCATCAGGGTTAAGGATTTCCGTGTTCTGTTTGGGCTCGATTGAGTTAAGCTCCAGTTCAGTTATATTCTGAAGGTATCAGCAGAAAATTAAATGTAAAATGCCTATTTGAAAATCTTAATAAACATCCTTGAACTCTTAAAAGTCGAATTCAAATAAACTATTAAATAAAACTGTGAGAAACTCTGGCATTTGTGTTGAACTTTAAAGATGTCTAATCTGCTTGGCTCATAGCTTGGAATCATAATTTATATGTCTTAATTTTGAAATAATTAAGCTGCAGCTAATTGGGGTGCGTTGACAAAAGCAGAGAAAGCCAACAAACAAATCTCTAAACGAGACCCTAAAGCCCTTGGGTCATTCGGGCCAAGACTAATAGGTATGTAAATGAAAGTCTGGGGACGGAAGTGGATTGTAGATACACATGTGTTTGTGTGTTTGTTTGTGTGTGTATTGCACGTGTGTCTGCGGATGGAACTGGAACTGCGTTATAGTTGGTGATTCATGAATATTTAAACGTCACATTTGGTCGCACTTTTCACGATGCTCATTAATAAGGCGAAGGCAAAAAAATGAAGAAAATGTGGCGATCATCGCTGCTTCGTTTGCCGTTTGCTGTTTTCTGTTTCGTTTCTGGGGCACTGAACAAGTGCCCTCTCTATGCACATACACACACACACACACAGATACACACTCACACACGCATATGGACATGGACATGGACATGGACATGGCACGGTTGGACAACCGCCTGAGCCTGAGCCACAGAGAAGAGTTTTCTTTGTTTCGGACATGGCCACATGCATGTGCATCTGTTGAATATCTGTGGGGCTTTTGCCGCTGCATTTCACCAGCACTTGGATATGCAAGATAGCAGCGAGCAGCGTCTCGTCTCGTCTCGTCTCGTCTCAGATATGAAGTTGGATTTAATTTCATGCCGCAGTAGTTCGCGCATTCGTTTTACGCCGCAACATTTCCAACTAAACGGCGAACGGGGCGGCCAACGTCTTCGTCTTCGTCTTCTTTTTGTTTTTTTATTCAAACCACACGCTCAACATGCAGTCAGAGGGAGACAGCGGCACTGCGTGCGAGTGAGAGGCACTAATAAGAGCAGCATATTAACTTATTCATGAATACATAATCAGTGGAATTGAATGTGCAAGTGGCTGTGGACAATGCGACGACTGCGAGCTAATGTTGTCAACCCCTGGGTAAATGCATAAGTATCTCGCGGTGTCTTAACCCTGGCTAATGACCTTAACCGAACCCCAGCCCGAACCGAACACTTGACACAACTTTTGTCAACCGAGTCACTGTCACAGTCACAGTCAGAGTCAGAGTCACAGTAGTGGCAGGTGCAGCCCTTGGCCCGGTCACGCTCAATAAATACAAATATTAAGTAATTCCAGCTATTTATGAATACACTTATTTATATTCGTGAATAGACCAAGATTATCGCTGACCATCAAAGAGCACAGCGAGCAGCTTTTTAACCATTAGCTGCCAGTCGAATCTATCCACAATGATGTACCCCTTTCGCATTCCCATTTCCATTCCCATCTCCATGTTTAGCTGGAATGTTGGTCAATGTTCCTGAAAGGTGTGCGGCTGTAGTTGATGTTCCCTGACGTTGCCATATAATTTGTTCTCATTACGTTTTTGGGATTTCAAATTGTGTAAGAAATTAATCATTCACTTCGTTAACGCATTATCGTACTCAAGTCGATGCCCGCATGACTCTAGAAAATGCTGCACTTAAATGCCAGTCGATAGACACAGACACAGGTACATATACATACAAAAATATAGGTTAATATGTAGATAAAAGCACTGGGACAGATATAGATACATTTGCAGATATAGATACAGATACAGATACAGATACAGATATAGGTACAGATATCTATGCCAATACAATACAGATACAGATACAGACTATAAACCATTCTTCTTAATATTATTATGTAGCTTGCATCTGATTTTAAATTCCATAAAAATGTATCTCTTGAATTGAGAATATGACTTTGTCCCTAAATAAAACAAAAACTCTTCTGTGGACTTTTAATTTCTAACCAACCTTTGTAGGATAAACTAACGCTGTCTCAACATTCATCTGGCGGTTCCCGCGATCCTTATCCTACATCTCCCTCTTTCTCACTTTCTCTCTCTCTCTCTCTCTGTCTCTTTCTCTCTCTGCGCTTGCTCTTGAGCTGGGCAAAGGTATTAACTTCGTCGAAGGACATTTTTAATTAGCGGACACAAAGCGCGTTCTTTTAGATTGAAATGCGCCGTTTCAGGGGCCATAAACGCCCTCATGAAACGTTTGCGGACTGTGTGGCTCCGTCTGCATGTTGTTGTTGTTGTTGTTGTTGTTGCTGTTCCTGTTCCCGTATTCCTTGCCCTTTGCCTGTTGGATATCAATCTGCATTGGGCGTCAACCGCGGCCACAGCTACGGCTACGGCTACGGCTAAGGCGACGTCTGCTCTGACCCTGTGCGCTAGTCCAGCTCTCGATTGTTGTCTGTTGTCTGTCTTGGCCCGCTAGTGTCTTTCGCATTCACTACACTCACATTCACATTCACACTCACACTCACATTCACATTCACCCCATTGGCAGCGGCGTCGGCAGCTGATTCATTCCGCTACGCATTATTAATGCACATATTTTGATAATTGCCGGTTTGGGCAGTCAAACGTCTGCTTCCGCGGTAGGCGTTCTTTTTTCTTTGCTCTTTGACTTGAATTTGTTTTAGTTGCTTGTCCTCTTTCGTTTTCCAACACACAGCCACACACACATACGCACACTGGCTGACAGCACTTATGAGAGTCATTTGAGCCGCATAGAACCAACCCAAAATGATTGCTCTTTTATGGACAACACCTTTCCCCCCTCGCCGGCAGGTAACAAGCGGCTAAAGTTCAATCTGTGCGATATGCAGGCTATATAATTTGCACTCGACTTCTGTTGTTGTTGTTGTTGTTGGCTATATCTTGGTATTATGCAACTGTGCATAATCTCTGCAACACTTGAAATCTGTTGTATCTCATTTAAATCTCTGTCTCGCTCTCTCTCTCACACTCTCTTGCTGTCTCTATCTGGCCAATATGGGCTCGCTCAATCGGTTACAGGCGCGCATTTACTTCCCATCCGTCAATCAAAATGAAAATGACCAAAAGATTAATCGTTTGTTTCGGAATTTTGTTTGATGTTTTATCGCCACAAAGTCCCCCAGTTCATGCCACCATACAAGCACACAAACAAACACACACACACACAAACACACATACACACGCACACATTATTACATATGTATATAAATACCATATACAAGTTTATGTCCATGCGAACTTTTGGCATTGTCGGTCAGCTCTTGACTCAGCCGCTCATTTGCCAACTCATGGGCCAGCCTATGATGATAATGAGGATAATAATGACGATGATAATGATAATGACGAGGTGAATGGTTTCATACATACGCACATATATCCATCAATATTTAAAAGATATATCTCATCATATATTATAATATCGATTATGATTTTTTTTAATTATTTACATATCAGATTTATATATAAATACATTTTTTTTAATAAATATTCCCTTTTGGTATGTATATTATTGACTTTATAAAAGTGAACATATTAAATTTAAATATTTTAAATAGCGAATTAAATTGTCAAATTCTTAAGCTAGCTAATGAGAATAATCTAATCATCTTTCCCAGAGACTAAAATAGCTACAAACAATATACGATAGTATATACATACATATAATAGGTTTTTGTTCAATTTATTGAACACCTTTTCCAAAAGCATAATCCTATTTTAAACTTTTGCATATCAGGTATATTAGTTGGGGGATTACTCTATCTAGGGCTAGGGCATTTACTTTCGCTGATCAATTAAAGAATTTTCAAGCTTGTGACACCGATTTGGTGGATTTGTGCGAAACTGAAGCACAGCTTGAGACACTGAGGCAAATGGTTGTGCTACAGTTCACAGATCTCACACACACACACAGTGAGTTGCATAAGTATACGCACCTATCGTTTGCCTTTCTCCCAGTCTGTCTCTGTCTCTATCGTTAGTTTATATTTCTGTCCCTGTCTCTGGCTATAGACCACAACCTCGCCGGTCAATTTGACTTGGGCAATATGGCAATCAGCGGCTGCTTGGCCTTTGCTTTTGCTTTTCGTATTGTCGATGTGGATGTGGATTGTCGATGTGTTCTGGGCCATATTGGAGGCCGCGTCAGGTCGAGTAGATGGTCACAATTTAAATTAATGATTTTTTCTACGCTTGATCTGTGATAGTGACTGACATTTTCCCGTCATTTCTAAGATTAGTTCAAAGTCATCTCGGCATTTTCTACTTTCTACATTTGGCGCACATTCGACGCCTGCTTTCGGCCAGTCCCAGTCCCAGTCCCAGTCCGAGTCCCATTGCCAGTTCCAGTGCCAGTGCCAGGGGTTTGGTCATGTTACCGGCCATTGGCATTGTGTCAGGGTTCGTCGTTTATCCTCTATACAATATATGAACGAGCACTTTTTGTATAGAGCAGAGAAAAACGTAATAATTATATAAAGAATCATCCGCCTTTTGCGTACAGTAGCTTTTACTTGAAGCCGCCGAAACCGAAGCTGAGGTTCAGGCTGAGGCTGAGGCTGAGGCTGCAGTTGTGTCTGGAATTGAAACTGCGGCTAAAGCGGCTTGGGAATCAATACAGTGGTTACTTCTCTGGCTCTCTGTCAGCCCCTGTGTGTGTATGTTGTGTGTGTTGTGCATGTCCGTGACAGTGGCCAGTCACTGATTTTTGATTCGAGCGCCGTGTGTCTGCCAATCTGCCACTCTGGCGCTTCGGCGTCGTCATTACTAGATTGAGATTGATGGCATGTACTCATACTCGATGCCCGGGTCTTTGTCCCAGTCTTCGGTATTCGGCATTCGGTATTGGTCTGGCGCCAGCGTTCTGTTCCAGCCATGTTTTGAGTTCGGTCTTCAGTTTGGGTTGCCGGATTCGGGTCTGGGTTTTGGGCCAGGTCTGAAGCGACGGCGGCTGCTGCCGTTCGGCTCTGATATTGTTGTCAATAATTTGTCACAATCGCGGCAATGGAACAAATTGTTCCATGTCATGTTATTGTCAAGATTTGTCGATGCCGGCCATCGATAAGCAAGTGACAAAATAATTAAAACTCATTTTTAACCCCAGGTCAGAGTGAATCGGAAAATAATGCGACAAAACGTTGAGTGCTCAACATCAGATGGCTTCCAGAAGATGGCCTCAAATGGGCCCGCTTCCAAAATCTGGCAGTCATGCACTCACTTACGCTTACATCCAGATTGAGATACCGATGTTCAATGTGAGAAGTGCGAGCAAATGCGACAAGGAGGCAATCTCAGCTTGTGCAGGTGCATTTCGAATCAAGTATTCCTTTTACTCAAGCAATTATCCAGGTATTAGACAATACAAGTTAAGATATTGTAGGAACAAGCAAACAAGTGGAAAACAGTTTTGAGAAGTACACATTTAATATGCTAATATTAATATAATATTAATATTAATATTATATAAGAACTTAAATGCAAAGAAAGCAACTAGCTAAACAATAAATTCATTTTCCTAATCTTAACATGAATTTCGGAACTTACAGAGAAATGAATTGAAGGCACATTTATTAAATTACGCTGTGCAACAGAATTCCATTTATGTTTTTGTTGTTAACGACTGTAATGAAAAATAGCCTTTTAAGAGTTGATGTCAAAAGTGTTTTTTCTTTTGCCAAACATTTGCTAATTTTTGTAAATTTTGGGGGTTGAATGAATATATTTGCCATAACTTTCGTGAAGGTCAGTCGAAAAGCTTTACAGGAATGGAAAGACAATTCTCCGAGCCGACTAAGCCGTCAACCCTTTTATTTTTATTTTCTTTATACTATGAACCAAGCCTTGAACCAAACCAAAAAGGAACAACCACAATCTTAGTCACAACCGATTTATTTTGGTTTCTAGCCTGGTGTTTAGCATGTTTCCAAGACCAGAAGAAGGCAAATTTGTGACCATGATATTAGTTGTATTAATAAATGAACTTTTAGTTGGTTAAAATCATTCAAAATTGGAAAATTCATTTGTGACCATCTAAGGAATGTATAAGACCTGTGGGAAGCCAGGATCAGAAAACGCATCTTAAGTCAAGACAGTCTTTATTATAAAAGCGACCTTAATATAAGCCTTAATGACTAAAACTGTAAAACGGACGACATAGAATTTCGTGCCGATCCTTAATATTTTTGTCCAAATTAATAAGGTTGCCAGTTTTGTGCTGTGTTTAATGTTGTAGGACCTATTTATAAAGTTATGAATCTATGAAATCTTACGAAATACAATTTAATATCTAAATAGTAGAGAAACGGAATGGGTTCCCGTATAATTGCTGCATTGGACATTAGTCAAGAGTATTGAAAGCTTGCCAAGACCCGGCGACTTTGACAAATTCAACAATCCATTGTAGACGGCGATAACAAATGAGTTATCCCTGCCCCTGGTGATCAAGAGAGAGATGGAATATCGAAATGATATGTTTGCTCATTTAGCCGGGTTTCGGGTCTGCGTTGAGGTGAGGGCGGGGTGAACACTTCATATTTTGTCATTACATTTAATGGCCTGTCCGAAACGAGTGTACGAGCAGACCGAGAGCACCCGCCTATTTGGTTGGCAACTACTCGAAGCATCCATCCAGCATAAGTATTCCACTTGGTTCGATGTTAGCATATGAAACGATGCCCCTTAGGAAAAGAAATACTCGTAATTTTGATTGTTGTTGCTGCTCTTCTTGTTTTTGTTGTTGTTGTTGTTGTTGTTGTTGGTCTTGATGTGGTGTTTTAGTCATGGCCAAAACATTGTTAATGGCATTTGGGCCGTAATTTCGTTTGAGATATTTAAAATTTCCCATAACTCAAAATCAGTGGAAACTATTTGTGATTACCGCTTGTTACCGCTGCTTTTCATACTGCTTTCTACTGCGATCAATCAACTCAATTTGTTGACCCAGCCCCGGACTGTTCACAAATTATTAGAGCCAGCTCAAGTCGAGCCGAGCCGAAGCCGCAGCCGAACCCGAAGCTGCAGCTGGAGCTGGAACTGGAACTGTAGCCAAATCCAAAGCTAGAGCCGATCTCTACCGAGCAAAGGGCCGCCTCGTCATGAACATCGGCATTTTCATAGCCGGTTATGGCTGTCACGCCGTGCATCTATGAGAACCGCGGAAAAATTAGTGCCACCGAGGCAATTACCGAATCCAAAACCCGACACATGTACATACATAAGATCGAGTGTGGGGAAGAGCAATTAATTACGATTTCTCGGCTTGCAAAGGGATGAGCCGCAGCCATTTTAGATAATCAGCGATCACAGGATCACAGCGTGACAAGCAAACAAATAGAAGAAGAAACACCTCCAATGATCTACCATTGTTATGATTGATCATTTATCTGTCTACATCGGGTCTTTAAAGTAACGAGAAAAGTATTTATCTAGGCTATATATAACATTCCCCAAAAACCTACGAAATAGTTATAATGAGAAAGAAAAAGACAACTATCAAAAAATATACCCTTCGTAAAATTGTGTTATCTTAGCGAAGAAGGGAATATATATACATATTATATATTTGTGGGATAAGAAAAGTACGTCTCAGGACTCTATACATATCGCACCTCATCGTAAGCACTCGTGTATTTGCATCACCTGCGCTCACCCACCCACCAAAATTGAGCGCTCTCTCTTTCTATTTTTGTCCTGTCTTATTCGTCCTGGCGTCGCGTCTGCATTACGGGGCGCAATTCGCGTGCACCGAACATTGTAGGGCGTGTTCCACTAGGGGTGAATGCCGTACACAGCTGGCCACAATGGCCTGTCTCCGTTTAGGCTTGGTACCACTTTCCGTGGGAGGGTCGCGTAATAAATCAGTGAAAGATAATTGAAGGAGTGGTCTATGCGGAAGAACGTCATTTTTATTGTGTTTCCTAACTACTGTACGAATAATACCTACAACAATGTTACGTTAGGGCAAAATATTACCAAAACTTGGCATGTAACACACTATTCATATGTAAATACATATATAAGTAAATATGTTCTTACCCACAGACAATGCAAGATTATTTGCTATGCCATCGATTAGTAAGTGGGAGCCAGACTTTAAAACACATCTCTTTAAGAAAGCAAACAAGAAAAAGATATAAAAAAGTGAGAGAGGAAAGGAGAGAGAGAGAGAGAGAGAGAGAGAGAGAGAGAAAAGAGAGAGAGATAACCAACTAGCGATAACACTTTTAATCAAAACATGAAAAGTGTAAGCCTTATTTAAATCCACGAGAATTGCATAGAAAGGCATTATTTGAAATTTTCTTTGCTGCAAAAGGAAATTAAGCTTCGTATAAAATAGCATATATACAGAAATAAGGCTTCATATATAATTTCTATAGATCTTGAAAAACAGACTTAAATGGTTCGTAGTAAAAACAAAATCTTGAAATTAATCGCTTGCCGCCCATTTTCACCTGTGGATGGACTTTATGAAATCGACGGAAAAAGTATTCATTATTTGATAATGTACAGTTTTTTCACGCAGTGGGACGGATTTTCATGATATTCTTTTTCGAGCACGCAGCTGCGGCATTCCATGCCCACAGACGAGCACACTTCGAAACTCCTATTCACATTTATTTGTGTATGGCTGGCTACAAAAGAGTACAAACAGCAAACGCCAGCGAATGTTTATATCATCATCCGATTGTGGGCCGTGGGCTGATGCTGGAGACAACCTGCTGTGCTTTGAACGCTTCAAGATGAAACAGTCCTGATCCATTTTGTACACATGCACAGTGCAATACGTTTTTCTCTTCACTTTTTGTTGCTGTCGTTGTTGTTGTCGTTGTTGTTGTTGTTTCTTTTTTGGACAACTCAAGTGTCTAAGTGCTAGCCGGATTCGACGCCGATTTCGGATTCGATTCCGATGCTGACGCTGACGCTGACTTTGACGCCGCTGCCTTCAATGTTGCCGCCGTCCGTTTATGAACATCAACAGGCGATGCCAAAGCTAAATCCAAACATTCGCATTGGTATACGGGTGGGTTGAACGGTGTACCCTGCACAATGCTGCTGGCTCCACTCGCCACAACGTTGGCCCATCGACCCGACTCACCTCTCGATCCGTACAATGCGTACACTGATATAAGTCTATATGTACACTCTACCATTTAAGTCTGGGAGTTTAAAACGAATTGCATTTGCTGCACAGATACATATATAGCTATAATGTTATTATTATTTTAAGTGTGGTCAGAAACTATCAAGCCAACTTTCAAGTAGCACTAGCTTATCAAGCCTTCCGCACTCGAGATGGGATTTGAACTCAGATTCTCGTAGTTCAGTCGCCTGAATAAGCGGGTCACATCATCAAGCTTTTACTATGTTATAATATATATAGTAATACATATTTAATCAAAAAGATTGAAGGATTATAATATTATTTCTTGCAATTCTAGGATTTTAGTTAAACTGATTTTGTTTAAAACGTTTACGAATGCTGCACAAAGCAGAACCAAAAATTAGATCGCTATTCGAATAGCAATAACACAAGAGCTAGTACGCAAGAACCAAAAATTCTACGCCCTTCTGAGAGAGCTAGTAGGGATATCAAACGTAAAACGTTTACGAATGCTGCATAAAGAAGAACTTAAAATTCGGGATATCAAAAGCGAAGGATGTTGGGGAACATATTAATTGTTGGTCAAAAACTAAGACATAGTTAATTTTCTTTTCTTTCTAATTCTATTTTTATACAAGGTACTTTATTCTTGTGTGTTTTGCAACCAAGTGTGCTTTTTTCAGTGTACGCCATTGGCGTCGGCTAATACCGTCGCCATGGACGTCGCCGTCGTCGCCGCCGGTTTGGTCGTCGCCATCAGCATTGGCAGCTTCGGATCGGCAGCAAGAATTCGGGGGGGCCATCTGTTGCACATCATTCGCACTTGGTTTCTGTCGGCGCGTTGCCCTATATTAATGGTAATTTCTTACTTTTTGTATACATTTTGGTTTGAATGTTTTTTGTCTATTTTGCTTTTGTTTCGGGGCAACATTTTGGATGCGAGTATGTGTGGGGATTTCAAATAATTTAATCGCTCCTCTTGCTTTGCATCTTAGATTTATACTTTGTTGATACTTAACAATTAAGTATTTTTCAGCTTCTGTCTTCTGTTTTGTGGCCAATGTGGAAATACCTACATATATAGCCATCTATATGTTTGTATACATATTTATATACATATGTATATCAGTTATACTATGTATACATACATATGTACGTCTGTATTTATAGCCAACATAACATAGGTGTGTGTACGGTTAGTTGTGCCAACTACAAATTGCTAGTAAATTTTCCGCATTCAACTTGCTCGAGATCTGCACTAATTACTGCTGGGGCGCTCTTTATAGGTTATTGTAATTATTAATATTGGATCGTAAATGGAAAAACTTGAATTACAATTATAATGGTCGAGGTCGAAGTGCCACAGTGCAAATCTGAAATCATAGAAGCGATCAGCCGCGAACCCAACCAAACTTTTTAATGGGCCGTTGCAACCAAATGCCGCACACTCACCAAAGCACACCAAGAACAACAACACCAGCAGCTAGAATAACATTAGGAAAATAACATGTAGTAGAAGAAGAAGATGACGACGACCACGTAGAAGAAGAGCAAACAGTATGGGGGAACTTTTTAGTAGTCAAGTGATTTTTTTACTATTTCGCGTGAAAGAAATTACGATGAAAAATGTGCTCTAATAACAATAATGAAAAAGCAAACAAAATTCTAAGCTAACCAAACGCCACAAAATACGTAGTATCTAGCCCATCCAGAACACACACACACACACACACACACACATACACCACAGAGAAGAACACGCACACCCCTCTGCACAGATTTTACCTCAAGTCATTGCCAATGAAATTTAATTATACATACAACAAATACAAAACGCAATTGTATCTATCTGTTTGTTCCAATATGTTTATATTTGTACATGCCTCCCCCACTCCCTCTCACCCCCCTAACACACCACCCCCTCGCACCACAATAAGCACGAAATCCGATTTCAGAAGAAAAAACATACATAACACGGGTTAATTCATTGGTACATTAGAAGAAGTAAAAAAAATAATGGAATAATTGTTTATGTCGGGTCTGCCAAGGAGCGTGAATAGGTTTCAAAAAAAGAAGATCCTCGGAGCTAAATGCTGAGTATTTAAATATATATATATTTATATTTGAATAGTTCATTAAATCAGATCATGAAGGTAATAATCATAGATGTGACTGACAAAATATTTCAATTACTCCATCAAAATTGCGGGTTAGGATGGGTAAGCAAGCGAAACGGTTCAAACCTTGTATTTTACTTGTCCAACCGAGCCCCTAACCAAACTAGGCACCCCAAAAAACAGCGAAATCGAAACCTTAGAGAAACAGTATGCTTTCAAAAATAGTTTGGTTTAAAGTAAACAACTTTTGAGGGCGACCAACTATCATATTTCATAGATTCCGGCTAAAGATCAAATCTAGCCTGCTTCCTGCATATGAAAATAAGTACGACTTGCAACATTATCAATGAAACGTGGGCAACTGGCAATTCGAAATTTAGTAATTTTAATAAAGTTAGACAATTGGACAATCCCAAATATATAAAACGAACCAGCGAGTTGAGTTTGATTACAAATAGCTCGTACTACGATCTTTACCATGGAACCCTCGCCCATATCCCTCCCCTGGTCCATTCTGCAGGTGCACAGCAAAAAATTATAAAAATGGGCCTCGGCATTGGGGGGGGAGTGGGTATATATTGTAATCATTTAGGTACTCGCATGTAGCAACTGAGTATTGCTATCTGGTCATGCTCATTCCTCTGCATGTTACCATCAGCTCCTCAAATTTATCTAATCACCTCGCCCCCACTCGGGGGCCGGCCCCACTAGCCCGCCGCATGTGCCCCGTTGAAGATGAGGCGTTGTATTTGGTTTATGCCACGTGAAAAATAGCGGTCCAAGACTTTAATGTGTACTACAAATTTTTTATTTCTAACTTGGGTAAACATTTAGCCAGAAGTAAACAAATACAAGACACTTAAAAGGTATTTTCGGTAGTCGGTACTTGTGCCCAAAAGTAGACATTCCATTTGGATCAGTTCGCATCGCATCGCATCGCATCTCTAGCATCTCTAGAATCTCTCGCATCCCATCGGATCCCATCGGAACGCATCGGTTCACTTTTGTTTCTATTCGATTCGTTTGGTTTCGTTTGTTCGATTGTAGAAAACGCAAATGATTATTTCGTTTTTTTTTTGTTTCTCTAAGTTTTCTTTTTTCACTTTTCATTTTTTTTTTTTTTATTTGTTCCCCCTCCTATATGTTTGTTGATTTAAGGAATAAGTTGACTCATGCGCCATTAACACTTCAAATGTGCACATACACATATTATACGACCCATAGAAAACTCGCATAACACAGATGTGTACATGGAAATGTTACAACTGTCGTGAAGATCTCTAGACGTATCGACAATTTAGGACAAACTGGCGTCGTTCCATAGATGTATGCATACATATTATATATGTATACATATATCTATGTACAAATCCCTTATGTGATCATGCGGGGCAAGGGAGAGCAATTAAATATAAACTCATCTGCATTTAAACAATTATCCCTTCAGTCTTATGCAACATCACTTTCGACTTCTAAATGTTGTCAAGCCGCAGAGCTATGCCCTGGCAATGAAAATCTTATGATCTAAAATTGCTCGCAAATTGATGCGACGCCGTCGACAAGAACGTCGTCTGATCGTTTTGGCTCGGGCGTTCCGCTTTTGGCTAAGTCCTGAGAACGGTGCGTGCTGTCTCCGATTTGGTATTGTCTTTCTTTTTCTTTTTGTTTTTTGTTCAAAACAGGCCGCGCCCTGAACGTGAAGCTGGAACTAAGCCCTTGCCCAGACACAGCCCAGTTTTGGGTGCTTGCGTGCTTGCAGAGTCTTTTTGGACTCTCGTTTTTTAATTCGTATTTTATTTTTTGGTTGGTTTATACTCGCTTTGTCTGTGGCTGTGTGAACGATCATCGATCGGCGGCGCTTGGCAGTCCAGTCCAGTCCCGTCCAGTCTCGTCTCGTCTCGTCCCGTCCCGTCCCGTCCCGTCCCGTTCCGTCCCGTCCCGTCCCGTTCAGGCTCGTCCAGTCGCAGCGGTCCTTGGCTGAACTGCCCTTAAAAACCAACAATAACAATAACAGCGACAACAAAAGAAACGCACAGAGAAAAAAGCCAAAAAAAAAGCCTCCTGTCCACCTATCTGTCTGGAGTTTAGATGCCATTTTTTGACTTTACAGCCAGAAGGTAACACCCACTTGCTGATTCTTGCATATTCCAAATCGAAATTCATTAAGATTCATTCTATGAGAGCCGCCCGGGCACGAAGACAGCTTTTTGTGTATCGATAAATGTATTTTTGGTGCTGATTTTTTCATAGTCTGGACAGGACAGGGACAGGAACAGGGACAGGACTGGCAGGACCAGCTGATTGGACGGATGTGGCTTTTTATTTCGCGATCTTTTTTTTATTTCGCTCTGCGATTTGACGTTTACGCATCCATTTTTGGTCGATTGTTGTAACTTAAGTTATAACTTGACAGCAGCTTGAAAAGAAATGAAATTAAGCACTTATTTTAATGAAGTCCCTAAGCCCAATACGAGTACCATTTGCCAGAGACAACGGCAATAACCATGCCAAGCACCACAAAGGGCAAAAAAAGCGATAATGACAATCGGAACGAGGACCATGAGGATGAGGACGAGAATGAGGATGAGCATGAGAGAGGTTTGGATTCTTGTTACCCCCTTGGCTTCCTCTTGCATCGTCTTCGCATTAATGAAAGAATCAAGACCAAAGAATGGCAACAAATTTGCCTTTATTTGATTGTGTATAGTAAATCCATTTTGGTAGCTCGACTTTTATTTGTTAATTTATTATGATGTTCTACCGAAAATGAGTCTAGAGCTCCCCCAATTTTCCATTATGCATGCATATTAAGCCTTTCAAACTGCCCATTCAAGAATACAAACTTACGAGTCGGCTGCTCTCTATAAGAACGGCTCACAATTGGGCAGCCGCGATTCGCAAGAAAAAATTAACTCAAAATCAACTTCTTTTTTTTTTAACATTTTACAGATTTGTGTTCTTATCAAAGCTCAGTCTGATCACAACAATGTAGGGAGCGAGGGAGAGTGGAAGAGTGGAAGAGCAGCTTATGAGTGGGTAATTACTATTTGACTGAATTCACTGTAGGTTGGGAGTGCATTTGAAGCATGCTTTACAACACTGTTTTAGAGACGAACTCATTTTGAAAGTTTTGTTTAACGACTTCGGAATGCATAGCAAATGTTGTTTTTTATTAGAGCACGTTTTACAACACTGTTTTATGAATAATTGTGAACTCGATTTCCGTTGACATTCAGCTACGTGAAAGAAGCGTGAATTGTGTTGAAGTTTACCTTAAATATCGATCATTGATATGATTCATATGACGTCTTCCGGAGGTGCACAATAGTTGATCTATAAATGCATCTCGCTCTCTCTCTCTCTCTCTCGCTCGCTCTCTCGCTCGTATCTCTGTCTCTCCTCCTGTCTCTCACTCTCTATGTCGATTGTCGATATGACTTTCAAATTTAGCTGTTGTACTTTTACGTGTATTAACTACTTATTTCGTTTAAAGCAACAATTAACCCAATGGCAACAAAAGGCTTACAACAGCAAGTCAAAACATTCTCTGGTCATGGTCATGACGGCGATGGCGATGGCGATGGCGACGTCGGCGACGGCGTCTTCGTGGGGCGCATGGAATTAGATTTATACATAGAATGAAAACCTTAATGGGTTTCGGACCGCCAAACAATGACGGATGAACAAATTTTTGATTTTACGCTCTAAATTATGTACGTACGTTCGATCAGCTTTTGGGTAATCTGTATATCGCTTTTCATAATACGAATTATAGCATCAAATACAGGGTGCACTTTTCAACTGAACAGCCCTGATCGACAGCGAACTTACCAATTCCAAAATCACTATTAAGCTGTCATGCATTTGCTCTGCATACGATATAGCCGAAGTTTGACTGTCAACTACATGGGGAACACCCTGTATTGAAGCTGCTTCCTATAGCCAATACATACGCACACACACGCACTCGCACTGCATTCACATGGACAAAATCAATCCATATCTATGTGTATATATAGACATACCTTGTATATATCCATCCATCCAGAGACCGCGTTGACCATCGCAGACGCAGACGCAAACGGAGACGTGTTTCATGTATGTCCGGCCCAGTGTGGCCTTTGGTTCATTTGTCTGTGTGTGCGGTGTGTGTGTGTGTGTCTGGTGTGTCTGGTGTGTGTGTGTGTTTCGAGTCATGTTGTTTTATAATAGACTACGGCTTTGAAGTTGTTTTGGCGATGACTTCGTCGCTTCATTCTCTTTCCGTTTTCCATAAATTTAAATTATTAATTTTTTAACCACGGATAAGATGACGGCGACGATGATTATGTCGTTTTGTTATTGCTGCCGCTGCTGATGCCTTTGTGCCGTTTTAACGAAATGAGAGTAATTTGTGAATTTTTACCTTTTTTTTCCCCATTTTATTTCAATTTTTTTTTTTTTTTTTGTTATTTTTCTGTGCCGACCGTGGACCAAACAAAGGCAAACCAATTTGACTACATGCGGCCCAACATCAAAACCGTCGCCATGATGCTCAAAACAAACATGAAACCGAACAAGAACGCTCGACTCGGCCACAGAATGCTCCTTAGCAGGAAGCTAAGAGTTGAGGTCGAGGCCGAGGCCGAGCCGGAGCCAGAGTCCGCAGCGGGTCCAGGCGGGTGCGACGGTTGGGAATAGCACCAGGTTAATGTCTGTTAATGTAATGCAATAATAACAAAGAGCGGCATGCACAAGTAACAAGCCTGATTAAGGACATAACATACAAATGGAAGGATACATGCCGGCACTAATAAGCCGTATACGAGCCTTTTAGCCTTGTCGGATGTCCTTACAGCTCATGGCTTACAATTTCAATAAACGGGTGTGCAGCTCTGGCTATCATGAGTTCATTGTTAAGTTAAACTTGCGCACAATGACAAACTGGGAATAAGTAATTATTTATATTAAGGCAAATGATAGACAGACTTGGTTAACTGTTCGATTGCTTTCACTTGAGCTCAAAGACACTCAGTCTGATAATATGTGGTTATAATGGAGATCTGATTCGATAACTGTTTTGTTACTTCATTTATTATTTATTTACTATTATTGTTGTTATGTCGAATTTATGTGAAATAGATTAAAGTTATTCTGAATGTTAGTGAAAATATCAAAAAAATTTGAGAGTTCATTTTTATAGTATTAGTGGAATTAACAAGAAAATTATATGTATATAAATAATAATTTGTAATATATTTTACTTTGGGCGAGGTAAAGCAGCTCAATTTGATTATTTTGAAATGATTATTAGTCACAAGCTCAAACATTACTAATTACATTAGAACTTCATTTTTATGACTAACTGTCAAAGTGTTGAATGGAGTTTGACTCATGAATCCTGCATTTTCAGTCCAAATTTAAATCGTCCTTTCGATGCATACATTTGTGTGTTTGTGTGAGTGTGTGTGTGTGGGTGTGTGTGTGTGTGTGTGTGTGTGTGTGTGTGTGTGTGTGTGTGTGTGTGTGTGTGTGTGTGTGTGTGTGTGTGTGTGTGTGTGTGTGTGTGTGTGTGTGTGTGTGTGTGTGTGTGTGTGTGTGTGTGTGTGTGTGTGTTTATGTGTCTGTCAAATGAGCGTGTTGCAATCGGAAGCTGTGTGGATTAGCATTTGTGATAACTCTTGAAATGAATGCCTATCGAAAAAAACTCAACGGAAGCCAACATTTTTTTCCCCTTTCTGTTCCATTTTTCTCTATTTTGTTGTTGCTATTGTTGTTTTTTCTGTAATCCTTGCGGCTGGGGCAATCATGGCAATAATCTCACATGTTGTAGCAAGCGATGGCACTTGACGAGCTGCACGCCGGCTCCGGCACCACCAGCTCCTCACCAGTGGAGACGTCGGTGGAATCGTCAGTGGCATCGCTGGAGCCGCCAGCGGAATTGACAATGGTAATTGAAACGCGCACGGTGAGTGCTCTCGGCAAACTCGCTTATCGTCATAAACCACTTATACGGAAAGTATTTCAATGTGCTGTTAGTTTCGTTTATTTCTATACCCTACACACGGCGGGTATATGCGTGTGTAGAGAGACAAGGCATGCCCAGCTCTAACTCTTTCATATTTAACTATATTATATATATATATTATTCCGAACATTTAAACATCTACTCTTTTATCTTTTCCTATAATATGTATAGATTGTTTTTATATATTTAAATGCTGCCTGGCGGCTATTTGAGCTTTAATTTGATTTAAATATATTTGAACATTATTGAGAGTTTTCCGCGCATTACAGGGCATCCTTTTAACGTTTTTATTCAATCTTTGATTTGCTTTCGTTTCTTGGTTTTTTTTCCTGACTTTTTTTTTTTATTTTGTTTTTTTTTGGAGGGCATGCGCTGAAACTTTGGACCTTGTTTTTAATCGCATCAAGACGAAACTAATGCGAGTATTATTATTAGAACGGAAGCAGCAGCGGCATGGGACGACCCCAGACCACGACCCACAGCTGCTGCTCTGGCTGCTGCTCTTGTGGCGTAAGCCCAGCGCCTGGCCCGAAGTTGGGGTCTGGAGTTGGGGGCTAATGAGTCGCTTTGAGTGTCGCACGTGCGGCCCACTTAAAGAACAGGCACCCCTCTTATTGTTCTGGCAATGCCCAATTAAGGGACCCATTAAACAAATGACCATTCACAAGGGCCAAAGCTTTAGAATAATCTTACGATTGGCAGCATCAGCTTAAGGATTTGGATGCCAAGCGAGCACAAGTACATGTGCACGCTTCAGGTAACAGAGAGTATCTTGACCATCTTCCGCTGGACTGCAATGGCAGTTACATTTGAGGGGCGGACATCTTGCTGATTGGAAGCTTGTAGACAATAGCGCTGAGCACAGAGACGCCGATCTCTGTTCGCAATGGGTTGTAGTAGCTGCCGCCCCTTTGGTACTGCCCCTGTGCCTGTTGCTGCCTCCTGCTCCTACTCTTGCTGCACCTCGCCTTGTTGTGGTTAAGCCCATCGTTGTCAATTTTTCCTGGAAACAATTCTAAATTAATGATGTTTAATGCTGCACGCTTCGTGGGCCACATGCGTTCGGGTTCTGCTCCTCGTAATCATCTCGTGAAACAGAAGCAGCCGCAGTCGTGCCATATTGCTGATGATTCCAATATGCGTTTGGATACATGTAAATGCAAGCAAGCACACATGCCCCTCCCCCTGTATGCATGTGTGTGTGTGTGTGTGTGTGTGTGTGTATATGTGTACATGTGTGTCTTAGCCTGACAAGGGGGGGAGGAGGTTGGGGCCCGACCAGCACATTGAAACATGCACATTCCGAGCAAACAAGCATGCGTAGCATAGGGGAAAAGTCGGACATGCGGCGCATTAATGTTTAGATACTCGGGCCTACGTATAGCCATCCATATGCAGCATGCCCAACAAACTCGCCTTTTGGCTAACAATTGCTTGGCACACACAGATCCCGCTCACAGCCGAATACCGAGTCATCAATGCATTGATATGAAGTCAATTAACCTTAAAAGTCATTAAAATGCTTAAGGTTTTTATTTTTATTACAAATTTCACAGTGCTTCCTCTCCAATTCATCAAAACTCCGATATGATAACTAATTGATATACCCTGTAATGGAAAATAATTTTATAGCTCTATGGATGGGGCTATATTATTTGCTAAGCAGTTTCTCGTATGCCCTATGCACAAGATTATTAACGTTTTACTTGTGTTCATTCTATCTAGCTCTTTTCATAAAAGAGATAAACAAAAGTAGAAGGACAAAGAAAAGAGAGTGAGAGTAAGTTTAACTTTGAAATCAAAGAACGAAACCCTGTAAGTCTCTTGAATTCATGAGAATCGCATAGAAGGGCGTCATGTTACATATGTTTTTTATACCCTGAACCCATTAAAAATGGGTAAAAGGGGTATTATGTTTTTGTGCAAAATCCAAATGTATGTAACAGGCAGAAGGAAGCATCTCCGACCCCATAAAGTATATATATTCTTGATCAGCATTAATAGCCGAGTCGATCTAGCCATGTCCGTCTGTCTGTCCGTCCGTCCGTCCGTCCGTCCGTCCGTCCGTCCGTCCGTCCGTCCGTCCGTCCGTATGTATGAACGCAAGGATCTCAGAACCTATAAGAGCTAGAGACTTGAAATTTTAGATGTAGATGCTCCTACTTCCTACGCAGATCGAGTTTGTTTCCGATAATCGATAACTTGCCCCGTTTCCAAGTAATCGATAAAAATGTATATCGATATGCTGTTTTTTAAGCAATTTTGGTAAATAATAAGAGCTAGAGTTACCAAACTTGACATGTTGCTTCTAGAAAAGTATATATATATCGATTATCTTTCATTTTATACCTATCGCCACCTCCCCGCTACTCTATATCTATAAGCGCGCGCTGCATTTGGTGTTGGAGTATGAGGGTTCAGGGTATCCCCTAGTCGGGAGCTCCCGACTAGAACCTCTTACTTGTTTATACATACATTTTTCGACCCTCGCTCTTATCTTCATCAAGGAAAAGGAAGCCCATGTTAAATAATAAAATAACCGTTTTCCATGAATTTGTTTGAGTTGCGAGTAAAATTTTCTCAAACCTCGCAACAAAGTGATATAGTTTAATATTCAGCCTTGTAGCTCTTACATCCAATTACCGTATGGGGTATCTCTAAAATAACTTATTGACGTTTGGCAGTTTTTATTATGCGTTATTCTAGGCATTTATAAGGCCCTTTCTTCCATTCTTCCATGAATATGAGCATATTACTTCCATTTATGGGGTATCTTTAAGTCAAGCATTAGCTATTGGAGATTTCAAACCTTTTTTTCAGATTTCAAATTCTGTTTACAGGGTAGCTTTGAGTCGTGCCCAATGAGTAATTATTTTAGCTGTGCATCTCTCGCCCATTCAACCTTACATTCACCCACACTATTCATATAGACCATTCACTCGAATAGCTTAATGTTGAATAACTACAAATACAACTACCCAAAACTGCCGCCCCCTTTCAGGAAGAGATCTGTTTTGTCTCTGGTTAGGACAATGATGCGTGGCGCGTTTGTGAGCCAGTTTTTATGTGTTTTTCTTGTTAACTTCGCTAAAATCACATTTGTCCACTTGCGCTTCCCCATTCAATGACATTCACATGCATTCGCGAATGATCAGCGCGAAAAAAAAACCCACTCTCGTACTCATATGGTAAATTGATTTTGAGAATTTCTCGCGCGTGCATTTGTTTATCCCTTCAAGCGTTAAGTGAACAACTGCGCTTAATGATCACAACAGCAGCAGCAGCATCAGCAGCGGCAACAACTGCAACAGCAGCAACAATTGCTGCCGCCTGCCCGCCTGCAATTATGACTATTTGCATTGCACATTACACATTTCACACTGCCAACTCTCAACTCAACGCGAGTTCGTTTTTCTTACTCGAACTACCTTCTCCTTTCTTGTTATTGTTGTTACTGTTGTTGTTGTTGTTGTTTATGTTTTTGTTGTTCCCAAGTTCCCAAAACCCGGCGTCGTCTTCAGTTCAGCTGAGGCTTTGGCAACCAGGCAAACAGGCAACAGGCATACAGCATCTGGTTGTCTGCTTGTTTTTTGGATTGTTTGGGTTGACGCGAACCGGAGACTAGAGAGACTGTAGACAGGAGACAGCAGACAGGAGACTACTCGAAATTGTACAGAGAGGCATAGCCTGGGCTGGGCTGCGCTGGGCTGGGCTGGTCTGGTCTGGGCCCTGGCATATTCTCAGTGCTAAGTAGCTGGCTAGCACTGCAAGTTGCTCAACTCGTAGAGCAGCGCAGTCCGTTTATAAATAACACATATTCACACTTTCACGTTCGGATTGAGCTAATTGAAACGTATCTGCATAAACTGCATCAGGAACTGCCCTCTCTCGTTAAGCAGCGTTGCCTGCGGCCCGACTCGGCAACGGAATCCGCATTGGCATTGGCATCGGCTGCGACTGAGACTGAGGCATCGGCATCGGCATCGGCTGTAGTGCTGGGGTCTGGGTCTGGGTCTGGGTTTCTGGATTGGGGGCCCGCAGATTGCAACATGCAGTTAAAGCTAAAGCTAAAGTCATTGTCATGGTCCTGGGTCGTGCTAATGGTAATGACCCTCCTTAACCGCAATGCACGCAAATATACACACTCACACACACACACACAAGCAGAAATAAGGCTCAAGTACTTCATTCGCACTTGATATTTTTGGTCCACTGCAAAACTTAAGGCTTGATCTCTATCTATCATTTAGGAACTGGGAACTATTTCCTCTGCCAGGAATGAATTGTACCTATTGGTTTTATACAACTTCCTCAATGCAATTAGATCGCAAAGATAAGTTATTTTTCGTCCACCTTCCCCTTCACCATCATGGAAATCTTTAAGTGAAAAATAACATTTGATTCCGGCTAGATTTTCTGCATATGAAACAACAGGAAAATGGATTTTAAAAACTTAAATGTTTTAAATTAATAATTGAAACATAAAATATGAATATTTAAAGTGCAAGGATCTCAAGTAAGATACATAAAACACATAAAAGTGCATTGTTAGTGCATATTAAAATGGAATATCAGTTAGTTAATTTATAAGGAGTGAAAATTAAATTGAAATAAAAGCTATTAAGCTTCGCAAGACAGCTCAATAAATAATTCTCATTCGGAAAATTCTTTCGTATGGCCATCTGCTTGTTGCACGTCCATAAAAGTGTTGGGAAAGTGTTTTTTAGTTGATGGCCGAGAGAATGAAACGTGAAAATCGGTATGTTAGTTGAGATTTGCAATCGTTTATGCGATGGCCAAAAGCGATGCCAATAGACGGTTGGTAACAACACGTGTATGTGTGTGTTAGCGGATAGGCTACTGCACATGAAACCCAGCCGCATGGTCGTAAATTGTGAATGGGTTTTTGGGGTACATCCATGGCTATGGGTGCTTCATCAACAGACATCGACATCGACTCCGACATCGACATGGACAACGACATCGACATGGATATGGACATCGCCACTGCGATCACTATTTCAGCTTTCAGCTTTCAGCGATCGGTGCCAAGTGAAACGACAACCAGCCAAATGCAACACCAACAGCAACTGGCAATTGGTAACTGGCAACTGGCAACTGGCAACAATCCATCGCAAGTAGCTTGAACGAACGTGCCACACTCATTTCTAAGCGTTATGCATATGTATTTTGGAGATTTTGGGGGTAGGCGGGCAGCTGTTACGGTACGGGGGCCACACGGTCTACCAGTACCACGACAGTAAACCGCAGGTGGAGACGTACTTGGAGACGGGGCCCGAAGCATTCGTCCTCTAATCACAAGCAGCGCTGAGCGCCTGAGCGTGACTAAGTACGACTACGACTAAGACTATGACTACGTACTCGTACAGTCGTATAGTCGTATAGTCGTAGTCTCTTTTAGTCTCGTATGCCTCCCCTGCAACATGGTCGCTGGCCGTTGCATTAATAGCGTAGCAATCAGGGCGTTGCAGAAGCGAGCGCGGAGATCATAACGAACGGTTTAAATACAATATATTAAATGGATTTATTATGCCAAGATATTGCGCCTCTGCACGGCCACAGCTCTCGAGCATGTTACCAAGTACCTCCACCCCCTTCACCGCACCGCACTCCTTGACAGACCAGTAATACACTCGTATATATAAATACATACTAAGTACTGCATACTCTATGCCCACTTGCCACAGCCCATATAGCTCGACTACCAGTTGCGGCTCTGGCCAATGGCCAATGGCTGACCACGAAGATTGTTGTCGCTGGCGTCGTGCGTCACTCATCTGTGGGAGGCTCGGCAGCTAGAGATGGGCGCGTGACACGCAACAGTCAAAGTTTTAAAAAAGTCTTTTAAAAGTATTATTCATTTTACTTGTTGCAAGTTCTAGGTAAGCTCCACAAGAGATGGAATACTCTCAACTACATATGTTTAGTGTCTTAAGTCAACATCAATTTCAAAAATGAAGACAATATTGCTATCAAAATTGAAAATTACTTTACCATAACTAATAAGCGGGGATCAAGGTTCGATAACCCGCAACTTAAATATTTCATCAAAGAGGGCAATAGAGAAGTTTTGAAAAAAAAAACCTAGAAGTTATTCAAGCCCGAAATTTCATCTACAGTTAAAGACATTTTGCGACAACAGGACTAATAAATCAGACAAAATTAACTTAAATTCAATACAAAAATTGGTAAATATGAAAAGGCTTTTGGAATCGTTTCTTAGTGTACATCATTTTTGAGCCGTATTTGACTTTTGTGTTAAAAGCATTCGACACGCGTCCATCTCTTGTGGCTACCACTCAGATGGCTACGATTTCGTAGTCGCAATTATTACTCAGTCCGGTCGCAATTAATGCTTAAAAGTGGAAGAAAAAAATATAAAGGTAACGTCTTCGGCTGTGCATTTTGCCGTTTGCCGTTTGCTGTTTGCCGTTTGTTTCATCGTCCTCACTGAACACGCGCATAAATTTGGACTTAATTAGATACATATACGAGTACGTACCCCATAGACTTGATGTAGTTCCAAGTAACGCTATCACTCGCATGCCGTGTCGCTATCCACAAGAAAATTGACTATGACATTGTTATGCCGCCCTCTCTCTCTCTCTCGCTCTCTTTGACTTGCTGTCTCTCTCTCGCACGGAATATATCTAAGCTATTCCCTAACAGCTGCATAGGTAGCCCAAAGATTCATAAGCGCATCTTGTAAAGTGTGAAAAACCACCAAGCCTGCAAGTTAAAGTACTTCATTGGAAGCCCTTGAATAATCAAGCTTTCTAAAACTGCAAATTATATATTTTCTTAAGGCTAATTGGGTCTATATTAAAAAAGAGAACAGTACATCAGGTATGAACAAAGTCAGCAGTAATGTAAGTACACATTTTCTCGGAACATTCAGTTTTCAGTTCAGTTTCCCCATGACAAAAAAAGATATAGACGTAAGAGATAGATTGGTATAAAAAAGTTATACATTATGACATCCAAAAACAATTATTCTCTAATGATAACATATATTATTTATACTGAATCTCTTTATTTTTAATTTTAAAGTTAGATTCCCTTAAGCTATGGTTTATATTTTGTTTGTGACAATTTCAACGATGTATTTAGGCCTAGTTTTGAATCAATTTCTGGTAATGTGAAGATGCTTACAGGGTATTCCAGCGTTTAGTTTTGATACCTATTAGTGCCTTGTAATCCATTTAATTCAATCTGAGTTTGCACAAAACTCTAATGAGATCTACTTAGAGCAATGGCTGCTTTCTTATAAACTCCCAAACACACCCCCACACTGGCACACACACACGCACACACACACACACGCGCGTATTTACTTAGGTAAGTACTGAACTTGAAAAGATACGCTTTGCCTGGCAATTACCTCATAAGTATTTAGTTGTGGGAATTCTGCCGCCAGGATGATAAAAAGCAAATGGAAAAAAAAAAAAAAAACAACCAAAAAAGTGCGAGCACAACCACCGCAGATAGGATATGTTGTTGCTGTGAACTACATTTGGACTACCCTTACCAAATGCTTACCCTGAGAGCTGAGATCTCGGCCCGAGGACGACCCTTAGCCATGGCCATGCCCAGGACCATGTACAATATGTTGCGTAAGTGTCTAAACAATGGAGGCCAATGCCAATGCACACACAATGGGCGAATGTGCGTAGGCACAATGCTCGCCTGTACAAATACCGAGTGGCAGGACGAGTCTGAGGACGACAGCGCGTCCTCCATGCTGTCCTGAGCCAAGCAGATGGCCCTGGCCATGTCTTCAATATCATGCTCGTCATGTAGCCTGTCGCAGCGGATCGCGAGCATTGGGATTTCTATTTCCAAAAATGACAGCATAATAATGCAAGCAGCCCGGAGACGGGCCAGGAATAGGGGTCGGGCACTGTATGTCTTGATAATGGCGTCAGGCGATGATTACACAATATTTATTTACAGAAATTATTATCATTTATGATACCAGCCGCCTAGCTGTCTATTCATTCCATCATCCACAGCCTCATCGCGCCCGCCACTTAGCCCATCATTTGGGAATCGAGACAGTTGCTTCCTTGATTAAAGCAGTCGGCCAATTGTTTGGCCAGGATACGCGAAATACACGCGGCAAGCGGCAAGCGTCAAACAATTGCTAAGTACTTGGGCCACTCATCCCACTGACATCTGTATTCATTTGAGACAGTTTCGAAAATAAATTCAAAATCATACCCGAATTATCGGGTTTTTGACGAAGATACTCATTTAGAATCCATTAGCGAGCATTTCTTGCGCTTACTCTCTCATGAGCATATCATTTATGTCGATTCTTCTTTGTGCGCTATTCGCTAACGTTTAACTGGCAATGATCAAGGCCTTTGAGTAGCTATTATGTTATGTTTGTAATTATAATATGCCCCTATAAGAAATTAATAAGAAATTATATAAATATTTATCAATCAATTTATAGTTCAATAGAGTATGTATTTTATGTATTAGGCAATTGTGCTTAAAAAGCCAAAAGATATCTTAAGATATATTTCTTTGGTACACCACCAAGAAATAAAACATATTGAAATATGAATAGAAAATAGCCCGAAAAATGTTGGCTATAACAATCACCAATTTTTTTTAGAAAACTAGAAGACTTTAATGCATGCATTAAGTACACTAAATTATCCCATAAGAAGATACTTGTGCAAATATATTTTGCATTTTAGAGATATTTCTGAAAAAAAAGTAAGCGAAATCAATCGATTGATTTATAGGTAATATAATAGAAGATAAAACTGGTCTCAAAACTGTCCGTTTTGCCCTAAAGCATTTTCATTCGCCATATTCACATTCACAAATCCATTCACAGCCATATTCACATTCATTACACAATGCCAAATGTAAATCGAGGCTGAACAAAAAGAAAACTCATCCAGCGTTAAATAAGATCATATTTTGCGCCGCTTTTGTTCTTAGAAAATGGCGATCAGCAGAGCCGAGAAAAAGGGAAAAGGGTCTCACTCACTCTCTCTCTCTCTCTCCCGCTCTCTCTCTATCTCTATCTCGCTCTCCCTCTCTCTCTCTCTCTTATCATCTTGCTGGGAAATGGAGCGTCAAACAGCAGTCGGAGCTGAAGCTGAATCCAACAGCTGCCCCGGATCGGATGCTCTGCAGGATTAACACATTGACTACGAGCTGGCGCGCTTGTTGTGCATTCAGCTCAATTATGAAACCGATGCGTAATTTCCTGCATTATCATAAACGAAAGCAACTTAGGAGCTAGCACTAAGCAGACAAGAATTCACGTATCCATCAGATACAACAAGAACAACAACACAATTGCAATCGTGACCTTTCACCAGGGCGACGCTGGCCTTGAACCTTTTGCATTGCCGAACAGATTATCAATTCAAGGCTGTGACTTTAATAACAACTGGAAGAAAAAACATATATACGTTATATATACATACATATATATTTATATATGCATCTATATAGTTGGTGAGTAGTTTGTATGAAATGGAATGAAAAAATATGTATTTAAAACGATGCGACGCGATGCGACGCGATGCGACGGGGCGGTTAGGAATGTTATGTAAATTGAACTTGAAAATCGCTGAAACAATGGCAAAGTTTTTGAATATTTCTCTCGCTTAATTAGAAACGCAAGGAGGCGAACGCAAATAATTCTCCCCGAGCTGCGGGGTTACGTGAAAAGCGACGCAACGTCGCGACATTGCCAATGCTATGGATGGGCTTTGCGAATGTTGTAGAGTTCGAGCTGAAGTTGGAGGAGGTGCCGCTGACAACAGTGGCGCATAAATTATTCAACAGCTGGGTTGGCCAGGTCGGCCCGACCCGGCCCGGCCCGGCCCGGTCGCTAGACCTGGCCCCGCTCTCAGCGCTCAGCTGGCTCAACGGCTCTCGGATCGCGATTCCAACACTCTGACAACACACCGCACCGTTCCGTTCCGCATTGGCGACGCAATCCAAACGCAGCTGAAGATCTTTGGGGTGCACAACAAGCTTGCTGGGCGGGAAGGCGTGTCTGTGCCTGTGTGTGAGTTCGAGTGCGAGTGTGAGTGTGAGTGTGTCTTGGGCGTCGTCTTGGATAATGTCATATGCATACGCGTGTGTGCAGGTATTTGCCAGCGATTTGTGACGACGTCGACGGCGACGGCGACTTCAACTGAAAATCATTAATGTGCTCGTTGATATCTAAATGTGTGTACGAGCAGGTGCCAGAGGGCGTCCCTACCTACCTCCCTCTCTCTCTCTCTCGCTCTCTAGGTGTGTTGTCTAGGTGTGTTGTGTGTGTCTGAAAATTGCTCTGGGAGACCAAAAATTTTGAATCGTCCCCAGCATTGTTATGCAAATGATGTCGCTTGACACGCAAACGCCACCGTCGACAACCGTCACCGTCACCGTTGTCGTCGTTGTTGTCGTTGTTGTCGTTGTTGTTGCTGTTGTTGTTGCTGTTGTTGTCGCGCACAGATCTCTTTGTTGTTTTCCACCTCCGGCGATTGCATATACTCATATTATGCGAGCCGGGCCAGCGATCCACTCCACACACCACGACACCACGACACCACTCTAAGCCACTCCACTGGCCAAGAAACTGGCCACAAATGTCAACAGAGCCGCAACTGGCCAAAACGCAAAGTGGATCAGTTCGGGTGATCTCATCAACTTAATGGGTCAGTGATTCCCAGTTATGATTAAATTCGTAACTTGTTTTCTTCGCAACAGTTTTAGCCTTCTAGGCAACAAAATATACATATCTAAAGATATACATATATACATATATATGAATATTCACCCATGCAATTTCATAATTCCTCAACAGAAGTGCCTGCAGAGACCTGTCTCTTGGCTGGATTCTCAATGATTGGCAGCCAACAAAAAAGAAAAACATTCCATAGCTGCTTCTTGGTTTGCTGATTTCTGTAAATCTGTTCAGACGTAAAGGCAACAAATTTCTATATTTTTTTCTTTAATTACAATCCATTTTTTATAGATATTCGTCTGAATATTCGTTCACATATTAAAAGGAAATTATGACGAAAAGCAATGAGAAGCCCTAAGGAAAAGAAGCCTTGTTGCTGGATTTCTACCAATATTACCTGAGGAAACGATATCAACTGTTTCTTTTAAAGGAGAACTGAATCATCTTCTCACGTTCAAGTATCTAATTGGAAAAAACTCCACGCTATATACCCAGAGAGGAGCCTGAAAGTCTCTTAAATTCCTCAGGAACCTGTCTCTTTCTCTCAGTCTCAGAGAGAAGCCTAAAAAAATCTTTAATTCCCCGATAAGAGTCCATAGCTCACCAATTCCTGCTTCCTATGGATCCTGGCCAACAGACACTGACCTTATAATATTCCAGGCCCTGCATCAAAAGGATGCAGAACATGTTTGCCGCGATTCGGCCCCTGCCACAGCTAGATCGTCTTTGAATTGTCGGATTCCCATTTAAAGGCTGCCTGGTTTTGGGCTTCGTATGTGAATTGCGCGATCCCAAACTTGTCCATAAAATTATTCTAACCTCGAAATGGAAATGCGTTTTGCTTGATCGCGCTGTTAGCCAACTATTGACATGAACAATGCCAACGTTGGTGCAAAACGGAGGTGGAGGAGGTATATGTGAGGGCCAAGAAGCAGGCAGCAAACTCGATAAGAATGACACCCAAGTTGGTTGTGGTGATCAATTGCATTCGATCTAGCACGCTGCGTGATGTAGTGTCACGTGAGGACTCAGAAGAGCTTCTATTGCCGCACTTGCCACACACACACACACACACACACACACACACACACAGGGACAAACAAGAGGCTGTAATTAGCGAAGCGGAGTTTTAGCCATTGCATGACATTTGGCTTTGGCCACGATGAATGATGCCAAATTAACCAACACTCGAACCAAACAGAACGCTGACTACGAGATGGTTCGGAGCAGTTCAGTTTCGTTATGGGCCATGTGATGGGTACACTTGGGGATGGAGATGGAGATGGGGACCTCCTGCTCGGCTGCTGGGAGCCACTCTGGAGCTGCGTGTTCGTTAAGATGTGCCCACAGATAACAGAGGCGGCAACAATTTTTCGAATTGTAAACAATTTGCGCTGCAGCTTGTGTCTATTCGAATGCCTCAGCTGGCCGGCCGGCAATGGGAAAGTTGGGCAGCCCATGCAGCCCATGGAGCCCATGGAGCCCAACAGCCACCAGGCAATGTGTGAATCGGGCCCAGCGTGCGGCGATGCTGTGCAGATCTCTTGATGCATTCGTTAATTAAACAGAGGCTCCAACACAGGACAAGCACAATAAATACAAAAAAATAACTGTCATAAGACAGTAAACCAAGATCTGAGACAGCCACCAAATCGGGCGATCAGTGTGACCGTTTCCATTAAACTCAAATGAGATAACAGCACGAGAGGTCAATTAAACCGTGCACTGTTCCGATTAAACCCAAATGTCAATGAGAGAATTCTATGACATATTTAGGAGCAACATGATCCAACATTGATCCAAACAAACAGCTTTTTATTATTGTTCAGTGTGACCGTAGTAAAAGTAATTATTTTAACTGGAACTGGAACTAGATTAAGCAATGGAATCTTCTTTTGAGCGATTATTTCAATTTAGCTTAGTTGCAAAATATATGTGTACATTAATAAGGACTTGATGCGCTAGATTAATCAGTGTGACCGTTCAAATCAAATTTGGGCGATATTAAAAGGACTTTTCAAGGTCAAAACTATTGGAGAAATTTTAAGAAAATATGTACATATGTAAAATATACAACATATACAAAAAATAATTATAAAACTTCGAGTAATATCGGGGAAATAAGTACAACATCACAACCAAGAACTTTGCTTGTCAGGAAACCTCCCCAACATGTTATTAAAAGTACATACTCTCGCTGCCAGACATTAAATAAATTTAAATATTTTTTGGACAACTAGACCCCAATTAATTTTGAATAAATTTGAAGTATGAATAGAAAAAGTCTTGCACTTAAGCACATTTAACAGGTGCATGTGCAGGTGGTATCGAAAGAAACAGAAAACCAAGAGAACTGAAATGACGATGACTACGTTGATGATAATGTTGGCAATGATGATGATAATGTTGAGGCCGAATGCAGCTTGCGTGCAACTCCCTTAAGCTGGCAAATCTATGTCCCCAGTGCAGTAGCCGGCGTGTAATAAGAATCGAGTCCCAAACGGCAGACACCAAATGCAGCAATATGGCAATATGGCAATATAGCATATGGCAGGCATTGGCATCATAATCAAAGGCCGTCAGAGCACGATTGCAGCCAGTTGCAGCCAGTTCCCGAGGCGTGTTCCTATGCTCAGCTGCATTGGAGGCTGTTGTGATCTGCCCCATTGACAACTGTCCAGGCCAAATATAAAAAAGCGAGCCAGAAAACACCAAAGAGCGTCGGGGGCGAATAAGCTGGCACGGCCCACAGTGCCAGCGACTGACTGGCTGGCCAAGCCTGGCTCTGGTCCAGCTATGGTCGGAGTCGGAGTCGGAGTTGAAGTTGGAGTCGCAGTCAGAGTCAGACAATTGGACGGCTGGCTGTGCGACCGATCGCAATGGGGCTGGGAAAATTACATGTCTTCGTATCTAAACGCACATTAACCATCGCATTCCCCAAGCAGCCGCAGCCGCAGCCACAGCCCCAGCCCCAGCACCAGCCAGAATCACGGTCAGAGTCGGAGTCAGAGTCGAAAAGTTGAAGGTGCTTTAGGCGGAGGGATAGGGAGTATGGTGGGGGGTATAGGAGGAAGCTGGTCGCTGGTTCCCTTTTTGTGGGACGCCAGGCAATCGCCAGGGCATTTTCCTCCTCCTTTCTCGTTGCTTACTTTTCTTATTTAATTTCGATCGATCACTTAAAGAGTACGAATAATGAAAAATTGCAGCAACATGCCGCAGGCCAAGAGCTTGGTCTTTGAGATAACACTCACACACACACACACACACACGTATCTAGAGAAAACAAAGGGAATACATAGGAAGCTATTCGTTGAACTAGCGTCTCCTGAGCCCCAGCAGATGGCAAAGAGATTCGCTCTGCTCTACTCGTAAGCACAAACACACAGTTGAGCTTTACGTTTCGAAAAGACTTTCTCAAAGACTTTTCAAGCCGGGCTTTATCTACCGTACTAACTAAGCCCAACTGAATTGAACTGAATTGAACTGAGCTGAAACTGTGCTCAATCCTAACTCGGAGATTACATCGGATTTGTGACGCTCATGCGTAGAACTTGAACTATGCCAAAGTCATGTGGAAATCAATTAAGTGCAGTTCTCACGATCCCAAACTCACAGATGCAGCTACTGCGTACTGCGAAATACATATTTGTATTTGTATTTGTATCTTGGCCAACTGTATAATCGAGTTCTCAAGCATTGAGGGAAGTTCATTTAACTGAATTTAAATAAATATGCATAGTTAATATTAGTATTATTATCATTATCAAACTTATTATTATTGTCATTATTGATTGATTATTGTATTGTTCTTATTCTTATTCTTCTTATTATTATTGTTATTTTATAATTCTTTTCATTACTATCTTAATTATTATTCTCATTATCGTAATCATTATTCTTATTATTATTATTTTCATTATTAGTTATCAATATTTTCTATTATTATTTTAATTATCATTATCTACCTTAGTTAGTAGAGCCCGCGTGCTCGTTATCTAATATATACCTAAATATTCACACATGTTAGGGAATTTCATTGCAATACTTTCGCGCTCTGCACTTTGCATGAATCAATGTACTCATAAGTACGCATATTGGCATCAATGCAGCTGCAAAGCTGCACAGCTATCAGCTCAATCATCCAATCCAAACCAAGCCAGGCCAACTGGGCACAGGACTTGTGGCCCAAACCCAACCCTAGTCCCAGTCAGCGTCCAAGTTCGTGTCGACTTGTGGCTGGGCTCACTTGCAGTTGTTGTTCAGCTCTGTTCTTCCACCGTTGCAGCTGATGACTCGGGGCATTTGTATTTCCGATCCCGGGCCAGATAGCATCTTTGTGGCAGGGAGGCAGCCGTTGCCGCATTGACGTCAAAACTAAATCACATTTGACTTGGCCGGCATCGGCGATCGCCTACGCCCGTCCGCTTGCCCTGCCAGATCCCTTGTCCTCTTGTTGGCCACTTGGCCGCGGCACTAATCGCTGATGTCAGGTGTCTGAGCCGAGCCGCAGTCAAGTGTCTGCTGCGGCAACGGCAACGGCAATGGCAACGGCGACAAATGACAAATCCTGTCCTTTATTTTTCGGGGGTGTTTACGTTTCAAGAGCCCTCACACACACACACCCAGACGCACACACACTTCAGCTTGATCCTGCAAATGTTTGGCTTCACACAAAGGGGATTAAATCATAAAATGCTCATGACATTCTTTGAACCCAACAAAAATTTCACAATTTCATTGTTTTGCCAGCCACATTGGCGCATCCTTTTTGTTTGCCTTTGCCTTTGCCTTTGCCCTCGCCTCAACCTTTTTACCAAGGCCCAGGCAAACGCTCGCCAACAAGGTGACAACGCGAAAAAAAATACAGAAAAAAACAACAACTACACACACACGCACACACTCACGCAAACACAAATTGAACAATGATGCTGACAACTGTGCGTGTCCGCGATCTGTTTTTTTTTTGTTTATCAACTAGTACAGGGTATTCGTAATTTGAGAGCTTTTAGTTTCGTCAGCAATTGGCAAATTTACGAGTTTGTTGATTGAAAACTGCGATAGCCATGCACTTGCACAGTGGTTGCAGCATTAGCGAAAATGCGCCCAAATTATGTGTACATATGGGAACTATTATAGAAGTATATATTACATAAACATAAAGGCCAAAATGAAGACCTTTGAAGCTGACATTTGAAGCTAGAGCTGAAATGTTTGCAAAGTGGATTCAAATGCGATTGCATTTCAAAACATTTAAATCATGCTGAAATGTTTCCAATGTGGATTCAAATGCGATTGCATTTTAAAACATTTAAATCATGGGGTAAACAATTTTGATTCTTTTTAAAAACAAAAGTAAAATTTGGTTTATTCATGAATCTAGAATCCCCTTCAGCCATACACAATGATCTATAGAAATCTAGCTTACTAATAGACAGATTTTTGCTAGGCAATTCACCCAAAAGCGTGGAAACTGAGTGGAAAGCGACCAAAATGGTGCAAATTTGACAAGCGCAAAGCCAAGTTTTCTTAGCTCAGTCAATAAATAAAATATGTTGAAATGTGCCTAAGAAAATACTCTTGGCAAGACTTGTACATTGCGTTGGTTCCACTGTGCCGTGGGCAGGCGGCCACGTCAATTAACATTAACTGAAGTGAAATTAATTGCCGAGGCATGGTCACTCTAATTGTGGTTAATGTGGAACCGATAGCACAACTCGCCCCAACTGGACGCAATTTGTGATAAGCGATTAAACGATTATCGAGCCGGGCCCAATGTGGCTGGGCTTCATTAGCACCAGGCCAGGCCAAGCTAGGTCTGACCAAGTGCCATATGCTGCTGACCGTGCGATCACGATCGCCATGTGGCTTGGTGTCCTGTCGAGGGTCCTGTTGGCGTGACCTTTACGACACAATCAACAACTGTTGACCGCAGTCCCAAGCAGCGCCAGCGGCAGCAGCAGCAGCAGCAGCAGCTATTGTATGCTATATTTGTCATGGTCATTATGAGTTATAAACGATATTTTGATCCCTAATCACTTGGCCAAGCCAAGACACACACACAGGGACACACACAGGGACACACACACACAAGCTGTCAACGCATTCGTTTCACGTTTTACCCAAATGTCTGTGTACCATGTCGCCGCACCCTGCTCCTGCTCCTGCTCCTGCTCCTGCCCCTGCCTCTTTCATCGTCATCGTCACCGTCGCGGTTGCGTCCTGCCAGCCCCGCAGCGACAGTAGGACACATTTTGTCGGATCTTCGTCGTCGTCGTCGGCGGTGGAATTAAAGGCACAATTGTTGCAGCCAGGGCAATTATAGATTATCACCTTATTGCCGTCCCATTCTCGCCCGCTCTCGCCCTCACTCTATCTCATTCCCGCAGCACCCGCACCTTGGCCTAAGCCCTGTGTGCGACCATCGAGCATCGTCAACATCGAAAAAGAACCATAAAAATGACACCACATTGTTTTTATCTTTATCGCATAATTGCGGTCAATTCCCTCGGCCAGCGCGGGCCTCTCAACTTGGCCTGGACCCGACAACTCGGTGGCTCGGTGGCTCGAAGGTTCGGTGGTTTTGGTGGCTTGGCATGATTTCAATACCCCGGCATCGGTTTCGGCATCGGCTTTGATCATTTGCCATGGCTACAGCAACACACATTCACCTGAGACAGACAGAGCGGGCGAGAGAGCGGGCGAGAGGGCGAGGGGGAACTGAGCTAGCATTAGAACTGAGGCCACGCCGATTGCAAGGGGAGGCGGGGGCGGGGGCGGGGGCGCAACACATTTATCTTCTGGTCACAAATTAACGCTCTTGAAAATTACCGATTCCCATAAAATGTGTCGTCTTCCTACCAACATTCTTAAACTAGTCACAGCTGTCACACGCAAATCGGAAATAATAAAACTGAAGAAAATAAATTTCAAATGTGGAAATTAAAACAAAATAAAAAGGGGGGAGATAATAATATTCCATTTGATATACTTTTGTGCCAGCCTCAAGTCTGGCAGGCAAATATTGAAGTAAGGATATATAATCTTAAAATCATTTTCAAATAGATTCAAATACCCGCTTCGAATAAAATCATATTGCACAATACATTTTATATTACGAAAACTTGCTTTTCAATTATATAATTAAAACAATTAATACTTATTTGATAAACATAACTTATAATAAACAAACAAATATAAAATGAAAAGGTCGCCAAATACAACATTTAAAAAATTTTGAACTTTCGGGACTTTATGTTGTATAAAAACATAATATTTGAAAATATTTTATTTCTATTTTTTTCTTCAGATTTTTGTTTAGTATTTAAAGCACATATTTATTTTTTTAATTTTTAATTCATATCTTTATTGTTTTAAAAAATGTTTATTAAAATAAAACATTTAAGTTTTTCTTGTTTTAAGAATTTTAGTTTGAAATATTCGATTTCGAATATTTCGATTGCGGATCTTTGAATTTTGTGCTTAGTAAATATTTAAATTATATTTTATGCAGTTTTTTTTTTTAGATTTTTCTTCAGTTTCTTTAAATGAAAATTTCTATTGTTTGAGAAACATGAATTTTAAATATTCAATTATTTTGTTTGAAAAAATTGATTTAGATTTGTTTTCTCTATGCCTGCCTCCTGCTCGCTTAAAGGCTGATGAATGATTCCTGCAGAAGCAGGAAACTTGTTTGATTGCGAGTTTTCGAAAACGTCTCATTTAAGAGAACTGCGTGAAGAAGAAGAAGAAGAGGAAGAAGTGGAGGAAGAAAGTGAAGACGAGGGTGCAACTGCGATCTTCGAGGCGAGCATTTGATAATTTGCAACTATTTGTGAGTGTCGGTTAATTCAATCGTTTCGGGCTGAAACCTCAATTGCAATCAGCTTGTGGACCGGTTTTGCCATCCTTGGCCAACACACACACACACACACACACACACACGTATGAGACAAAGAGTGAGAGCGAGAGCGAGAGAGAGGAAGCGTCAATTCGGGGCCTGGACTTGACGACCTTCAGATTGGCTCACAAAAGAGCGCGACGCTCCCACACTTCACGCTCATTCAGTTGGAAATCTGAGCATCTGTCAAAGCCAACAACAACCTATACAAATTGATATATGTATGTTAATATATCTATATATATACATATATATATACGCATATGGAGCACATTTGTATATCCTTTGGCGCTCTATTGAGTTATAATCGCATATTTTTCTTTTGCTCTGCAAACCGTTTTTGTGACGTCAAATTACGCCAAATTCGCAATTGTCGCAATTTGATTGCCATTTGACACCCCTCCCCTCCCCCATAGACAGCGCCTACCGCCACCCACTTTCAGGCATCCCTTGGCTGGCCGAGCAGCATGCTTTTGCTCCGCACTGCTTTGCCGACTTTGTCATAAGAGTGAGAGCGCTAAGTGCCGAGTGCTGAGTGCTGAGTGCCGAGTGTGCGAGGGAGATGCGCTCTTGCTCTAGCCCGCTCGCACTCATACACTCACTCTCTCGCTCGCTCGCTTGTACGTTCGCTCTCTCTCTCTCGCGCTCACTTAGAGCCATGCGCGGCCATCCGTTGGCTTTGACCAATGCTGTCTTTTTTCGAACGGGTAGGGCCACAGCAGGCGACGGGCGACAGACGCGGCTGCCGACGACGACGACGACGACGACAACGACAACGACAACGATGCCGGGCGACACATTTCACTGTGTCACATCTGCTGTGTGTGGGGTGCGGGAGAGAGGCGGGGAGGGGGCGACGCGGGTCGATTGAGGCGAAGGTGGCCACGCCGACCGCGACATTACCGCACTCGGCACTCATCATGGTGCTCCATTGGTTGCCGTCGCAGTTGTCGTCTTGTTGTTGTTGTTGTCGTCGTCGTTGTTGTTGTTGTTGTTGTTGTTGCTGAATGCGTGTGAGAAAAGGAGCGCTCTATGGCCATAGCTATATACACATACATATATATAACATATAACTATATGCATATATGTATATATTTATATATGTGTGTGTCTATGACTCGCGTTTGGACCGTTGACGATTACGACTTGTCCCAAGCAGTTGATAAATAACGGGACAACATTTTGGGATCAGCCAATAGCAGAGGGCAGGCCATGGTGAGGGAGGGGTGGGGTGGGGGGGATGGCAAAGGAGGTGCTGCAAATACAAATTATATAGAAAGAAAAAAGTAGCCAGGAATATCGAGAGCTATTTTAAGCAGATATATACATATAACTGTTAAATATGTGTGTGTGTATATATGCATTTGAAGAATAGAACGTTAGTTTTATGGCAATATCATGTTTAGTTTCTTTCAATTACAAAGCTTAATCTAACCGGAAGTAAATAGAGCCGAAACTTAACTAAAAAGCCCAACAAGAACTCCAAAATAATAATAATATCACACAAATATATGACAAACTATTTCGTATATAGCCTATATTTAGTTGAGTAGTCTAAATATACATATATTTAAATAGGGCCAATTAAAAACACGTGTAAATACATTAATACCTAAGTAAATACATATACATATATATATATATATATATATATATATATATATATATATATATATATATATATATATATATATATATATATATATATATAAAACACAAAACTTTCAAATATTCACAATAAAATACTTATCAATAAATATTTCTATTGATTTTTAAATATATTTTGTTTTTCTCAAATCTTCAAATATTATTTTTATATTTTTCTGTTTACTTTTTGTACTTTTTTTTTTACTTTTGTTATTATTGTATTTGTTTTTTTTATTCATTATTATTATAATCATTATTTTTATTAATGTTTTTATTATTATTGTTATTACTTTTTGAATTTTTTAAACTTTCTTTTTTTTTATATCTTGGGTCCTTACTCCTTGTATAAGAAAAGGCACTCGGATTTGTAAAATATGTATAAAAAAAAAACACATTAGAATAAAATTATGCAAACTTTGCTAATTGTAATCAAAGCTTTATCTCAACTCTTAATTTTATTTAACTTAATTTAATAGGTTTTTAATTATTTTCATTTGTTAATTGCTCAAAGTTGAAAAAATAAATAAATAAAAAGTTTATAAATTTTCTTTAGGTCTTCAAATGCTGTTGCCCAAACTTCAGATATCCTAGGCTTTATCAATGGATTTGGGAATCGAACCAGCTTCCAAATATGTTTAATCGATTAACAATCGATGAACTGCCGACGGCATTCGATATTTTGCATTTTTTGCTAGATTTTTTGCTAATTGCAATTAAAACAATTCCAAGAAATTTCCATTCTGTGAGGCCGATGAGAGCCTGATCAAATATATATATATATATATTTATATATATATGTATGTGTGTGTGTGTGTGTGTGTGTGTGTGTGACATATGCTCATGTGCCTGCTGATAAATGGGAGCAGATTTTGTGGCTAAGAAATCGTTTAAAGTGGTTTAATTAAATTTGATTTGATTTTTGTTCGTTTTTGGCTGCAAAAGGCGACACCCCATCTGCAGGGCAAACAACTATGTATATACACATACATATACACATACATTTATATATGTATATATAATGCATATATACAAATAAACATACATACAGACAATCACACATAGTGCACTTAAAGCTGAGATGTCCAGATACACAAATCGAGACAAATGTGTGTATGTGCATAGATACATATGTAAATGTATGTGTATATGTATATAGCTCGCACCCAGGGACCATTTTCGACCACAATGTATGTGCGTGTGTGTGGGTGTGTGTGTGTGGGTGTGCGTGTAGGTTGTAGGGGGGGGGAGGGGGGTTGGATTGTAGATTGGGCAACGGCTGAATTTTGTGCTTGTGCTCGTAATTAATTATTTCATTAGTGCACACTTGATTCGAGCCCAACCCCATCCCGCCCGCCCACTCTCTCCGTCCGCCCAACAATCATTTGGCCATTGGGCAGCGGCTGCAACGGCCAGCATGATCTATGCATACCCTACACTTCAAAGTTTGTGTTTATGCTGTTTAGCTGTCCCTAAAATATATTCTATTATTATCAATATCAATAGTCCTAATTCCATAACATATAAACTTATATATATATATATATGCATATATATACCATATTTAACATAATTCGCAAAGTCATTTATGCAGTGTATAAGCCGAGTGAATTGTGTAGGGTGCACGCGCAGCGCAGAGAGTTGCAGGCAGACATCAAAGAGTTTTGTGCGCTCTTAAGAGCGAACGTGGGAATGTGGCGTATGGCTGACGTTGATTTCGATTTTGAACTGCTTGCTCGTCGTTGGCTCTCTGCAAACCAATACCAATGTGTTATGTTTTGCTGTGCGATAGTGTGTGCATGCTGCTCATGGGCTGGGCATGAGCGAGAGTGAGGGAGCAAGCAATACAATACGCACAGAAGCGAATGGACACTTGCGGCGCCAGTACATGTATTCGTGTGCGTGTCTCTCTGTATGTGTGTGCGTACATGTAAGGGCATGTGTTTGTGTGTGTGAGGGTGTGTGTGTGTGCGGGCTGGCCGCCACCAGTGGCCGTTCAGCTTATGCATGAGACGGCGTGTGTGAGAGCATCTTTGCTTGTGTGCGTATTTATTTGACGCTTATGCTGTCTTTACTCGCCGCTAGGTGGGTCTCGGTCTCCGAGTCCAAGCACGAGCGCCAAACACTGCCCAGGCCCAGCAACGACGACGACGTCGGCAGCAACAGCAGCAGCAGCAGCAGCAGAGGCTGCGCCAGCGTCAGCAGCAGCAGCAGCAACCGCGACGGCGACGTACGCTGGATGTGATTTCAAATAGTAAAGTCGAGTTGCCGCTGCCGCATCGCCATCGCAATCGCATCGCAATCGTAATCGCCGTCGCCGTCGTCGTCGTCGTCGTCGTCTCTCTTGTGAACTGCTTACCGATATTTTAGCTTGTCGCCGTCGTCGCGGCCGCCGCTGTTGCTGTAGCTGTAGCTGTAGCTGTGGTGGCTGTGGCTGCACTGTCGCCCCCACCGGCTCTGGCTGCGCTGCTGCCACTGCCACTGCCACTGCCACTGCCACCGTCGCTGTCGTTGGCGTTGTCGTTGTCGTTGGCGTTGTCGCTGCTCGTTGTCGCTTCTCGTTGTCGTTTTGTGTATGTTCTTCTTCTGTACGCTGTGTTCTGTTCTGTTGCGTTGTGTTGTGTTGCGTTGCGTTCTGTTTCTGTTTCTGTTTCTGTTTTGTTGTTGTTGCTGCTGTTGCGCGCGCGCGTCTTGTTTTGCCGTCGCTAAAACGGCAAAACGCAGAACAACTGCAAATTGATAGTAAAAAAAAATCATAACAGAAGAAAAACAAACGTCAAAAACATTTTATGTCGAGTTCGTTTTTAATTTTATAAATTCTTTAATTTCATTAAATAATTAATTAATTTTAATTTTAATTTTTATTTTTTTTTTGCTGTGCCCAAAAATCAAGCAACAATTTACAGTTTTAGTTGAAAAGCTTTTGCAACAATTTTTTTATTGTGTTTGTTTTTGTTTTTGCTGTGCAACAAATAGAAAGAAAGAAGAAGAAACCATGTGATAAATGCGAAATGCAAATGCAAATAAAATGTGCAATCTGCAAGTGAAACTTGGACATAGCATAAAAAACTGCCCCTAACTCTCTTATATACAAACAACACACACATCCTCCGCCCACACACACACACACACATACACAGCTGTATGTAGTCCTTGGCTATGTACCGAACGCGCATAAAAAATGACTACCCTCAATTGTCGCCACTGGCTGGCTGGCTGGCTGGCAGAGCCCAAGAGGAGTTGTTGTAGGGGTCGCGCTCGTCGTTTGACGACAACGTTCTCGCTCTGCTTCTCGCTGCTGTCCTGCAGCAGCTAGTCCACAGTTACTCCTGTTCCTACACTGCTTGCTTTTGGCTTGCATTCCAATTGCCATGCTCTCGCTCCCACTCGCGCATTAGCACAGAGTCGCACTCACACACATACACAAGTGTCGCGCGTCGTTTGTCGCTTGTCGCTGCTTCTGCTGCTGCTGCTTCTGCTGCTTCAGCTGCTGTTGTCGTTGCCGTTGCCGTCGCCTTTTGCCTCTTCTGCTTCGTCATTTTGTGCGTCCTCTGGATTGGTTTCGGCGTTTCAATTGCGTTCGTTTTTTATTCTACCTCCCCCTCTCATTCTGCTGGCGTGTAAGTGTCTGTGTCTGCTGTGTGTGTGTGTGTGTGTGTTTGTTCTCGATTCGATTGGATTACATAGTCGTTGTCGTTGTCGTTGTCGTCGTTTCTGCTGTCGCCTGCCTCGAGTTACTCCGTGTGGCTGCGTATAATTTTTTCCTTTTTGCTGTCCCTCAGCATCTGCAGCGCCAACGCCGCCGCCCGCCCCCATTCCATGTCGCACGACGACGACATTTCGTTTTTTGAGATTCGCTTTTTGCGTATATCGTGTATGTGTGCGCTTATGTATGTGTCTGTGTGTGTGTGTGTGTGTGTGTGTGTGTGTGTGTGTGTGTGTGTGTGTGTGTGTTCTTTAATATTGTCGTCGAGTGTCATTGGTCGAAGGCAAACGTGCGCAGCGCTGCCATCGTCGACGGCGTCGCATATTGTCGCAAAACCTTCGTCTCGGCACGTTTTTTTTTCCTGTTTTTTTTCTGTTCTGTTGTGTGTTGTTGTTTTTATTGGCTTTTAGCTTGCTGCTGCTGCTGCTGCGGCTGCGGCTTTTTATTAGAATCCGTGTGGAGAGGGGAGCTGCGGCTACAAATGGGCTGCCTGGTGGCCGAGCGAGTTTTAGGGCTAGGCGACGCAGCATGAGAGGGGGCGTGTGCACCCAAGTAGCCGAATGGGTTTTTGATTGTGTGTGTCGTCGACGTCGTCGTCGGGTGCGGGTGTGTGTTTGGTGTTTGTGTCGTTGTCGTTGTCGTTGTCCTCTCTCTCCCTATGTGTATGTGTGTGTGTGTGTGTGTGAGCGTGAGAGCGAGCGAGAGCGCATTAGCTGCATATACAGATATGCATGCACGTGTAAATGTGTGTGTGTGTGTGTGTGTGTGCGTGTGAGAGCGAGTGCAAAGTGCACAAAAGTTTTGCCAAGCAAAAATGGCGACAACAGCAGCGACAACAACACGACAACGTGCAATAGCAGCAGCCGCAGCAGAAGCAGAAGCAGACGTCGCCGTCGCCGTCGCCGCCGCAACAAATTTTGTGTCGTGCGATTTTATAACCGTTTTCAAAAGCGGCGGCGTTGCTGCTTCTGCCTGTCGCACAAAACGGACGCGGACGCGGACGGACAACAACAACAACAACAACGACAACAACAACACAGAACGTGCAACAAAAGCAACAGCAACAAATACAATAATAATAAGAATAATAATATTAACTCAAATGAGAATATCAATAAAAAGATTATAGAAAAAAAAAACGCTGCAAAAAAAAACTGCATTAAATAAATGAAGCAAACATTTACTTTAACCCAAATATGCAGCAAACAAAGCGTTCAAGTGTGTGTGTGTGTGTGAGAGTGTGCGTGTGTGTGTGTGTGCGTGTGTGTGTGTGTGTGGGTGCTAAACAGTTGCTTTTTTTTAGGCAGCACTTGGCCAGCAAAGAACAAAACACATTGAACTCGTTTTTGGCGCTCCGTTTTCTAACACGCATCTAATAAACGCAACAATAACATCAATTTTACAGTTAACCCACAACAATAACAACAAAAACAACAACAACAAAGCGCAAAAAACAAGCACATTATCATAAACACAAACATAAACATAATTATAATCATAATTATAATTATGATGTGATCAGAATTAACAGCAGCAAAGATGTGAAAAGCTAACAACAACAACAAAAAAAGGGAAAATCAAACAACAACAAAAAAAGAATGAAATGTAATAAAAAAATAAAGTAAGAAAGAAATGTAATGAAATAGAAAAGGAAAAGCAAAAGGAAGTTCAAGCAACGAATAGAAAACAAAAGAAAATGCTCAACATTGCAATAACAGATAAGGAAAAACAACACAAATCCAGGCACAACAACAACAACAACAGCAACAGCAAGTACACACAGGCGTATGCCCATGTATGTGCGTGTGTGTGCGTGTGTGTGTGTGAGCAATAACTAATCGAGTTTAACACCGAAGCACATCAGCAAATTGATGAAACAACGAAAACAACTCTAACAACAACTTTGCAAAACAACAATTAAAACAACAACTAAAAAAACAACAACAACAACGTCAAATCCACCAACAACAACAACAACAAAACCAACAATTACAAGCACCTATTCTAAGCGTACTACAATAACTAAAAAAAATAAAGTAAAATAAAACAAAGAATTAAACACAAGCACAAGGAGCTTACAAGAAAAACAACCTCAAACTCAGGTGAGTTTCAGCTTGCTTCTTTTTCTATCTTTCGATAAGTTGTACCTCATCCAAGTTGTCCCACGTGTCGTATACGCAATGCGGGCAGGTGTTGGAAAACGCTTCTTTGAATACACATATATGTATGTATATAATATATATATATATGTATATACATAATAATAAGAGAAGTATGAGAAAAATATATATTAATTGTTAATATTAATATATATATTAAATATATATATAATAAATAATAAACCATAAACAATTAAAGCTAACTATCTTTAATAATCTACTAAAACAATCCATATTTTTTTTATAATCAAATTTTGTACTTGGCTAGTTAAAACTTTGCCTGATTCTTGGCTCTTGAAGACGATTTATCGTAGAATCTGGGCATATTTTTAGAATTTTAACCAGTTTCCAAGTTGGAAATGGATATGAAATAGATGGGAATATTGGGTATATATTTCACTTTTTCCAATAGAGTCGATAATTCTGATTATATAATGCGTATAGACACAGAATTCTTGACTCTAGTCTTGTCGTTGTCCTCCAACTAATACTATATGTAATTTAAATTATTTCAAACTTAAAGCACTTCTTCGAAGAAGAAACCTCATCTATTCAATTTATATAGCTGATATGATGTTGCAATCAATTTATATATATGATGTATAGTTTTTTATGTGTTCCTTTGTATTTCATCCATGAGATAGATACAAGTACATATATATGCATATATATACTTCATATACCGATGCACTGCGATTTGCATTTGAAAACTTCTTCAACTTGAATTTCAGAACTTTTTCTTCATCAAATATGAGCTTAAATTGGTTTAGGCACATTCATAAGTAAAGTAGAAGCAACAATGAACAAAGTCTTGGTTTGAGCAGAAAATACTTATTGCAAGCGATTAACAACTTTAAGCAAATAGATAATACATATGTCCATATGCTTTCTAAGCCATATTCAACACAATTTTTAAAACTATCTGGAGTTCTTTTTTATCCAACTCTCACATTGAAAATTTACTTGAATTAACTCTCAGGTTTGTCAAATTTAAAAAAAATCTTCCAAATTTTTATTGAATTTTGATCAAACTGGTTTATAAACATAATCCGAAGGAATGCAACTTTTGAGATTTGAAGATCAAAAGAACACATTTGTACTATAAGTTAGGGCATATTCATGAAAGAACTCATGAATGATTATATTAAAAAGGAAATACTAAACAACTTTCATAAACTTAGATAAATGAATTGCAGTTAATTCCATTGCAAAATACCAATGTTCAGATGGATTAAGTTAGAGTTATAAGAATAGGAACCATAAACTATTAAATACATATATAGAAAGAAGATAAGAATTTTGAGATCAAGGTCGGGTACTTTCAGCCCAAGAATGTATTACCCGTTATAAACACTTTTTTAAAGACCAAATGATTTAAAACAAGTTTCAAATGCTGAACTTCATCCAATTAAAGTAGTTAATTTCTCGTTATAAGTACTTTCTGCTTAAAGCAAGACTTTATATTATTTAGTTTTGTTTATACTTGATTTAAGAATGTGCCTTAACAAAAGTTAGCTGAAAGTCTATGCAGAAAAAGGTCTGTAAATAAACTCAGGTGTAAATTTTAATGTTTTTGTTGATAAGCTAGGTAAAAAGAAAGCTTTAACAAAAAATTAAGAAAAAGTTGCATTAAATGGAATTAAATTTGAACTTTCTAGGCGATTGTTAACAAAATGTCATACAGCCTGTACCCCAGCCCGTCGTCAGCTTGTCTGTGTGTGTGTGTGTGTGTGTGTGTGTGTGTGTGTGTGTGTGGGATGCCGAGAATTCCGACATTTGCCAGTTGTCTTAATATTTACATTTACATATTTGCCTTTGTCAAATCGCAGAGCTCTAAATAAGCACCACACACAGGAGAGAGAGCGAGAGAGCGAGAGAGGGAGAGGGAGAGAGAGGGAGCGCGGAGAACCGCAGAGAAAGGCACTGGAGTGTTGCCATGGAGAGATGGAGGGATAGAGGGATGGAGGGAGCTGCCAGAGGCATGCCTCGGCCACAGCGTCTATAGCAATAACTATATAGCCATATAATCGCCTGTTCGTGAGCTGTAAACACAGGCATTGTAAATTTACACCATGCTTATAATTAGCAATAGAACGGCAGTTGACTTTTTTTCCAGCGCTATTCTGCTCCCAGTTGTTGTCAGTTAAACAAATATATATGTACACATACATATACATATATAGATATATATATATATATATATATATATATATGTGTGTACATATATCCGACTCTATATAGAGAGATTCAGGCGGCTTCGCAGCCTCTGCGGCAGGGTTTGCGGCAACTTGTGGTGCTAAAAAATATTACAGACGTTGCTGCCAGAGTATAAGCATCTCTCCCTCTCCCTCTCACTCCCTCTCTCCTCCCTCTGTCTCTCTCTCTGTCGGCAGTTGGCAGCTGATTTGCCTATGGTTGATTGCCAGCAATAATTGTCGCTCAGGCGTTGACGGTTGACGCCAACTTCAGGGCCCACCAATGCATCAGTGCACCTGCAGCTGCAGCTAACCAGATGCTACAAGCCAGCAACAACAACAACAACAACAGCAACAACACTTGAGTTGGTTTTGCCCCACCGCAGAGTTGCCCACAAAGATAAATATTGACAAATAGCTGATAAATCATTTATTATAGAGTGTCGCCATCTAGCGGCACAATCAGCAAACATGTCTGCCAGGCTCAGGGAATATATAGCCCCTATATATATGTATATGTATATATAGATATGCATATAACTGACAGATACTAGTTATTGTCGCTTCTTTCACTAAAGTCATTTTTTCCTTTTTTTTTAACTTTATAAATTTATGTTGGAATAGTAAAAATTTATGTATCTCTAAAAAGTCTGTGATAAGCTTATATTTCTAATACGATCCCATGTATTTCTTTTTTCGGTTAAAAAAACATCCTAAGTAGCTCAGGGGTTTCGATATTTTTGAGTATCTTTGAAAAAGAATCAGTTCTCTACAGTTCTTTAAGTTTTCAATATTCATAGGTATCTAAGCAATCTTCTTAATCATTTTTATAAAGTAGTTTCTTATCAGTTTTCTATAGTTTTTGGCTTTTAAAGGAATCCTTTATAAGGAATCCTAAAGTTGTATCCTATAGAGTTTCTCATCAGCTCTCTACAATTCTCAAGGCTTTCCATACTTATTGGCATCATAGGTGTAATATCTCGCTAGTTCTCCACAGTTTTCCATATTAATAGGTATCATAAACAATCCAAAGGCTTCATCATTTTCATATAAGAGTTTCTCATCAATGGCCTATATATTTTTATTTTTAAAGGTATTATAAGTTATCCATAAGTTTCGATATTGATAAGTATTATAATGAATCCCAAAGATTCTCATCAGCTCTCAATAGTTCTTAATTCTTCATACTCATAATTCTCCCCAAGCTTTATCAATATCTTCAAGTTTTTCATTAGTTCTCCTTATATTTACGTATTCATAGGAATCATAATTAATCCTAAAGCTTCATCAGATCTCTATAATGTTCTATTTGTGTGTAGTTCTTTAAATTTATACTGTTAGTTATTGGGTGCAGTTCCCCTTGGTTCCTTGGCACTCATAAGTTAGGATCAGTTTATTGGCGGCAAAAAATGAGATACGAGATGGATTTCCATCTTTGGCTAACCGAGTGCGGCCCTTGTGCCGGCTATTAATTAGCATATTTCGTCATGAATTAGCCCAGTACGAGCCCGAGTTATAATGAGGTGGAAAGCTATTCCTATGCAGGTTTAAGTCCGAGCAGGGGAGAGCGCAGATCGTGCTCGGCTGTGTGTGTGTAAGTGATACCCTTCTACTCGTACCCCTCTGCTGAAGTCCTCGCCCTCGCGGGAGGACAATAATCATTTTGCACGCTTTGACCAAGTCGAGTTGAGTGTGGAGTGGAGTAAAGTGAAGTGGAGTGGAGTTCAGTTGAGTTGAGACCCTTGCCCGGCGGTGGCACAACATGAAATTGCATCCAAAATACAAGAGCAACAACAATATTACACACATGTGCAGCAGCTATGCCCCTCCTCTCTTGGGTCAGGGCCGCGGGGGGACTGCGGCACAACGGACATTCACATGCCGACATGTCGTCGTCGTCGTCGTTGTTGTTGTTGTTGTTGTTGTTGCTGCCCAGCGCCAGAGCTCATAATCCGCTGCCTTTGCACTCGCCCGCGGCCCGCCCGCTGGCACCACGCACCCGCGCGCTGGCGAATAATTGCAGTGTCGCCACCGCTGCAGTCGCCGCCGCTGCACAGTGGTATCAAATATCAAATGTCAGGCGAAAAACAGCTACTGCCTGCAGCTCATTCGTGTGCATACCCTGTAAAAGTCACAATTTCGATCCAACATGAAATACATGTATTTCATGCTTTTAAAAGATACTGCTTCGAGCGAGAAAAAACAAATCCGATTACTGTTTCACCCGTTTCACAGATTCACGAAAATTTAAGAAATGTGTCCTGCCTCGAATTTGATGTGCAAATAAGTGAATAGTTGTGGAAAATAAGTGAAAGAAGAGTATCGTACGTAGTTTTGATAAGACATATATTTTAAAAGACAGCGAAGCTGATGTGGCAAAAGCTCGTGGAATATAAGTGAAAGAAGCATTACCGAATACACAAAGTGAAGTGTTCGCTAGTTCCGTTTCTAGGTAAGGGTAAGGGTAATGATTGTAGGCAGTATTTCTTATAAGTACTTTGTGTAGTCCCAAAGTCATTTTGAATCTCATTCTATTGGAGAAGAAGGCGGATATTCCCAATTTCCATGCGGACACAAAATCTCATGCGTCTCGCAATAATAACAATATATTAAATATTGCTATTGTTAATTATATTTTCTTTTTACTCTAAACTAGTTCAGCCAATCTTTCACTCTTTCACAACAGCTGCAGAGGTGTTTTTTCCCCATTTAATATTATAAAAGTATTATTATATGAATTTTCATATGCATTTTCTACACACCACACTAAATATATTCAAATTTGAGTTTCTGTGTTCTGGTGTTTAAACGCGAATACGCACGAAATGCCAATTTGTGACACGAATCCAGCTCTGGCACATTAGAAGCTTCACAAGGAGAATGCAGCTTAAGTTTTGGTATAATTGGATGGGCAGAGGAAATTTGTGTATTAAATAAAGTGTTAGCTTTAAGGTTTGGGCTAATCCAGCTGAGTTCAACGATAATCTGCTGGGGCAGGCAGACCGACATGCGTGGCACTTGGGCTTATTGCATGGTTTGGCACCACTGTGCGTGGCAAACACCGCCGCACAGCAAGTCACCAGATGTTCAATCCCATGTACATGCCGCTGCCGTTGTTGTTATTATTATTGCTGTGTTGCCTGTGCCGATCCGATCCGTTGCGATCCGATCCGATCCGATCCGGGGACAGCCGCAACCCTGGCCAACGGTCGCTGCACTGCAAGATGAAGACGACAATTCGGAGCTTATGTGTCAGGTGCGCGTCTTGCCGAGAATGAAACAATTTATTGAACTCGCCCCGTTGTTGTTGTTGCTATTGTTGTTGTTGTTTCTTTTGCTGTTTTGTTGTGGCTGGTTTTAAATTGAATTTTCCCGCAAAACGCCATTTCAAAGTTGTTTTTTTTTTTCGCTTCTTTTGTTTTGTTTTGTTGTTGCTCTTTTGTTATTGCTGTTCCTTTTGTGCAAGGCATAACGAATGCATCAAATTGGCCAAATATAAGGATCAGCAGGAAACACAATTTAATCCACTCTTCACGTCGCAGCGCCATCTATGGGCTGTCGAATATGCATGTGGACAACGTGTCGTATGCGTAATGCCTCAATGTCTCGGCTAAACAGTTTAATTCATTTATACAATTGTTTACGTATGCTATTGCAGCCTTTACACTCCCCTCCCTCCTCCCCTGCCTCCACCTCTTCATTCAATATGTGTAGCAAAAGTACTCATTATATCAGCTGTCTGTGTGTCTGTGTGTGTGTGTGTGTGTGTGTATCCCGGACCTCAGCTGCTGGCATCTCGTCAAATCTCAATCACAAACGCTATCGCGATCACATATTCTCTCCCTCCCCCCCCTTGGCCCCTTCGCAGCCCATGCCCCTGGCGACGGGGTCGCGGTTCAAGGTAGAAGCCAGCGCAAGTCGTTTCGAGTAAATACAGAGCTACGATCACAAATGCAATTGCAGATACAGAAAGAGATGCCGATACAGATACAGATACAGATGCAGATACATATGCGGGCACAGAAAGAGATACAGATACAGTTATTGTTGCTTTAGGAGCCACTCACGGCCTTTAATCGTCGGCCTGAAATAATAAGCAACATCAAATTGCTCGATTTTCAGAGTCCGGAGTCTCCCCGCCAGCAAAATGCGTAGTCAACACTCGCACACTCGCACACTCACTCGGGGATGCACAGATATGCGTGTATAATCCATGTACAGCATTTTCTTGTTATTTTTATACATTTTTTTCTTTCATACAAAATCAATTCAGAGTCACAGTCAAAGTCACGAGGCCGTGAGAGATTCGCGAGTCGCCATCGCCATCGCCATCTCCATTTCCATCTTTGTCTCCATCTGTATCTCCATCTATGCATATCGGCGCACGGCCTTTAACAGAAGTTCATCTCTGGCAGTCGAGTCGAGACAAGGTCAATAAAAAACCAAAAATAATTACCATGCCTCCAATTATTAATATACATTCAGCGCGATACAATAGCCAATGCGAAAGATCCAAGCGATCTACGGCTCTATCGTTTGATCGTTTTTCATTTTTTTTGTCTTTTCTGTTTCCTAATTTTATACCCTGTAAACATTTGAAATTTCTAAGTGTGCATGTACAGCAAATATAGTGTAGTATACAAAAACTTGAAGAACATTTACGTTTGATTATTTCAAACTCGTTTATCTTCAAGAATAACGATTTTTTGGTCAAGTTTCGAGAAAATCCAGAGTTAATCTAGAAAATGTCTATTCCTCAAGGACGATCCGATTCGAGCCCGAACATGCACTTTATCTTGTTCCTATGAACCGAACCTTGAACCAAAACAATTTTCCAAAAAACATTTAGCCCAAAACCTTGTTTGGGCAGAGTTTGAAGCTCATGAATATGGAAAACCAGCTTTCTTACGTGAATTGAACCAGCGATTTCTTTTTTTATTTAATTTGCACTGCTTCTTATGTTCAGCGCACTTGGTATCTTTTAGTCGACCTGCCCCGTTCTTGCTGTCACTTGTTCATTATTTGAAGTGTCGGATGAATCAGCAGCTGGCCTGTTCTGGCTGCTGGCTGCTGGCTGCCACAAGATCAACTCTCGGCGCTGACGAGACTTTCAATTGCCAAATGTTTAATGCTAATCAAAGCTTTGAATGTTCTACACATCCTTCTTTCAGTTCTGGCACCTGGCCAGCCACAGTGCGGCAAATGCTCAACAGCTTGCCAGCAAATAGCTGCCGTTGCAATTGCCTCGTTCTTGGACTGTTATAAATTCAATAAATACTTGGCTGATGGGGGGCTTGGACACTGAAAGCATGTCGTATTTGGTTTATTTGCGGCCGATTGCAAACTTTCTATTTGTAGCAATTGCCACAACCGCAGCAAAATCGTACGAATTGCGCGTTCGGAAGCGTAGAACTAATTGGGAATTATACGTGCAAAAGCAGTTATTTGCATACGGCTTATTAGAGGTTTATCACGAATAATGTGACGCACATTAAAAGAGATTAAGCCCCGACTTTAGTTAATGCACTTGAGAACAACCATAAAATAAGAGAATATAAAAGTTGAAGAAAGTTTGCCTCATCTTTTATACTTTATCGATTGAAGGGTTGAGTTAACTCTAAATGAGATAACCTTTGCCAACATTTGTAAAAAATATACTTATTTGTACTTATCTGCTTTATAACTTTACCAAAGCCTATTTTAGTAAAAGTAGTTTCTAAAATTTGTAAGAAAAGTTTTCCAAATTTTTAATTGAAATTTGATTCTGCTTATACGCTATTAGGCTAAAACTGTTTGGGAATCATAATTGAATCTCAATGCAAGTGTATGTTATGCCTAACCTGAACTCTAAGTTAAATATAGACATACTACTGCTATTAGTTAAGCGCAAGGAGGAGAGCTGCGGATTTTAAGATAAATGATAGATGCTGCTATTCAAGTACTCTGCTTTTCATGTGTGTGTGTTTGTGTGCTTGTGTTTTTTGTTGTGCGAGTTTTAGTCGCTTGTCTGGTCGCCGTAGATTTTGGTTGGATTTGTGTAGTTTGGTTGTTATTTTGGTGGCGCGGCGGCTTGAAAGATGAAATGTTTTGTAATTTTGGCTAATTTGTGACATGCGCGACCTTAATGGCTTCTTTTCACATCGTAAACTGCGTTTAATTGCTCCACAAAGCTCAAAAACAAAAACTCAAATCAACTTCAGTTTTTCGCTCTGGGCCCAGTTGACAATTCTATGGGAAACCTTCAGGCTGAGATTGAGATAGCGACATGAGTAGAAATGGAAATTAATTATGCATTTTTGATGTCTGAGAAATGAAGTTTTGCCTCTGCTGTAGCTGATGTAGTCGTCATGGGCTGCGCTCAACATCAACTTTCAGCAGCGCCCGGGGCTAAGTAATATGCTTTTATATTCAAATTATCACGCATGCCAAACAGTTGCCACAATTGTTGTTGTTGTTGTGGCCAAAGAAAGCCAGCTCGAAAGCAAAGTCAAAGCCAAACACAACTTTGGCCCCCGTCTCTCTCTCTCTCTCTCTCTCTCTCTCTCTCTCTCTCTCTCTCTCTCTCTCTCTCTCTCTCTCTCTCTCATTCTGTCTCTGTCTCTGTCGCAGTCTCAGCCAACGTCTCAGTTCCTGTTCCAGTCGCCGTCGCCTAAGTTTTAACGAGCTGCTCTGATGATGGCCCAGAGGCAGCCGCAACAGCATTTATGTTTATGTTTGGGGCCAAAAAGATTTTCGATTGCTTTTTGCCGGCCTGCAATTAGTAGCTGGAAAATGGATCTGAGCCAAGCTCAAGGTCGAGCCGCATCGTGTCCCCGGGCGCTGGCGCGTCTGTAATAAGCACCGGTGACATCCAGTGTCACACAATTAAACTTGTATTTTTGTTGTTGTTTTATTATTGATGAATCTTGGGACATTTTTGTAATAGCCGGCGATTTCCTGTTGTAATTGAGCTCACGCTGGCTGGCCTGTAAGCTAATGACAAGCCCAGTCCAAGCACGCCCGGGCTCCGGCTGGGCCGCGCCGGGCCGGACCGGGCCGGGACAGGCATCATCAGCTGTGTAGAAGTCGCCAAGTTGCCGCCGTGCCATGTCGCCTCGTTGCGATTCATTTGGTGTCCCCCACCCAGCCACCTGCCCCTTGCCATATGATCTGCTTGCCGGCACTTTGCACCATTATCTGGCTGCAATTGCCACGCCGCATGGGACGATCGCAAACACGCAACAAGCGCCGCGCCGCGCCACACACCGCTCCTGGCATCTCCTGGCACTCTGGCCCTGGCTCTGGCTCTGGCTCTGGCTGTGGATCTCTCTTACTTTGGCCAGCGTGCTGATATGTTGATTAGTCAATGTTCTTGCTGCCGTTGTAGTGGGGCTTCTGCTCGACTCGTTGAGGGGAGGGGAGGGCGAGCGCCACTCGTCATAACTGGCCGCCGCCAGAGCCGAAGACAACATTAACAACGGGATGACAATGCATTCCTATACAGCCAACCACGCATGCCCGCCTGTCCGCCTCTAACAAAGTTGGCGAAATGCTTTCGATCATTATTATTGTGATTATAATTTTTTTTGGCATTTTCTGGTGAGAGTTGGTTGCATGCAGTTTTGGCTTGCATGTGGATTTTGATCAGGAATGCCAAAGAAAGTATCAAAATTAAGACTCGGTTAATAAGTTAAATAAACGACATTAAACTAGATATTTCAGTTCTTACAGTCAGAATTTGTATACTCAAGATTCGACGCGTTTTTCCAACTGCATTGTAAAGTTCATGTTAACAGGCATACATGTACCAGGAGCTTAACTTGATGTGGCAAGGCAGCTTTCATAATTCGCCCAAGTTAAGCACGGCGAAGAAAGAGTGCATGTTCTGCTAAGCTAATAACTGCTTGTTAAAGTACATGTTAAATTTGCAATGAGCCTGAGTAAATGGGCCTATATTAGGCATTCATAACATGCTCGTTGAAAACGTAACATCAAGACCAAATTTCGACTAAAATCGTTTAGTTCAATCTGCGCCCAGCCCTCAATGGGCTTCTAATTTAGCTCTATTGCCTAGGCTAAGTTGAGCTCTTCAGCAGAAGAGCAGCTTTAGGATGCTGCAAAGATGGAAGACGAAGAGTAGCAATAACCAATTACAAGAGCAACAACAATAAGCACGCACACAAGGCTCCCCCAATTGGCAGCGGAACGAAGATGACGAACTGGGAATGGGGCTCGCCTGGGAGTTCGATGCAACTGGAACGCGGGGAGCTCGCTCGTCTCTCGCCGGTTCAGTGGTTGGCTGCACGTTTTCGCACTGCCCTTTGGTTAATATTTACACCTTTGAGAGACGAATCCATCAAAATATGGCAACTCGTTATATGGCTAATGCGAGTGCAGAGGCGGCTAGAGAGGTGGGGAGTAAGAGACCTGTGGCCGGTGGATCACGATTGCGGTTGCGACTGCCAGAAACGGCAGCCCGTTGACGGAGGCTCGTGATGAAGCACGCAAAGGGGGTGGGGTCCGCGCTATTGAGGCTTAGCTGCCTGAACGGGGACGGGTCACGGAAGGGGCAGTGGGTGGGGGCGAGGCGGACACTTGTCATGTCGCACGACTAGGCCCGGGTGCTGTGGACATCGACATCAGCCCAGCAATAGGCAGCGGCATCGAACAAGGCAACACACACACACAGGCACACAGCTACGCATACAGACACACAACAGGCCGAGTTTAGTTTCTGTTTGAATTTATTTAATGGCATGACAAGGTCAAGACGCCACTACCACTACCATTTCGACAGACGACAGACGACTGACTGCACAGCTCCAGCCTCGGCTCCAGTCTCTGGCTGCGTCTGTAGCCCTGGCTACCTGCCGACTGACGATCGGCGAGTGCACAAGTTGGGCCGGGCCATAAGTCACAAAGCAATTACAGTGAATTGCTTTCTACAGCCAGGAGAGGCACTGGCTCTGGCTCTGGCACAGGATCGCTTCGGGTGGGGGGAGGAGGAGAGAGCGGCGCAGGGCGGGCAATCCACAATAAATGGAGGAGCAGGAGCTGTGGCTGTAGCTGTAGCTGTTGCTGTTGCAGCAGCGCCTGGCGGCATGCAACGTCCATCTTTGAGCAGCGGATGTGAGCGTTGGGTGTGAGAGCGTCGACAACGACGGCGACGACGTTGAGCGGCAGCTGCGTCTCTAAAATGCTGATCGCACCTGGACAACCAGTGGCGGCGTTGTCCGGCTTAGCCGAAGCTGAGCTCAGTTATGGCATTAGGCATGCTTCAATATGCATAAATACCAAAGGCAATCGAGCTGCCACATCCAGCTCTGTAATCCAGGCTAAGCTTCAAGTGCCGATGGGCCAGTGTTTAGCAACGATTTTTGCTTAATTCTGTTAGTATCGATACTTAAGTGTAGGCTCTTGTATTAGGGTAACCTGAAGTTTGTTTTTGGCTAAATGTGTGCAAATACACAAATATCGACAAATCGAAGTATTATCGATAAGTTATCGTTTGCAACCTTCGATACGAATACTCATGTATTTGCTGTATTCTCTTGAATTTAACTAACATTAAGCTTGGTTTTTGGCTACGTATATGTTGATCGATAAATATCGATATCGATAACTGAAATAAACACAAGAAAGTATTTATTATCGCTTAGCTATAGGGTCATCGTTTGCAACTTTCAATATGTTCTACTACCAATAGCGCTTTGATTTTTGAACTTGAAGTTTTTTGACGAAATTTGTGCAATTAAATAAATATCGATGTTAGCAATAAATACAGTAAGCAATTTTCTTTCATTTAGTACTCCCATGCTAATGTATAGCACATCGATATTATCGCTTAGCTACCGATTAATCGTTCGCAATTATCGTCTTGCCCTATTAACGATAGCTTCAGCATTTATCTAACACACTATTTGCATAGCTGTGTTCGTGGTTCAGCTGACTGATCGACTGCTTTCTAAGAAATCCCATCTACAACAAATACATAATGCTGAGGCGTAAAGCATTCAAATAAGTAGTTAAAAGTTCATCTCTTAACCCAACAGCTAAAATGACATCCTAAACGATCTCTCGCATATCCCTTTGCTAAAAGGGGTTCTAATCCCCATCGAATGGTATGCGGCGGCGCTCGTGCATTTTGCTTGCTGGTTAAATGTGAATGTGTCTGTTGGTCTGTGTCTTGCGTTGGAGGCGGTGGCGGTGGCGGCGTTCAAGCCGAAAGCTCTTTTGCGGACCCCAAGTTTCATAACACAATAAAGATGAAATTGAAACCGATTACCGCACTCTTGAAAACGATCAAGTACCACGAATGCTCGCGGACACATTTTACTCATGTAATTTTATTGCGGCTGCGAATGATTGGCAATTCTGGCTAAAAGACAAACGCAGGCAACGGCAAAGGCAATGGAGGCTAGGGAATGGGAATGGGGAATGGGGAGCGATTGGACAGGGGCATGGGAATGGAAATGGAGGAACGACAAAGACGACGACGATGTCCAGAAAACCAGTTGCCGCTGTTGCCACAATGGCGCAAAATGACGACAACAACGACGATGTCGACGGTGACGGTGACGGTGTTGGGATCACGACGATGATGCTGTTGATGATGATGATGATGCGGATGATGCGGATGAAGCGGATGATGCTGCTGCGAAACACACAAGAAACAATGGCAACCAAATCGACAGAGAACGAATCGAAGTCTAAGCCGCAGTCAAAGTGGAATCAGCAGCCAAACAGTTAGACGAGACACCTGCCATCAATGTGGCCAGGCCCGATCTTGTGTTGCCGCCACTCGACCACTCGACTTCGCGCCAAGCTCAGCTCAGCGCGGCTCGGCTGAGCTCAACTCAATCCAAACCAAGCCAATCCAATCACTCAACAGCACACACACACACACACACACACATACACGCACAGAGGGACAGACAGACATTGCGAAGAGGGAGACAAGCTGCTGTGAGCGGGACAAGGAGCAGCTAAAAAGTATGGCAATCTCAGCCATCATAAAATGTGCGAACGAAAACTTTGCCCCGCCATTTGCCGCTTACAACTGCCGCATGGGGCAGCCCCTGCACCTCAGCCCCCGCATCCGCATCCGCCGCAGTCGCAGCCCCGTGTAGTGTCGTAGATCAGCCAGCATCAACTGAAAAGCACAGAAAAAAGGCAGCCACTTATCTCTTCTCAAGCTCAATAAGCAAACGGAACAGGAACAACAGCGGGGGTAGCGGGCGCGGTTGCGGGCGCGGGTAGCGAGCAGCGGCAAAGGAGGCAATGGGCAATGGCATCGGCATCGGCATCGCTCACATCTCACCTGGCAGCAGCCGCGCCAGCAGCAGCAGGCATGAGAATAAAAAGGAAAATAAATGTAATGCCGCATAAAAATAAATAAATAAAACCTTTCAGACGCAACCGAAAATCACACACAGGTACACACACCTGAAAGGAGGCTAGCAGGGGGCAGGGGGAGGCTGTTACAAAAGACAATGCCAAAACTGAGGCAAAGGCCCAGCGCATTGCCGCACAGGTCGGCCAAGGGAGCATATTCTATATAGATGCCTGACTGATTGATGACTGACTCTGAGCTGTTGAAGAGTTTCAGATGGTTCCATGTCCTTCCAATAAGTACATCTGGTTAGCAGAAGAAATAAGCGGAAAAAAAAGCACGAAAAAACGTGAGAACGCCTCGCAGAGAACAAACAAGCTGCTAAGCTGCAAAAAAATAAAAAATGCTCAGCAATAACTTAGTGTACTTAATTTGTTGTCGTACTTTTCGCGCAGTGTACTGCTCGGAATGCGTTTAGGTGTGAAAATCGCAAGAGATCAACGACATTTCTTACACTAGTTTTTTAATTTAAATAGTAGTAATATTTAGAGAGTTTCCAGATGTGAATTCCAGGTTAAGTTTGGCATTATATAGTAGCTAAAGGCCTGAAAGGTGCATAAATATATTCAGATTTGATGTGTACAATCGAATCAAAGCAGTTCCAACCCAGAATTCCTAAAAGTCGAACCTTTAAACGAAATACGTATATCAAAACAAAACATAATGGAGCCAAATCAAATCCCGAACCTGAACTATATTGCTCAAAAATAGTTGGCTTCAAAATAAGGAACTTTGAAGCGAGATTCAGCCCCAATGCATAAAAATTTGGGTCCCAACCAATGCAAATATCTACCCTACAATATATTTCTAGTTAACATCAATCAACCTTTTTATGACACAATATTAAGATGAAATCTTAACAGTAAAATGGGCAATAATTAATTTATTTCAAGCAAATATGACAAACCAAATCTTCAGCCAAAGCCTGTGTGCATAGCTGATTAAAGGCAGGTGCACGAATTAATCCAGGCCTGGGAGCTGATTTAAACCCAAATTTTATTTGACCTAACTTAAAGCTAGCTGCATATTAGCTCATATTATCTGTGGTCCATTTACAAATTTTGGCATTCACATACTTTGAATACTATAAAACTAAACACAAACTCTTTTCGGACACGCATAAATTAATTATAAATTGAACTTGTTATCTCAAACTATTTTCGCGCAGCCAACTTAACTCACATCTATAATTATTTAGTGCTGCCAGATTGCAGAAATAAACGATGCTCCCGATATAAATATTGTTTCGCTTGAGTACTGTTACACATATTGAGTACGGCGCTTAAGAGTCATTGTTGAAGATATCGTATTCAATACTTATCACAAGCTAAAAGCCGAAAGCTCGAAAAGCGATCGATATATATTATTTAGTATTTGAATGTAAGTCAAGGACTGGGTCATGAGCAGGTAATACCCAAATAGTAGATCTCATTTCTGCACAATCTCTGCACGAGGTTAGAGCCAAATTAAGGTCCGCCACATTAATGTGTAGCAGAGCTGGTCAGGGACAGAACTTCTAGCTCCGGGCCAACAGATAATGGTGCTTGGCGGTGGCTTCGACATTTAGGCCGTAACTAAAGCAGACAAAGTTGATCAAGCTTATGCTGACCGGCTGGGGATCAGCAGCAGCAGCTTATGCTGGTTCCACTGCGTAACTAAGCGGAAAGACCAGAGCATGGGAGCGGGGGCGAAAACGGAGCCAGAGACGGAGACTGCTGCCCAGTCGTTGCCCAGGCGGGCAGGTGGGCCATTTGCACCGTATGTGGTCGCCGCGCTGCTGCCCGGGTCGCCTTCTTGGCCCTGCTGCGCAACCAGACGCAGGCCTTCGGGGGCTGAGGATCAAAAAAAAATAACGCTGCGTTCTTGCTGCAGTCCACGGCCACTCGGCTACAGACCCAGCTGCAGCTCAGCGGTCGATTTTTGCGGCACTCAAATCGAAATAGGCCATGGATCTGCCTGCGGTTGCCAGTACTCAATGATGTTGTTGTTGCTGTTGTTGCTGTTGCTGTTGCTGTTGTTACTGTTGCTGGTGTTGATACTGTCCGCGTCGGCGTCGCTTTTGGCCATCAGATCACACATTCCCAGGCACAACAGCCAGAGCAACAGCCACAGCCACAGCAGCCATAGTCCGTATCGATATCGATAGGAACGATATGGGCAACTGTTTCAGAGTTGTTGTTCTTCTTCTTCTGTTGTTGTTGTTGTTGTCGATTCGCGGTGATACTTTTACGAGCAAATGTTACCCAATCTGACGATTACAGACACCCATATCCATGGCAATTTGTTGCTATCTTATTTTCTCATCCTATCGACGGGCACTGCAGGACTCTTTGTTTTGATATTGCCGCCGCCAAAGATGCCCAACACCGATAAAAAAAAATAAAGCAAAACTAAAGCAAGCTTCCATAAGATATACAGTGCAGCTACATGTGGGTGTGCGTATTTACAAACACCAGAGCCCTGCACTCATTCATGTCAAAGCAGTTCTCATCATACTTTTGAATCAATATATTGGATATTTGGGGGTGGGAAGCATGAACTTGGCTAACATCTGGGAATATGCATTAATATTCTCAAGCTAAGCTAGAGCCTGACCTTGTTTTAATAATTATTATTATTAACAGTATAGGATATGCCTGCAACCTCGTTTTAAATAGCATTAATCAATATGTCCTTTCGCTAAATCAATGCCACATGCAAAGAGAAGCCGGGGAACTCGGTAACAGCTTATTACTTTTTAAAGGCTCTACTTGTAACTAGCCATGCCACAAATTAGTACTACTTGACGTGAATGCATTCATACCGACTACATTCATGTACAAGAACCCAAATCCTTATTGTGCAAGGGCCTAACTAACTGTGGATCACTCAGTCAACTCAGCTATTGAAGACCTCATCTCTTTTTTTCGTCTACTTTGAACAACTATGTTACATAGGTTTCATAGGAAAAATCCATCCCAATCCGTTGTTAGATCAATTATAAGTTATACATTAACTAATATTATATTGTTTCCACATCTTCCTTATTTGAAAAATGAAACCCCTTGACTCCTGCCGACTGGCGTCTCTCAGTCTGGCGATTCCTCTCTCTCTCTCTCTCTCTCTCTTGATCCCTCTCAAGGATATAGTGTCAAATATATAGTGTCGATACATATTCTATAATCCCAGCTCTGTATACATTTAAAAACTCTATGACACATCAAATGGGGGAAAGGCAACTGAAAATAGGGCGGTCTAATGGTATTATTGACAACATGCAGTCAGGTTTTCCTGAAGCACCCATGTCGACTGCATATCCAACGATTTCGACTTTATTGCACCGCTTCACCACCCATTTGTTTACATTATTTGTTATAGATATATATATATGTTTTTTTTTTTTTGGATTGGTTTGACAGACTCGAGAGGCTTTCGCAAGTGTTTTCGGGCGACACAATGCACCTTTTGCCATCTTCCACTCATGCGCCCCGAAGCGGCCTGGAAGAATGGCATTGGAGGAGGCGACGAACTATTTTTCCCCGTTAACGTGTTCACTTTTCAAGTGCTTCCTTTGTGACTGACTGACTGCCTGACTGGCTGACTGACTGACTGACTGACTGAGCGCCTGTCTACGTATATAATGCATGGTCGGGCGCTCGGCCGGCATAAACACTGACACAGCCATGACGTGTGCCTTTCAAAGAAACGCAAACGCGAACCGTCGAATGCCAGTCCCGGTCCCAGTCCCAGTCCCAGTCCTCAGTCCCAGTCCCAGTCCTCAGACTCAGTCTCAGTCCGAGTTCTCAGTTCCCAGTTCTCAGTGCTCAGTTTCAGTCACAGTCTCAGTCTCCAGTCACAATCGCAGTGTCAGCTCGTGCGAGCGCGAAAAGCAAAGATTATAATGCCAAACAACTTCAGAACGTTCCTTAGGCAGTTGACGACGCCAAACTTCGTCATTAACCCTTATGTGGCCCTCCTGATTTATGCCCAATTGTCATGACGCACACAAATCCAAATTCCTCGTGTGTTTGTGTGAGTCCCCAGAACGTATCATGTGTGCTTATATATACTTATATATAAAGCTAGTGTCAAGCGCACCCAATGCACACCAAAGGGTTAATGTCGAATTTAAGTTGAAACAAAAATACGTAACTTGGTAGATACCCTGTAAGACATCTGTGAGTGCGAGTTTCTTAAAAAACATTTCATTCCATACAACACGGCTTTTATTAAAGATCATTGGGGAGGACACATTTAAATTACATTACAATTGATGCTGCTCTGAGAAGAAATCTGTTAGAACAAGCCGGAATGGACAAGGATTAACTTTGACTTGATTTTGGGAGCTGCATTTTCCTAGTTTCTTAACTCATATTTGTCCTTTTAATAACTGCATTTCTGCCTCAATATAAGGCCAAATATGGCCTTATGTAAAGACTATTATGTCCCACAAAATATATATTAAAAAATGTTCTACATTTTAAAAAAAATTTAAACAAGCTTAATATATTGTTCTATCTGTGGGTGGATGCCCCACTGAAGACAGTCGACGGCTGCAGGGTATAAAAACTTAGCTGATTTGACGTCGCACTCGAAAATCGCGCGCACTCTCTTGTCGCACATTCAAGTCAAAGTCACTACTGCCATGTCGGACCTAACTGACGGGGCCCTCATACCAATGCGAATGCCGGCGGTACAACTGAAAAAGTCAACCTGGTGGACGTGGACGTGGCACGACACAACGACTCAAACGGCTCAAACGGCAAACGGCGAACGGCAACGACAACACGACATCATTTTGTACGTCACTCAAAATGTTCGTAGGCTGTCAGGGAGACAGTTCAAAAAATGAAATATATACATACACATTATAATAAATTCTAAAACGCAAAAGAGACACTCACTCATACAGACACATGGTCCGTCCGTCCGTCCGTCTGTCCGGCAGTCAGTCAGTCAGTCATTCAGTCAGTCATTCAGTCAGTCATTCAGTCAGTCAGTCAGTCAGTTAGTTAGTCAAGCTTCATTGTTCGTATGTGCATTCGATTGAAGGTGTAAGCGTGTACGGATCAGCCCCAGATCCCAAGACCCAGGACAACCCCAACTCAGCCGACACACTGACTCTACAGAAAGAGGGTGCGAGGTCTCTCTGGAAGCAGCGGCACTCAAGTGGGCTCGTTCCCGTTCCCGTTCCTGGTGCTGGCAACGATGACACGGACACCGACACCGTCACAGACACGGACACGCTTGGCTGCCATATGAGTCCAAGTATTGTTGTCATTGCTGTTGTTGGCGGTGCTGTCGGTGGTGGTTGGGGGCAGCACATTTTGATTTCATTATTGATTCAATTACAACGTCAATGTTAAGGAGGCGCATTTGGGCGTCGCCAGGATTGTCAAGAGAGGCGCTGCCAATCACATTTGCCCATCAACATATCCCAACTGTCAATTTCCATTTTGCAATCGGCACCAGGCAACAAAAAATATTCGTATAACATTCGTATCGTTTATGAGCTTTCAAGATTCTCTACACGTTGACATGTGCCTTTTTAAAAAATATAATACACATCTGATAATACTGCTAATTGCTTCATACAATATTTGCATTGTTAAAAACGAATTTAAGCTGCTAACTGTCCAACTTTTAAAGCCAAACAAACTTGAGAAATGGCTAGACAAAAAAGTGTAGAAAAAAACTTGCATGAACTAGAGTATGCACGAACGTCAGATATCCACTATTTGGGCAAGAGTTAGTTAAATGTAAATGCTTCGAAATAACTCTTAAGGTTTTAAGCATAGAAAAGGGACAGGACGAAAGAGTGGCAGATAAGAATATGTATCACCTGGAAGATATAAATATGATAGTAAGCATTAGTTCATATCTTACTGAACAGCGAGGATGAGGGTTCGAATCCCTGACTAATGTTTCTATATTGGTTGTGCTGTTATATCAATGTATTAGTCAATGCTGAATAAGCGTAAATAAAGGTAGATAGTACCTAGCTATATCCCATATCCTAAATAATAATAATAATATATATACAGTTCCTAGCTCCTAGCCATATCCCATATCCTCATTAATAATAATAACATATAACATGTTCTTCTTCCTTTTCACATTAGTTGCTTAGCAAAAAGCAAATGAATGCCTTTTAATTGTAGCATATTACCGACCCATCTTCCAACTCTCATGAAATGTATCGCCAAATTATCTTCCTAGATGGCGATAAAATGCATGTTTGCAGGGTGTATTCAGGTAGACAGTACAATGCCCCGAAAACTGACAGAAAAAAACACCTAAATGGTACTGCTAATAAGCCGTTTAAATTTTTTTTTTTTTTTTGGTGCTAATGACAAATATATTTGATTAGCTAGTTTAATTGGTTTTCTTTTTCCACTTTGTGTCAACTTTGCTGTCAACTTGGCTGCGATTTGGAAGTCGGAGCGCGCTTTTGTGTATACACTGCCAATGATATATTACGTAAGCTCTTTTTTTTTTAATGACCGCATATCGATAATTATCTATCGATACCATTTAGTAGAGAAACGTAAATGTTTCACAAATTATCGCATATTTATTACATCAAATATTCTGGTAAAGATTATTTATGCGTCGACTTGATGTGCTCATAACTTTTGAATACGAATAGTTGTTGTCTGTCCCACTGAATGTCGTGGGATCTTGTGTTTGCACAGGCATTTAGCACATTTTTCGTATCGTATTAGAGAACACTCGGATTAAATTTTATGGTCGTTTATTATATTTTGTCATTTGATTTAAATTAACACCATTTCGTGGCATTCGTTTTGTGCCGAATTCCCATACGTGCCAGTAGAATATCTGTTTTTAACAACAGAGCATCTGATTGTCATTGAATATGGTTTTTCGTTTGATATGTGTGTGTGTGTGTGTGTCCTTAGGTAATCGATAATATTGCTATCGATTATTCAAATAAATCGATGACTATTTAAGATGCAACTACTTTAAGCCTTATGTAGTATCTGTTGTCTTTTTGATGAAAAGCTGCTTGCGATCTTATCTAATAAGCTTTTATTTCATTCTTCTTTGCAGATGTTGATTTCGAAGCCTAATGCAGTTTACTCAATATGTAAGTATCGACTGCACCTCATTGATCTTAATGTTTGGCCGTAGATATATTTGTCCAACGGCTGATCTGGCCAAGCTGATGCACATTTATAGGACTTTTACATTTGCCGGTCGGTCGGTCGGTCGGTCACTCATAGGCGTTTTGACAATGTTACAACAGACTAATTTTTATTGTGGCATCTTAAGCGGGCCAAGATGGCCAGAGATATTCGCCTCAGATACGGCAAACACAATAGAGTCACAAAGCTATTAAAAACTGATATAAATCTCATTAAATGCGATGGTTGTAGCACATGAACAAAGCCGCCGCCTTGCCTTCAATCAATCGTTTGTTTCGCTCCCGGCTACAAATAAGATATAAGAATGGGCTCTTGTGTTCGGTTCGGTTCAGTTCAGCTCAGTTTAGTTCAGTTCAGTTCGGTTCAACTCGTATCGTTTCGTTTCGTATTGCATCGTATCTTTCGCTTTCAAGTCTTCTTCACAAATGCCTTTTATATGGCAATGTGTTTACGAGTCTTTCTGTCCGTCTCTCTTACAGCCTGTCTGGGCTGTCTGTCTTCGGGGCTTCGGTTTACCTGGCCAAGTGAGCGTATCCATAACTCATAAATTTGTCGTCAGGTTGGTGACGCCACGAAAGAGGCGTGAACGTTGGCGAAATAAAGGTTAACCGGGTATATTTGGCCAAAAACTCTCCTGCCTACAGTTAACGAAAGCATAGAGCGCATTCGATAAATTATTTTCTCCATTAGCAGATTAGATAGTTATAGATTTCGGCTAATTTCGACTAGATTACCTGCTAATTTGGAAACCGTCGATAATAAGAAAGAACTGATTTACCTCGATTAAATCGATATTACATCGATATTTCAATATGCAAACTATCGATATAGGCATTCGGGCATAAGAGATTCAGTTGAAGTTCATTGATCATATATTCTCCTCTATGGTAGAATATATCTGCATAAATCCTTATCAGGGATCGATAACTTTCGATATGCAATATGGTTTCGTCTCACTTGAAACCATTTGGGTGGAATATTTGGGCATAATGCAAAATTCACACCTTCTCTTCGTATCGATCTTGCCTCACGGTCAACCTTTGCCATTCGCTATCTGCTGATCTGGTCGGCTAAGCATCTTGGTTCTTGATTCAATTACACAGCCGCAGCTCCAAATTGCGATCAGTGAGCCAGGGGTCTTACAAAGCTGTGAACAATACGGGGAATGCGATCTCCCGCTGTGCCCCCAAACATTCACATTCGCTGATCGTCTCAGACATTGGAGACCGGGTACAAGTAGCGCCACAGTCGCAAAAGATGAATATGCATTTGTCGCCCAAAATGTGTCAGTGCCAACTCCGGTAGAGCTATGCCCATGACCATAGCAGTACCCATAGCCACAGCCATACCCAGCCATTGCCACAGCTATAGCCATACCCATGTCCCTGTTCATGTCCATGTTCGTGTCCATGTCCTTCCATTGAGCACTCAACTGGATCCCAGCGTCTGTTGGCGCTCTGTCGTTGCCTTTCCTTCCCACCTCTGGATATTGTTGTTGCTGTTGTTGTTGCTGCTGTTGTTGTGGTTGCGGTGTAGCTGTTGCTGTTGCTGTTGGCGGTGCAACAGCGGCGTCCGTCAACGATCCTAAAGCGATTTGCATATTAAAAACTTCTTTTATTTTGTTGTATTTTTTGTTGAAATCACTTTGTTAAGCTTTGTTCGGCGGCAGTCGGAGGCGATCAGAGGCGTTCATAATCAAAACTGAAGTGATGCGGTGGTCACGCCGCTGGCGGCTCGCCCGCCTTTGGCTTTGGCTGTGCCACAGAGCTTCTTCTTCTTCTGCCTCGGTCGTGTCGGGAAGAGTTGGAGCGTTAGCTGCCGGCTTGACCAACATATTTTATAATATGCAGCAAGCCGTGTTGACACTTTTTATGTGTTTAATAAATTAAGTTTTACAAAATAGAGAGAATACGACACGCTGTCGCTTCTGGGATCCCTTTCTCGAAACCCCCCTCCCCTCCCCCTTCCACCCTTCCCTCGCCCCCTGTGTATCTCCCCGTCTCTAGCTGTTTGGGATCTTGGGACATTCGGTTCGTTTAATGGTTGACATTTGAAATTTTTGTTGGTCGACTTTAACACGCATTTATGGCTTCTGCTTTATGGCCTTCGAAATGCGTTAAATAAAATGCTCCTCAAAAATATATATATGTATATATATATATATATATTTGTATGTATGTGTATGTGTAAAGCCAATAAAGATGATTGGTGTCTGGAATGGTTTTTTTTTTTTTTTTTTGGTATATCTCACAGCCAAGCCGCGTTGAAGATTTTTTTTTTTTTTTAATTTTGGTGGTCTTTGAAAATTATGAAATTTTTAATGAATTTCAATGGAACGTGAAGGTGCTTCACTAGAAGCTAGCAGGACACTTGGCATCGTTTAAATGGAAATAAATTATAAATAAAAAAAAAAAGCAAGGAATGTTGGCTGGGCATATTGATTCATGCTGTTAAGCTTAGTTGCAAAAATGTCACTTAATTTTAAATATGGTCAACGCCTGAGATAATTACTCAAATAATTCAATACAACACAGATCAATAAGAAGCTGAGAACTCGTTTGGCAAGAGTTTCAAACGAAATACGCCAAACTGAATAAATCGACAGACAGACAGGTGAAGTACAATAAAAAAATATATATGTATACTTATATCTATATATGTGTGCATATCAAGCGAAAGCAATTAAAACTTGGTCAGGCGTTCATCTCCTCTGGGCAAGTGGCAAGAGGCAAGAGTGTCAAGTAAACTGGGCTTCGAGCTTGCCGTAATCGAAATAAATGTCATTACAACCACAACAGCAACAACAACAACCACAACAACAACAACAGTAACATTTATGAACAGGTGGCAATTAAAATACAATTTGTGCAGTATTTAAATAACTTGCCGAGATGACATATGTCATGCAAACTGCCCACAGACGACAAACAAAACAAGCAATTGTCGTAATAACAATACTATTGAGACAATACGAGTTTAAAGACAAATATATATATATGGGAATATGTGCATGTGTATGTGCAAGAATTGTCAATAACAAAGTTATTTATTGAAAGTGACATTGTTCAGAGCATGAGTAAATGTTTCGCTATGACAACGCCATAATAGAGCATAGTCAACTAGAATGATGCTCTATAAAACTACAGATCGGGTTTGAGCCCAAAATTCCGAACCATTTTGCAATTAAATAATAGTTAAATATTGCTTTTTAAATATTATTGCAACAATTTTTGGCTTCTGACAAAAATCAAAATAAATTACGTACCAAATTGCAGTTTCCAACCAGCATCTGGATTCATAGAGTTGAACTTTAGGGCGAGACACTGGTTCAAACCGCGAAACAAATATTTTCGTTGGGCTTGTAGCCTTGCTATAAAGTCTTACATAGTAATTAAAAGAAAGCTCAGATAAGCTATAGGCAAAAGCGAAGTGCGTTGGAAAAAATGTCATATTGAGATCGAAAGTTCTACCAAAAATTTAGAAATAGCTATCCTTATTAAATATTCAGACTAGGTAATAAAAAAGCCAAACCATTTGATTATTTGCATAAAGAGGCCATATGATGTCTTTCTCATTTGATTTTCTGATAGAACATTTTAAAATTTCTCATATTTACTCAAGTTGCAAAACAAAGAAAAACCAAGAGATGTCAATAAGAACTTTTCAAAAGACTCTAAGATGGACGCTTGTAAGCTTAGTTAGAGATCCTGATCTATGATATATATCACATTATGCTCTGAAAGCGTTTCATATAGAGTATATGAGTTAAAGTCTAGTGGGGCAAGGCTTAAGAACTAGAGTCAAATTGGTTTCCCATGATAATTGATGCATTCTTTGATTAAAGTAATTTCCATGCCGTTTGCATTTACAATTCCCAAACTGTTCAAGCGCACACCCAACACGAGCTGTCAACTGCTGCCTTGCCTCAAGTAATTATTGTTACTCTTCAGCGCTGTCTATGTTGACACATTTACAACAACATGTTGCTATAGAAGTAACACCATATGCCCCATAACATTCGATATACCTATTTAGGTAATATTAGGCACAATTTGTGCTCGCATCGTTTCTTAATGACCAGCTAATGCTGCTTACCATTTAGGAGAAGACCACGTTGCGTTGCCATTGCCGAGGCCGAGGCCGATGACGATGCCGATCCCAATCATAATTTGCGTATCCAAGTCGCACATCAGCCAACGATCGCCAGTCGTCGTCGTCGTCGACGTCGTCGGCGTCGTCGCGATCGCGATCTCGATCACGAGCCAGTTCTGAGGCTAAGACTGTGGCTGGGGCTGGGACTGAGGCTGGTGCCATGGCGGTCTTTGGCTAGACATCGACATGGAGATCGGCTCTTGTGCGGCGCACAAGAATGTGACATGGGAATTTGAAGTGGAAGTGGCCATGGTCGACAGCACGAAGACCGTCAGCGTCTTCTTTTCGTATTGGCACTGGCACTCGCACTCGCGCTCGTCTGTGTGTGTGTGTGTGTGTGTGTATACATTGTCATGTCACGCCGGCGCAGCTCTAGAGAGCAGCTCGTTGAGCCAAATGTCCACTCTGTGTGTCCAGTGACTGTCTGTGCGGCATCGTTACCATCGCTGTGCTTGCTCTCAAAAACCTGAAGTGTCCACTCAGAATTTGTCACATCATTATTCTTATTTTTCTTTTAAATAATCATATTTACACACACGCACACACACTCGCACGCACACACGCCAAATACATGGCAGTTGGCCGTGGTGCGCCTGGGAGGTCTTTTGGCCACTTCGTTAGGCCTTTTCGGTGGAACTCCTTGAGCACCTTGAGCAGTGGACAATGTTTCACATGGAGACAGCAACAGTGACAGCGTCGGGTGCGTGTGGCGTGTACCCAGAAGGGGTAGATAGGTCAAACGGATAGAGGGGAGCAGAGGGTGTGGTGCACAACATCGATGACAAGACACGAATTCATATGCTGATGAACCAGTGAAATAATCGCTTAAATTTATTTATTTTAATTACAAAACTAGTGACAATAATTTATAAATTGTCAGTAAAACCCTTTAGTTGCATAAGTGTTATACCCTGTACGCAACAAATAAGTTTAGTGGGGTATATTAAAGTAATAAGACAGACAATAAGACAGCAATTTGCGTAAGGTATTGGGTATAATACCTCGTAATAATTGGGCTTAGAACAATTTGATTTATAAATTAAAAACCTCCATTCTTTAATTGAACAACACACTTCCCCATAGACTGCCCTCCTCTCCAACTCCCATTCAATCTTTCTTTCGCTTTGCTTAAGATCGCCTTTCTATGCGATTTTCATTAGCTGATATGTGCATACTCTTAATCATTTATATGTATATATTTTTGCTAGGAAAAAAACTAATATTTTTTCGCTGTTCTTATGCTCTTTTCATTGCAGCATCAAAAATTGCTGGAATATTTGAATAACCAACAACAAATCAATTAGGATCTGCAAGGGAAATATCTGTATCTAGTCTACCGTATTGTCACAACTATATATAGATTAACAGTAGTTTGTAAGGCAGCCGCTCTTGATGAATATTGGGCAGGAAAAGCATACGCATTCGCAGTCGCACACACATCCGCATCCGCATCCGCATACACATCCGCAAGCGCAGCAGCAGGCGATCAGCGGCAGCCGCAGTCGCAACACAGATCCGCACAGTGGTTCTGGTTCTGGTGCTGGTGCTGGCACTGGAGCCGCTGCAACCGATTATCCAGCATTGCTACTGGGCTATCGCTATCCGCTGCCGCCCGGACATCATGACCATCGACTGCAGATTGAGCACCTCAGGCGCTCCGCTGTGGAGCGTGTGAGGAGTCCCAACGGCTGTCCCATGGTTATGACACCCAGTCGACGCAGCTCGCCGCCGTTGCCGCTGCCGCTGCCGACACGTGGCCAATCCCAAACCCAGTCCCAGGCCCAGGCCCAGTCCCAGTCCCATGCACAGTCGCAGTCGCAATCGCAGTCGCAGTGCATGAGCGCCCACTTTCTGCACTTGCATTCACAGCTGCATCAGAAGCTCTCCGCCAGCTACTTTCGCAACCCGCCCTCGCCTTCGCCAACGGAACGGGATCGCGACCGGGACAGGGAGAGGGAAAGGGAGCGCAACATCTCCGGCTCCGGCACATCGCCGCCAGCGACGAGCATGAGCGCAGCGCACCTGAATCCGCTGAGCGATCTGCAGAATATGCAGCCCTTTGACTTTCGCAAAATCAACTCGTCCACGCTGGGCGCCTTCGGGGCGCCGCCCGGCCCCACGGACTTTGTGCACCATCAGCACCAGCAGGCCGTGCATCTGCAGCAGCAGGCGGTGCAGCAGGCGGCGGTGCTGGCGCAGGCGCGACGTCGCATCAATGAAGCCACCACGCCCGGGGAGAAGAGCGCCGCGGTGGCAGCCGCTGCGGCAGCTGCTGCTGCTGCTGCCCAGAGCAATCAGTTCTTCAGCGCAATGGCCATGGCCGGGCATCCGCTGCCGTATCACTTGCCACCACCGCCACCCCCACCGCCGCCGCCGCAGCACCAGCAACAGCAGCAGCAGCATCAGCAGCGGCAGCAGTCCAATAACAATCAGGTGTCGGCAGCAGAACATAGTCATGGCCATGGGCCGCACTCGCCAAATCATGCACAGATGAACCACAGTCACAGTCACGGTCACAGTCACGGTCACGGACACAGTCACAGCCAGTACCACCAGCACTCGCATTCGCACCATCACAAGGCAGCGCAGCCTACATCACCGGAGGACACGAGCGCCAGCAAGGCTCGTCATCTGGCCGCCGCCGTTGCTGGCGACAAATCGAACAGCAGCTGCTCCTCGTCCAGCGCCTCCGGCATACAGCCGGCAAGCAGTTCACAGCGCATGACTCGGCTGGCGCTGGCTTCGGGCGCGGGCTCGGGATCAGGCTCGAATTTGCGTGCGAGCCGCAAATCGGGCCACTCGCCGGGCAGCAAGCGGCAATGGGGCTCGATGCCGGCCAATTTGGGCACACAGTTCATCAATCCGGTGACCGGCAAGAAGCGCGTCCAGTGCAATGTCTGCCTGAAGACCTTCTGCGACAAGGGCGCGCTCAAGATTCATTTCTCGGCGGTGCATCTGCGCGAGATGCACAAGTGCACTGTCGACGGGTGCAGCATGATGTTCAGCTCGAGACGTTCACGCAATCGGCACAGCGCCAATCCGAATCCGAAGCTCCATTCACCGCATTTGCGGCGCAAAATCTCGCCGCACGATGGACGCAGCGCTCAGCCGCATCCGCTGCTCCTGCAGGCGCCCAATGGCATCATGGCGGGCCTGGGGCCGTTCGGCAGTTTCCCGTTGTTGACGCCGCCGCCGGATCTGCGCCATCATGCGCTGGGCGGCATGGAGCTGAAGCATGGCGCCGGTCAGGAGTATTTGCAGCGATCCTACATGGACAACAATGGCATGCTCGGACGGTACGAGGGTCAGCGGCGCAAGGCGACGCTCGAAGCGGGCGATGACGATGATGATGATGATGATGAGATACTTGAGGTGGGCATACACATGCCGGATGACGATGATGACGACGACGAGGCGGACGGCGATGGCGATGGTGATGGTGATGGCGACGATGATGATGACGATCCCGATGGTGATGGCATTGTTGTTGTAGGCGATGAGCTGGACAGCATACCCGACAAGGACAAGCACAGCCACGATGGTTACATGCTGGACAACGGCAACGAAAGCGATGAGCGCTCTACATCGGCCATCTCCAGTCACAGTCACAGCCTCAGTCACAGTCATAGTCACAGGCACAGTCATAGCCACAGTCACAATCACAGCCAAACCAAAGAGCAACAACAGCACAGCCCCTGTCTGAGCAAGGCCGAGCCGGAGCCCTGCCCGGAGCCCGATGAGCAACACGAAGATTCACAGAGCCTCACGGATTCGGCGCACGCCCTCGGCCAGACGCCGGCCAGCAAGCGAAAGCGCAAAAGCCAAAATCCTGTGCGCTGCACCGTTCAATCGGATGAGAATTCTTGCGACAATTCGCTGGATAACTATGACGTGGCCGCCGACTTGTCCATTAAGAAGATCAAGCTCAACGACGAAGCCGATACGGAGGCAGCGGATGCGGATGCGCCTCGAGCAGCCCAACTGGGCGCCGCCACAGCCAAAGAAGCCGAGGTGCTAACCAGCTCCACTGAGTCCACCAAGGCAATACCCTCGCCCCCGCTGACGCCCTACACCAGTGAGGCCAAGTCGCTGATTAAAATGGAGCTAGAGGAGGAGGAGCAGGTGCAGCAGCATCAGGAACAGGAGCGTGAGCAGCAAACAAATGTGCAGCAGCAGCTGGCAGCATCACGAAATACGAATACTCTACAAGATGAGGGCGCTGGCACCCTGGATCTATCGCTGAGCACGGCCAGCGGCTCGGTTATCAAGCAGGAGCCGCTGGACGAGCTGGCGCTCACATATGGCGCCGATGCGGATGAGAATCGCTATTTGCGCATCAAGCAGGAGCTGCTTGGCGAGGATGAGCACATCTTTGGGCGCGCAGCGGTCGAGGAGAGCAGCACCAACAACAACAACGTTATTATGACTGAAAATATGTCGGGCAAGGGTGGCGACTCCAATGGCAGCATTAAGGCGGAGCCAGAGCGCGAACCCGAGCCGGAGCCGGAGCCGGAGCCAGAACCAGAACCGGAGGTGCCCATTGACAAGGAGAACCCATTGAAATGCACCGCCTGCGGTGATATCTTTCAGAATCACTTCCACCTGAAGACCCACTACCAAAGCGTCCATCTGAAGCTCCACCACAAATGCAACATAGACGGCTGCAATGCCGCGTTTCCATCGAAGCGCAGCCGCGACCGGCACAGCTCGAACCTCAACTTGCATCGCAAGCTGCTCTCCACCAGCGATGAGCACAATAATGTGCTGCTGCCACCGGATCCGCTGCTGGAGCTGATGAGCATCAACAATAATAAGGTCTTTGGAGGTGCCGGTGGCGTCGCTGGCGCTGGCGGTCCTGCTGGCGTGCCCGTTACCGCAGCTGGCGGCATGCCCAGCAGCATTCAGGCCGAGATTCTGGCACGCATCTGCGCTGGCGCCCACGGGCTGAGCATGCCGCTGTGCTTTGAGGCGCTGCAGCATCGCTTCGCTGCGGGCCATGGACATGGTCAGGTGCCCGGCGGATTCGGTGCGGATGCAAATGCGAATGCGAATGCCTTCATTGCGGCAACCGATCCGCGCCTGCTGCTCAACCATGCCGGCAATCCGCTGCTCTTCCCCGGACTGCACAGACTGCCGCGCTTCCACCACTTGACACCGCATATGCTGGCCGGCGCCAGTGCGCTGAGCCCCTTCTGCAGGCGAACCTCTTCCGATTCAAATTCGCAGCACTCGATAACACCGCCAGTGGGCGCACGTGGAGGTTGCGACAGCAGCTCGCTAATGGGTTTGCGACCACGTTCCGGGTCCGGCTCCGGATCGCCCGAGTACGATGGCCAGTCGACGCATACGCATGCACATACACACATGCACAAGCAGACGGCTGGCGAGGAGCCGGGGCAGAGCCAGCGGCAGTCTCCAGATCGCATATCATGACCATGTACCTCGTACTATGCCAAGGCGCTGGCATTTTATCACTGAAGGATCGTCGTGGACAACAAATTCATTAATGCAATATCAGGCTAAAACTTAGGACTACTACAGCATTGCTCATTATCATAATCGATATTAATCGATAAATCGGTCTACGACTTATCGATCGGAGGAGAAGATATCAAAAAATTCGCAATCCAAACTGCAGCTTGGCTCGCCAGCGCTCATTATAAACAATACTTTTACTAGGCTAATATAAAATATTAGATGGATCAACTAGCATTTTTTTTTTCTATATATACACACACATATATATATATATATATATATACAAATATATATATATGCATATATATTAATATAATAATGAAACCCCCCTAATTTTTTTTTTTTTTTGAACTTGTATTTATAAAAACTGTTGTTTTGTGTACAAGCATGAAATTGTAGAGAATTGAATAATAATAATACTTATTATAATGATAATGAAGAATGAATAATAAAAATTAAAATATATGATTAATAACGATATATATTGTTAGTGATACTCGATTATGTAAGCATAGCCTCTAAGCGCATACTTAACATAGATATGTGTGGGTGATGTCGTGTTTTTTTTTTTTTTTTTTTTTTATATAGATTGATTCGTACCGCGACCCCAGAAAACCCCAAGTGTATTGTATGATAAACATAAAAACATGAACGAGTCAACGATAAAATGTTTTCAATGGGGAAAACAAAACTGATTACCATTTACTTAATCGATACATATATGATCTTTCTATGTAGATTAACAAACGGTTTTTTTTTTGTTGTCTTCTTTTACGAGAATCCTAGAGTATCATATAGTGGGATAGTTCTGAAGCAGTAACCAGGCAAATACCTTCAACTCATATTTAAGCTATATATGTTTGCAATAAAATATCATGAAAAATATTAAACCTAACAATGACTTTTTTCTATTTGGACAAATGGGTGAAGCAAAGGTGTTTACCTAAAAAGGCTGCGAGATCTATGCAGAGCATTTCAACTCAGTGGCCGTTCCAACTGAACAATAAGGACCTAAGTCTCCAGCATTTGGGATACGAACAGCCTTGGTAGACAGATCGAGAATTCTGTCTCAAATTATAGCCTCTCGCCTTAGTTTGAGTCCAAACAGGACATTATCAAACGTTTTTGTTTGTTAGCTTTTATTGTTAAACAAGTTGCGAAATCCATTTATAACTTTTATTGTTAAACAAGTTGCGAAATCAAGCAGGTTGCTGGTTCGAATCCCTGTACATAACAAAGTTTAATTTTGCCATCGAGTCTAGAAAGCCATGCACCCAATTTTATAGAAAAATAAATCTTTTTTCCATGTTTCAGAACTGTTATATTTTTCAAATCTAACTTGAGGTAATATTTTCTTGAATTAAGAATAATATTTCTGATATTAAAACATGTTTTCTAACTATCAGGGCAATTGCAAACAAAGACTTATTTCGAAAACTAGGGATATTTTATATTAATTGTTGTGAATTCTGTGCAGCAATGGAAGTAAGAAATACAAAGGATATTTTTTTGCTAGAGCTCTGAAAGCTCTTTATAACAAACCGAAGCGCAGCGAGAGAAACTTTTAGATAAGTACTGGCAAGTCGTAAATCTTCTTATATTAAATGTGTTTTTTTCTTTTTTTTTTAATTATAACTTATTGTTTATTTTGTTTATATTAGAAATTCAAAATGTGTTGCAGTTGAAATTGGTGTACAATAAACGCAGGCTTTGGCATAGAAGAGAACTCCAGTTCAGGGACTTAAAAGCATGCATGTGTGTTTGGGAGGGGGGGGGACGATTTGTACTGTATTGGGATGCCATTGGTAAAATGCAAAATTGTAGTTAGGTACATTTTAGGGGGTTGCTATGCATGCGATTTTAATTTTAGATCGATTAAAATGGCTCGTAAATTTAGCTGCCTCCGCGGGGGCGTCAGAGTGTCCAAATAAATAAATGCATCGAATGGGTTGTACTCACATGTACTCGGTCGCCCACACTCTCACACACTCGCACACATATGTGGGTAGTTACCGGGTGTATCTATAGATACACATATGCACATACCACAAATAAGTATCTCTGCTGGATGGCAATGTGGCTTGTGGTTGTCCATGTCACCCCTGGGTCGGTGTCGTAGTTGTAGTCGTAGTCGGTGGCGGCGGCGACGCCATTGCCAATGCAATGGCCTCCCTTAGGAGAAAATAATAGAGGTTCGGTGTACGAGTAGTGCAATTTATTTAAAGTAACATTTTAGTGTTTCCTTCCGCTGAAATTCGTTCTCTTCCTTCCTGTTGGCAAGTCTCTCTGGCCGCGGCCAGAGCCTGCAGTTGCTGGCTACGTATTCGTACTCGAGGAATAACAACAGATTGTGGGCAAATAAAATTGCCACAATGTTATCGTTAAGCCAGCAGGACACGCAGAAACAACAAAAAACAAAAAAAAACAATAGCACCAGCAGCAGCAACAACAACAGGAACGGGGTATCCGTATCCACGCGGCACGTTCATATCCGCGTCCCTGCCGCTTACATACCCTTACATTAAGCTTACATATGTATGTACACATACGTGCATACATATGCCACCATATGGCATCACACATACAGTACATGCATGTGAGTATATACTGTACTTGGTATTTCTGACTGCATTCCATTTGCTACTTTATTCCGATTCGTATGTACAGGCATATATATATATACATATATGTATGTATGTATATACAAATATATACATATGTGTTTGGGACCGTTGCAATTACACACATGCAAATAGGCGACAGTTACCCCACGCATACAAAAACACACTCATTTTCGCACCTGTAAACACACACACGCACACGCTTGCAACAAAGAGATATGACATTATATTGCATGGATAATCTTGTTCTAGATGCAATTTTGACTTTTGTTTACAGCCCGCTTTATGGAGCAATGTAATTCTGCATTTTTGTGCCCAAAGCAGCCATATTTACACACATGCAAAGACACACACACACACTCGCACACACACACACTCGCACACACTCACACACACACCGAACAACTAATGAGCGTGTTTGGCATTTTATGGGTCTCGTCGCAACGCTTTTAAGACAAACAAGCAAAAAAACGCACAAGCAATGCGGTTGCGAAACTCTTAGATACCATGTAAAACATTTGGGAAATGTAGCTTAGCTTTTAATAAAAAATATTAAAAGGAAAATCAGTTTTTTTTTTTTTGTTTTTTTTGTTTACTGATTCATTGATGTTTTTTATTCATTTATTTATTTAAACACTTAGCTGGGCCTAAAATGTTCCTGGCTATATTTTTGCTTTTATAGCTGAAACTAAATCTCCACTGAATGTCTTTCTACTATTATTACTATTATTTTAGATATGTTACCAATATTTTGCTCTCCAATATATGTATATATATAACATGTTTTTACAGTACAACACTGTCTGGTGTAATAACATGTTTTTTTTTTTTTGGTTTCCCAAGAAACTTAATACTCATAAAAATGTTCTTAAGAAAATCGCAAGATGCCAAAATGCTTGGAATATAATTTAAGAAAAATTTAATTTATAATACAATTTTTTTCATTATTATTATTAACAACACAACATATTTTTGCAAATTTGCTATGAATTGTATAAAATGTATAAAATTTATAAAAATATATTCATATGCTCATATTAAAAGTAACTAATATGTTAATATGAAGATATTTTTGCAACTTTTATAAAGTTTGTACTTTAAATTTGTTTCTTATATACAGTAAAATATTTTTAATGATGAATTGCCAATAATTTTACATTAAAAGAAATGCGTTAAAATGTTATTTAGTTAAATGGATTATAGATAGACTAAATAAATGGATTCTATATTGAATAGGCAACAGTTGATGTGATAATGATGAATACTTGCAGCTAGTTAACTATTACAGGGTATTCATAAGTAGAGACACTTGCTAGCCTCTCTCTCTCTCTCTCTCTCTTTGTATGTGTGTGTTTAGGGACATGTACAACTACAGAATGTATTACATAATTTTAGCAGTGCGCACAGACAATTGCCGAGGCAAGTAGACAGGTAAATATCAGTCAGTATATACCACATGCATGTACATACATATGTACATGTATGTATGCATGCATGTAACTTGCACACACACATACATATACACTACTCATATGCTGTTATATAGACACCTTGGATGCCACGGATAATGCACTCTATGTCTAGCCCCTAACGTGCAATTGTTAAATTTGGTCTGCCCGTGGCAGTGGGTGGAAATGTGGTCTCGGTCTGGGGGTCTAGGGTCTGGGGTCTGGGTCTGGGTCTGGGTGTGGTACTGGTACTGGTACTGGGTTTTTGGTCTGTTTACGGTTCCGGGACCGTATTTCGTACACAGCACAATCGCTGTACAGATGTGGCGGCCAAAAACTGATAATGTACTCCTGCCAACTGCAACTAATTTGTTAGCGAGGACCTTGCAGTCAGTCAGGCGTTGAATCGCATCGTAAATATCCCATATATATGATAGCATATACATGCATAAAACAGTACACATTTTCCAGCAATTACTATATAAATGTGTGTAAATTAAAGACAAAAATGCATAGCTCACAGTAGAGAAAAACTCTAACGCGTATGCCTAACATATCTCCATTATTGATTTCAGAACGGATTATATATATATCTATATGTGGAAAGTAAACTTCTTTAGGTATCATGATATAAAAATCAATGTGCAGTCCTTGATAGATGAGTGGACTGAGTTGGTTGAGTCAATTAGGCAGCTGGGAAGCAAGGAACCGGAAACTGAATGTACTAATTAATGTCCTATAAAAAGGTCAGAGTAGCCTGAGCTATCTAATAATTGTATGGCTCAGACTTTATGTACTCTATGGTATAATAAGGTATAAGTTATAAATTAAATTTTAAAACTCAAAATGTTGAGTTTTAAATTCCAAAAACGTATCGAATTATACTTAGAAAATTTAACCAGTGCCCAATGCAAATGCTTAGTCCAGGAGTCGACAGATCACAGAGGATGAGAACCGCGAACATTTACAAATATTTCGTGATTTGATAGACTGAATGCAAGGCAGGCAGGCAGATAGGCGGGCAGACATTTGCGTGGGCCGAAGGGTTATGGTTATTGAGGATCCTGGAAGGGTCGAGGGTCGAGAGTCGAGAGTTGGAGTTGGGCAGGCAGGTAGAATTAATCCAATTTAAAAAGCGCTCGGCTAATCCAAAAACTGTTCGCAAATTCGTTGACTAAGTAGCTGTGTATGTGCTTCGGCTGGGATCAATGAATGAATCCCATGGCTTTGGCTTTCATTGATCTGCATTTTATAAAGCCCAATATGTGGCCCAATAACGATTAGAAGGGCGGCTGGCAAATATCGGTATTAGCCAACAGCTAATCTGTGGCGCAGGATATAGACGTAATCCCACAGCTTGCGCACATTTACTACGTATTCCCGGTTCACGAGATGCCCAATAAATAGCCCAAGCCACATCGTTGTCTATCACAGTCAATTGAGAACATTTACGGGCGACACACGCTCTGCACGAGCAACGTAGAGAATATTAACCGAATTCCAGCGATATTCAATGGATACAGCGCCTGTGTTCCAGTCTAGCTTCTCCATACGCTCACTGCTCTCCAGCACGCACCTGGAGGAGGAGGAGGGCAAAGCAGGGGAGGCGCACAAATATTATATGAGCGCCAGTCCAAGCGATTCCTGCAACAGCTCCGAGGATGCATCCTCCGAAGACGGCAACACCAACTCCCCCACAGCCAGCAGCAGCGGCAGCAGCAGCGGGGGTAGCATCAAGTCGGACGTGAAGCCCGCCTTCACGTACAGCGCCCTAATCGTAATGGCCATACGCAGGAGCCCGGAGAAGCGTTTGACGCTGAGCGGCATCTGCAAGTGGATAGCCGATAATTTTGCCTACTATCAGAATCACAAGAGCGTCTGGCAGAACTCCATACGCCACAATCTGAGTCTCAATCCGTGCTTTGTGCGCGTGCCGCGCGCCTTGGACGATCCGGGACGGGGTCACTACTGGGCATTGGATCCGTATGCCGAGGATCTGACCATTGGCGAGACAACCGGCCGTTTGCGGCGCAGCAACAACGCGCTACTCAGTCGCTCCAAGGCAGCGGCTGCTCTGCAAGGTCACGGCAAGAGCCACGGCTATGCGCATCCTTATCAGCAGCTGGCCAGCAATCCAAACGCCTCCGCCGCCGCTGCTGCTGCTGCTGCTGTGATGTATGCGCAGCTCTTCAAGCCGCACGCTGCCTACTTCCCCATCATGCCGGATGCAGCTCTCCACCCGGCTCGGCCGCAGCAGCATCCAATCATGATGCAGAGCAACCAACATGCGAATGGCACTGGCTCGGGCGCCGGGCTGGGCATGGGCATGGGCACGGGGTCGGGCATGAGCACGGGCATGGGCACTTTGGCTATGACAACGGGCCCGGCACAGCGATACCAGCATCAGCATCAGCAACAGGAGACCTTATCGACCCCTTACCATCAGACTCAGACTCAGACTCAGTCTCAGTCTCAACAACGGCAGGGCAACAGCCACAACAATTACTACCAGCGACATCAGCAACACCAGCAGCAACACCAACATCAACACCATCACCAACACCATCAACATTATCAACACCAACACAATTATTATCTACAACAACAAACACAACAACAACAACAACAACACCAACAGGAACAATACGCATCAGCTTATAATGGCCAATGGATGCGACAGCCAATTGAATGTTTGTGGCGTTAATTTTAAAGATATCCGAATTATTTAAATGACTCGAATTATTTGTAATTTAATTTGGGGTGTGTATGTATGTGTGTGTTTGTAGTGCTAAGAATCTTCTATTTTTTGCCTTTCTTTGATTGACACCAAGCATCAAGTTACCTTCTTTGGCGTAGAACGCGGTTAATTTACACTTCGATTAAGCAACATTTCTAATCCTTTTCCACTCTGCGTATTGCGATTCAAATACCGAAACATAATATTAATTCATATTTAAAGTTTAACATATTAAAGCTAATATAATCAGGAATAGATATATGTCAAGTTGTTAAGGATATATTTATATATAAGTACAGCATAGCAAATAAGTTGTATATATAAGGATCCAAATATCAAATAAATAATACAATTTATTGTCGTAGACAACAGTTCGAATTGTTATTATTATATCACTTCCTTCTGAATTTAGAGACCCTGCTGCAGAGCCCCTATTAATCAAATTTCATTCAAGAACAAAGAATAAAGAGCTTTCGTTATTTTAAGGACGAAATGCAGAATTGAAAGATTTGCTTAGTCGAGCAATCAAGAATATGCTTATCCTTGCTTGAGCATACATAATTATATATATTCTAGGCGGATTATAAAGACAACGCGAATGCATCGATCATCTTTTTTTACTTATTAAGGATTACGAATCGAGGCAAAACTCTCGAACAGGGTCTGAGATTGGGGCCTAGTTAAACATTGTTGCTACAAATTGGCTACCCCCAAAAAGAAGAGAAGAGAATGTTTGTTTCAACATAAGATGTTTATTATTATTGCAAGACTAGAATTGATTGCTAGGGAACTTGCAATTATATGAGTATGAAAGAATAGAACAAAAATAGTTTCAAGCTTCTAGACCCACTAACTTCTTAGGGCACAGACTTGCCTGGGACACGAATCAGCCTCCTTTTTTAATAACTAATTACTACACAGTATAAAAGGCAAGCTATGAGTTCTATATTTCAACCTCTTCCCAAGATAGTAGCTACTAGCAAAAAGCCTGCCACCATTTAGCTTAGTTAATGCGATCGCGTAGAAGACGAGTTATTTGAGAGCTTAGCTTCAATTCGACTTAAAATATTAAAATAAGCTCAATTATACTGAGCTGGATTGTGCTGCTGTTTGGGGCCAGTTCTGTTTAGCTGTTTGTGGTGTGTTATGCATAATTATGACCAATTCGTGGACTAAGCTTGGCTTTTATGATTTAGCATTGCCGCTTAGCTACACCTGTCGCATGAGGCCGAGCGAAAGGCATGCAGTGTCATCATCATCATTATCATTATCATCATCGTCGTCGTCGTCGTCGTCGTGCATGGACATGCTCATCATGATGATCATTATTATTATTATTATTATCAACAACATCATAGAGCATCATCATGTGGCTGCCGGCTGGCTTAACTTTGGCTCGTAACTTAATGCTAGCGGTCAATAGCATTACGCCAGCAACAACAACAACAACAAATGGCTTATGAAAAGAGCTAATCTGATAATACAGAATTGAAAGGGGCGGTCACGGCACGAATTTTGCTACACGCTCTTGATACTATGGGCAGCAGCTTAGGCCAAAACCTGGCACTCGAATCGGCGACGTAGACGGAGACAGTGGCCAACTCTGGGCCTGGACCTCAACCTCGGCCACAGCCTCAGTTTCAGCCTCAGTTACAGCCTGAGCCTGAAGCCGATGCGACGATTGACGATGGCGATGCCAACGACGACATCAACTGCAGCACCACCATATTGGTATAGTGCACCGCAGTGCAGCGCACATGCGAGCATAAAACAGAAGGGATCGATGATCGGACAGCGAAATTGCATTTGTCTGCGGCTGCAGCTGGAATTGGGAGTTGGTGCCTCGTACTTATTATTGCCAAGATACTTACACACACATATAAATACATATATATATCTATATATATATATATATGTGTACATACATATATAGCCAGGTACACGGCCCCATAACGATATCGAGTAAAGTGCACAGTGCACACTGTGTACAATGTTCGAACATGCATAATGACGAGAAGCTGTTTGCCGAATGCAGCATGCTGCATGCTGCATGCTGCAAGCTCCCTGTTGCTTGTTGATGCTGCTGCTGCTGCTGCTGCTGCTCGTAATCTGTTGCAGATTGGCGTCTGAGCAACAGATGTCAATAATTCAGTTCCAATAGCGTTCCAAGCCGTCTCTCTATATTTATGTGCTATGCGTACTATGTGCCACTTTGGATCGCTTTAATTTCCTTCCTTCCTAACTGGCTTTCTTCCTTATTTCATTTTTTTTATATTTTTCATGATTGCTTCTTTCTGCTGTTAGAGACTTGCCACAGTTCTTGCACAAAGGAAGAGATTAACGAAAAATACAAAAACGCAGAAAAAAAAAACATAAGAAAAGAAAACACAAAATCTGCTCAAACTCAATTATAAAAATTTCAACCCAATCTCAATTCTTGCGAAACTGCTGTTTGTGAAGTTTTTATTATTGCCGTTCTGGCTTTACTTCTTCTGATCCCGATTTCAGAACCCTTATGGCTGTGTGTGTGTGTGTGTGTTGTCTTGTGGTCATTCGTCATTTTAAGTTTGCACACACACACACACACACACACACACACACACATGCGCACACCTTGACCCGCTTCCCGTACCCAAGAGTCGACAGACAGTCCCTATTCCATTGACACTGATATGTGTGGCAAGGTATGTCTTTTGAAATGACAATCTGCAATTTGCTATTCGAAACCGTTTAAAGTAATTTATTTTTTCCCTTCCGAGGACGCGATCCGCGTCGCTGCTGACGCGACTTGTTTTCCATACACATAAAAGTAAAATATATATATATTTATATATATATATATATAAAAATATATACAAAATATATGCATTTGTACACTTTGAAAAATAAATTTGTTCTACTGTTCAATCCAATTTTATTTCATTTGTGATAAATTATCATCGATTTCGAAATATTGGATCGAAGATAGAATCTGTCACAACTGGGAAGAAACTTCTGTCTGGCAACAATCGTTCAGAAACTTATTTTTTGAATAACTTTATCTTATATTTTTCCTTACTGTTTTATCAGATTTCTTTAACCAACAGCTGCCAATTATTTTAATTTTTTATTTGATTTTGACTAAAATGTTCTCATTTCTTGTTGTTCTGAGTTATTCAATCTTAAGTTCAAAATAAAAATATAATATATATATTTGTTAAGGGCAAAGGCTAACCAAGTCAAAAATGCGTGCAAAACCAAAATATTTCGCCTGGGATTGAATATAAATCAATCTGATGTTCAAAATAAACTGATTTAGAAAATGCGTGCTCAATACAAGACTCAAACTATTTTGATTTGAAAACTTGGAAAATCTTCGCTCAAATATATTTAATAAATTCCAAAAAAATCGTGTTCTACTTTAATACAAAAAAATAGCGTATACTTCTTAAAGCCAGAGTTTATGATATTTTCTCTGTGTGTATCTGTCTTCAACTTCGATGCTGTAGAATGTCCTCTACTGGCCGGCAATAAGCGCTGCACGCGCGGCCGGATGTCTGGCCAGATTTAGCCCTCTACGCCAGTGTCTCTCATTAATATAGACACACACACACATATAAATATATGTATGCTGGCACATACAATTATTGGAAACAAAACAAAACAAAACAAAAAAAAGAAGTGTTGTACTGCATAAAACAATTCCCAATAGAAGTCAAATACAACCCCAACTCCAGCTTCGGGCACACAATGATGCATTGGCCCGAAGCGCTGTTCGATATTCGGGGACAAATGATGGAAACGAGCAGAAAAATGACACTGGCAAATTTGTTTGTGCTGATTAAGGGCATCGTAAGGCCATTTAATTAATGGTTTCTGTATGCCTTGAACATAACTCAAAGCCACAACTGACTCCATAATCAATGGCCAGACTATGCTCTCGTGTATGCTGAATATGTTGTGTGTACCTCCAGCTAATAAACAAAATCAGAAACATTTCGTTATGGTAAATTGAGTTCGTGAATATTTTATGCAGCCGAGCAATAGAATAGTTTACGCCCCAAATCCAAATCTGAGTCCAAGCAAGAACCCAAAAACCAAATCCACAGCACCACTGACCGCTCTAGTGGGGCGTCTTGAAGTCGTGATTGAATGGCCAGTAATACAATGGATGCACACACACACACACACACACACACACACCCACACACACACACGGACATAGCAGTGTGTGTAACCATATGTCAACCCTTTTATTGTGGGTTGTCATTTCCGTCGGGGTCAGTGCGAGCCTTGGCCCATGTCCTGCCGGCACATAAATAATGCAGCCAATTAAGGGTACGTACATGTCACACATTACATCATGTTATGCATGCGAGTACGTATGATACGGGATGCTGGGACCAGGTATCCTTCTCAACAAGGACATGCACAGACAGCAGCAGACAGGAGACAGCAGGTTCATGCATATGCATATGACTACCGCTGGGCGAAATCCTTATAAGTAGTTTTCCTTAGATATAATCTGCGGTTTCTGATTTACACTCACGCTCTCGCTCAACACAGCAAATTTTCTAATAATCAACTTTAAGCAGCCCAAGTTTATACCTATTCCTGCAATTATTTACTTAAAAATAGTTCTCGAACAGCTTTTATGCTGCTGAACCCCACTTTGACTAGTTGGGTGGTTATACCTAGGTCTAGTATTTTTGTAAATAACAACATATCATTTGGTTTTTAAATGTTTTAAAGGTTTACGTTTAAACTTTTGGAGGTAAACGCTGAGATGCTCAGGCATATATTTGAAGTAGGAGAATTGCCCTAATACATATTCTTATTTATAAAGAAATATATGTCAGTTTAATTAAACATGAACATGAGAGAGATAGAGAGAGAGAGGGAGAGAGGGAGGGAGAGAGAAAGAGAAAGAGAGAACACATAATATTCTGTTGGTGTTTCCTGAATTCATGAGAATCACATAGAAAGGCGATGCATCGGATAAGAAACAACTTAGTTGTATGCAACGATTAATCGCACATTTTCCAATTTTAGGGACAGATTTAAATTAGCTAGCATATAGTTTTGAAAATAAGTGTGAAGCTGCTCAAACGAAAAGTTTTATATAATTGTTTTCGATCAATTATCCACATATGCGCGTGAAAATGTGCCGAAAATCCGGCCTGCTTTTACATTACATAAGGTAACTACTGTATCAGAGTCCTTAGTTTTTGGGGCTTGGGCAGTCGTTGCGTGGCGACTTTTCGTAAATTTTGTAAATTTGTGACATGTGCTGACCCAGTTGTTGACTGGTTGGATGACAAATTGGCTTATGGAGAAGTGATAGTGTCACAGTTTAAAGTTGCGAGGGCTGAAGTTTAATTTGCAGCTCACATTCACAAGTTGTCCCAATGATTGACAAATCACATTTGTCTTGGACATGGCATTCACGGCGTGAATTTGGAGCACAAGGTGGAACTGGTTAAGTTTGAATAAACTGCAATTAAGTCAGAGCTGAGCTTAAGAATTCAACACGTTACGAGTACTCGCATAAAGTGTAACCATAAATGGGATTAGCTACTCTCAAGGTAATGCCATCACGCTTACTTTCGACTCACTTTCACTGTGACAATTTCAAGCAGCTCTGGCCACACTTGGTCGCCAGTTGATGAGGTCCCCCTGCCAAATCTGACGAACGTTTTCAACTCAAATCCTGAGCAAAGAACTTCAATTGTGGTTCCCATTTTTTTCAAATTTTTTTATTATTATTGTTAACGTTGCCCTTGTTACGATCGCTGGCGCCGCCTTCGCCCGACAAACCTGCACCCAGCAGATATTTGCCCAAGGAAAAATGCAAAAACAATATTTTTAACCACACTTCTTGGCGCATTTGTTCAGTTCTGCCTGTTCCTTGGCCAAGTCGCTGGCAATCTTTTAACTACCTGTAGCTGGACTCTTGATGTGCGCCTCATTGCCTTCACGGCTTTCGATTTCTCGATTTCTTTGGTACATTTTGTCTGAGCCAAACTCAGCAACGGCAGCAAATTTCTTAAGAAGTGTGTCCTTCATTGTCACATTGTCTAACTGTTTTGCTAACACTCATGTCCTTCTGTTTGAAGGAAGCGGACTTCAGCTTCGTAGATATATGCGATCTCCATGGTCACTTTTATCGCAGCGAACGCGTTTGTTAAGAGGCATGTCCTCCATGCTCATTTTATTCTCTCTGTTTACAATATTATTAATATGATATTCTTTCAAATAATATTTTCGAGTGTTTTCTTAAAATTTGCATCATCAATGATCACTTTAATCGCAGATACTTGATGTTATTAATCGTATCAACAGCTTCAATTGCAACCAATATGTCATCCATGCTCACTTTATTTCTAACTGAGTAAGGCTTTTAGAAGATTAGATCTTACACTTACTTGTATCCTCCATGGTTACTTTAGGCACAAATTCTTTCAACAAATATCCATGTTCAGTTTATAGCCTTCAAGTAGTTTAGATTTTATCAGTACACTCTTTCCTCCATGGTAACTTTAGCCACCAAATCTTTCCATATGTAACCATGCTCAGTTAAGAGCTGAGCAGTCCTTCAAGAAGTTTAAATCTCATCAATACACTTATGTCCTCCATGGTTACTTAAGGCACTAACTCTTTCAGCATATAGCCATCGTTTGCTCGCCGCAGTTGCTTAAATGCTAATGGATATAAACTAGTTATGTTCTCTATTATTTTCATGCTTATTAATTGCGACAATTACAAGTCGATTTGTTGTCCAAGGTGTCATATGACGACGAGGCTGGCCGGTTCCGGCTTCGGTTGTTCGGCTGTTCGACCAGGCGCAACTTATAGTTAGTCTGTAAAAAAAAAATGCATGTGGCTAATTAACAATAATTAATAATGCAATAGCTTCAAGCAAACACACACACACACACACACACACACACACACACACACACACACATGAGCATAAAGTGTATAAGCCACGTCCAATTCAGGTTGTCTCGTTGTTGTCTTGTTGTCTCGTTGTTTTGTTGTCTCATTGTGTCTTTGTCGTTGTCGTTGTCGGTGTCGTTGTCGTCGTCCTTGTTGTTGCGTTGCCCTGCTGCAAGTTGACTAGCCGCTCTTCTTGAATTGCGTGTAAGGGGCACATTTTGCCAACATGCGTGAATAAATAAAAGTTTCTAAAGGGATTGTCACCCATGCCACTAAAAACAAAATCCGCCTGTCATATATATCACTCCACAGAGGGGGCCCCAGTCAGCAAGGCAGCCGAACTGCCAAAATGGACTGGGCGGCTGGTGGCCGACCGGAGCCGTAGCTGGAGCTGGAGCTGGAGCCCCGGACGTAACCGGCCCATAAAATATGACAAACTTAACAACGGCACGGACTGGATAACAGCAAAGACAACACTAACAACAACAACAACAACAACAACAACAACAACAACAGCAGCAGCAGCAGCAGCAAAAGAACTGTCGGCATTGGCAGAGCCATGGTAAAAGGTACCCACAATGGACACCCACTTCGCAGCTGTCAATCGTCTAAATCGTTATGGGCACTTGTCGGTAAAGAGAAAAAAAAAAAGAAAAAATGAGTGAAAAAAAAAAACGAAATGAAATACAAAATTATATATGCAACCATAAAATGCCACAAAGTCAGTTTTTAAATTATTAACGACAACAAAAATGTTGTGACCGTCGATGTCGATAACATGTGGTATGAAACATGGCCAGATAATGACGTTAATATCGATACCCGATACCCCACACCCGCTAGCCGATACCCGATAGCCGATACCCGATAGCCGGCAGCATATATCGTTGAAATACTAATTAGCTGATACTGCGCTGCGCATTAATCGATTTGAAATGCTTTGTGATCCACTGTGATTATAATTTATAATTGACTTCCGGCAAATAAATGGTGACCAAAGTACTTGAGCCCCATCATTGCCGGCCTGTCGTCACATTCATTTAAACGTTATGAGCGAAACACTGCGGCGAATCAAATGACCCGATCTGTGTCCTCGGCAGTCCATTCAGTATTGCGTTTGCATTTAGCCAGGCCTAAAGACTTGCCAAATGCGCTACAGCACGCAGGACACAAAAAGCTCTACACTCTTAATACTTGATTTGGTTTTTAAAATTTCTGAAGATCAATCAAGTATAAAAAGCACAAATTTGCTAGTTAACTAAACAATACTATTTTTTAAATACATCATGCTTGAAAGAGATTCGAAAATCAATTCCATATTTTGCAGCAGCTGGGAATACGAAACATTCAAAAACCGCTTACGGAATACGAAAATGGTAAGAAGTGTAAAATATTTCATAAAACCAATTCCATATTTCCGATATTTGCATCAGATTTGGCCAAATAATTTCAAGTATTTGGAACTGAAAGGCTTAACTTTTGGGTTTTGGAACTGAATGAGAATATGAAACATTCGAATGTTTTTTTTTTTGTTTAAATGTGGAAATCAATTGCCTATTTGCAGCATTTGAAACAGAATGTGTTACACCTTAGATTTTGGTACAGACTTGGAATATGAAACATTCAACTCCAGCTTGTTTCAGGTCATATTTATTTCGTTAATGTCGAACTGTGAATCCCGTATACAAGCGTTCTGTTGGCCCGGTTGGCTCGTAGTTAGCCAAGGCGCCAATGTTTGCACCGCGGGGCGCATTTTGGATGCAGATGAAGCGAATTTTTGTATTTTTTTTTATTCGGTTTTTTTTTTTTTTCGAACAACCGAAACGATTTACCTTGTGAGTAGCATATTTAGGCGATTTTATTGCATTGCCTGTGAAATGAGAAATAAAACAATGTTGTCGCTGTGCTCCATCCGCGATGTGTCCGATGGTGTTGTGTGTTGTTGTGTGTTGTTGGTGTTCCTTGGTGATGATATGTGCGTGCGTGTGCCTGGATTTCGGCTTTCTATTTGCCGTGCAGGAAGGAAGTTGTGAATCTTTTTGGGCAACGTCTGACAGCTTTGGTAAACCAAAGATTGTATTTTTTTCCGTTTCGTTTTCTTTTTAGGGTTTTTTTTTTCTGGGAGAAGGGTGTCTTCTTCTTCTTGTGCTTTGGAACGTATTGGCGAATGACGGGCGTTGGTTTTTAGTTTTCGAAAACATTTGAAAAGTAATCGTTCAACGAACCGATTGACAAGGTAATCTTCCTGGAAACATGTGTTCACAATATCAAGGCCGTGCCACACACGCCCAACACACCCGCACACTCGCACACCCGCACACACACATGCGCTGATTCAGGTTCGGCGCGGAGATGGACAACGGTTGCGGCTGCAAAAGTTTGCAAAAGAAAAACCCCCGACTAATGCTGCAACAGAATGAAAATGATGTAAAAACGGGCGAAAGCCAAACAGGAGAAGAGGAAAAAAAAACACGAAATGAAAAAAGGCAAACGTGATGGGCGAAAGTTGAAGCCTTCTGATAAGATTCGACGAGCGGCTTTTTTTGGGCAGCATTGAAAAGGGTTTTTCTGGTCAGAAGTTGGCATCGGGAAAAGGGTGCGCGGGTGCACATTTTCTCGCTTCATCACTTATGCATGCTTTGGTCTATTAGATTTCCGTTTCCGGTTCAACTGTAACGCATGAAAGTTACACAACGTGTTTGAGGTTTTACGCTCTCTTGGCACACACGTCAATGCGATTTGAACCGCTAAGGCTCACACACCTGGCCCGGCTTATAAGCATCCTCAAAGTGTACGGGGGCCAAGTGTGCCCGGCGACAGAGCCCACAGATGCCGGGCCACATGTATTATATTTTCGACTTTGTTGTTTTCTTTTTTTTTTCCAGCTTGTTTAAAACTTGTATTTCCATACTCTAACCCGAATTAGATCCCAGACATTTCATGTCTGCCGCAAAATAGCTGCCTAAGTGCAAAATTAAACTATATTTTGATATTCTTGATCTTGATAAATGAATGATGATTAATTATTCGTCGACATCTTTAATTATTCATCGGGTGTTCAGCGACATTTTGTAATATTTTATATATTTTAAGTTTACATTTTTATATTTTCAACTATTCTATATTCAAAATTTGTAAATTCTTTATGTGTATTTTCAATCTTTTTTATATCAAAATATTTGAACTTTTTTAATATTTTATTTAAGTTTTTAATAATTTACATATTCAATCTGTTTTTTATCAAAATATATAATATTTTTTCAATATTTTTTTTTAAATTTAATTCAACTAGTTTATATTTTATTAACATTTATTTATAACCCATTCTCTCTCCAATTCGCAAAAAGTTGATTTTTGGCGAAATTTTGTCTCTTTTCAAAATCTACCTAAGTTCTCTTTACCTATAACTTTCTGGTAAGGGTATATTAACTTCGTTGTGCACATGAGCTCAGCTTGAGCTGAGCACTTTGAAAACTTTTTGACATTGGTGCCCTTTGTTGATGTAAGCATTTAATTCGTTCTATGCCGTTGGAACTCAAGCGATAAGGACGAACGTTTAGGACGCGAGTGGTTAGATGGATGGAAGGATGGATGGACGGACGGATGGGTGGGAGGGTAGTTGGGTAAGTGGTGAGGTGGCTGGACCGCTGGCAGCACAAGTTTTCACCAGTCGATGAAAAAACAAAAGGGTAAGGATACACACATGCAATGTATAAACATATATATATATATAAAATATACATATATTATATATAGAAAGGGGATGCCGGCGTTTATCCTTATACCCATTGGAAGTTATTGTTGCTGATTTCTTAAGTGGCTGCCTTCGAACATTTTAGATTGTTTTGCTATTGCGCAATAAATAAAGAAACACTTTTACACAATATGTTCAATGATGAATCAGCCAGTCGGCTTTTCGTGCATATTAATGGATGTTTAAGAGACTCCTCTTTCAAGTTATCCCACAAAGTGCTCAAGGGCTGAACACTGCTTAACACATTATCAAATTTGGACTTCGAATTTCATTTTGTTTTGGTTAAGTAGCCAACTTTAAGAATCGAATATGTGATTTTACTTAAATATATAAACAAGTAAGAGGTTCTAGTCGGGAGCTCCCTACTAGGGGATACCCTGAACCCTCTTATTCCATCACCAAGTGCAGCGCGCGCTTATAGATAGAGAGTAGCGGGGAGGTGGCGATAGGTATAAATTGAAAGATAATCGATATATATATATTATTCTAGAAGCTACATGTCAAGTTTGGTAACTCTAGCTCTTATTATTTACCAAAATTGCTTAAGAAACGGGATTTCGATATACATTTTTATCGATTACTTGGAAACGGGGCAAGTTATCGTTTATCGGAAACAAACTCGATCTGCGCGGGCACTAGGAGCACCTACATCTAAAATTTCAAGTCTCCAGCTCTTATAGGTTCTGAGATCCTTGCGTTCATACATACGGACGGACGGACGGACGGACAGACAGACGGACATGGCTAGATCGACTCGGCTATTGATGCTGATCAAGAATATATATACTTTATGGGGTCGGAGATGCTTCCTTCTGCCTGTTACATACATTTGCACTTTGCACAAATACAATATACCCCTTTTACCCATTTTCAATGGGTTCAGGGTATAATAATGAATGTAATATTTTAATTCTTTTTAAGCTTTAGTCAAGATCTAAACTGATTTAAATGTAAAACTAAATACATAATCTGCGTAATTTGAAAGTGGCTGAGCCCGTATCTGAGATGTGACTTCTAGTTCACAATATACCACCTGAAGTTCGAATATTTTGAGTAGAGAGTGCAATCAATAGAAAGAATCTTGTTGAGATCTATCAAAGAAAAGATGGTATACATATATATATATATATATATCTGCAATTCGTTTGAACGACCGGGAAAGAAAATTAGAAATAATTTTATTTGAGAACAGACTACCATAGCTGAGGACTATCAAAGAAAATACGGTATTAATAGAAAGAATTTAAAATCAGGGACGATCTAGCCAGGATCTATCTAAGAAATAATCGTATAGATGTCTGCTTATGATTTAATCAGCATGCATTTTATGTACATATTATATTAAAGTAAGAAAATAAAAGATAGAGATTGAGATTTGGTTGCCATAGCTGAGATATGAGATAGATATGTCGGCAATTTATTTAATCGACATGCACATTATATATCTATAGCCTTAATTAATTGAACAGTAATTGACTGATTTTTGTCCCTGCGTATTTCTCGCCATAAATTTCATATGGCGCGACTTAATTGAGAGGCCCCCAAACAAATTACCAACTGGCGATAAAGCGATTCATCAATAATCGTAAGATCAATGACAGCGAGTCCTTTTCAATGCACATACATACATACATGCCTGCATGCCTGCATGCATACATGCAGACATGCAGACATGCATAATTGAATGCATGCTTGCACACTTGCATACATCTAGACAGACAGCGTTTCACGTAGGGACATTTACAATTGTGACAATTTCTCACTCCCCATGATGCAAACTATGCAATTAATCAAATTTTGTAAAGCTCTCAATATGACAAAAGTGGAATTAATGATATATATACCCGAAGATGGGCATACCTCATGCCACTCGCCGCATAGTGTCCTAACCACTTGTGGAGAGCTGAAGGGGACAAGAAATAAAAAAAAAAACAACAGGAATCATACAAAACGAAACGAAACTGAAAACTGAAAACTGAAAACAACAAATCATCAATTGACAAATCGATGCGCATCACTAAAAACTCATTATTCCAATAACAGGACACAGCAAGCCACATTCGGTCCGGTTGCGCCGGTCCAGCGCCTGGCCAGAGCGCACACAGCTTGGCCAACGGCATCAACATAACCATCATCATGCACAGTCCGTCTGTCTGTCCCTCTGTCCGTCTGTCTATCTTACTGACTTCAACATCATCACCGCCTCCGCCTCCACCTCCACCTCCGCTTCCAACAACACCACCACCACCACCACCACCTTCAACTCCAGGAGGGCTGAGCAGGCAGTCAGGCAACGTCTTCAAAATCGTCGCATTCGTCATCGTCATATCAGCCGCTCATCTTGTAGTTGAGTGCGAGAACAGTGGTCATTATCTGTTCAGATTTTGTTGCCTTCGTATTTGTGACGACAGACAGACAGACAGAGAGACAGACAGACCAAAGGGCAGCTGTGTGTGTGCGTGCGTGCGTCTGTGTGTGTGTGTGTGTGTGTGTGTGACAAGAACAGTGAAACAATTTTGTTGCTGACTGCAATCATTGCCAGGATCAGGGGCCTCAGCCGGGCACACATATCGCATCAAGTGGAGGCAAGTGGAGTGAAGAGCAAAGTTAAATCCACTTTGCCTCATTCGTAATTTAGCAGGTTAATGGCTAAAGGAGGCAACCCAAACTGAAGCTGAAGCTGAATCTGTAGCTGTAGCTGTAGCTGTAGCTGAAGCTGAGGGCGACAGGCGTTGTCCAAAACGATGGCCACAAGGAGTCAACAACAGCGAAATATGAAAAGGAAAAAAAAATATACAGAAAAAAGAAAAAAAAAAAAACGAAACGAAGCCCCAAACTAGAACTGAACAATGGTTGCGTCGTTGTGGTTCGATAAAAATGGCCTCAGACCTCAGGACAGCTCTCATCTCAGTCTGCAGTCTCCAGTCTCCAGTCTTCAGTCGCCAGTCGCCAGTCGCAGCTCTCGAGTCACCAGCTCTCGGTATCAGGCTGTCTGCGGCTCAGTTTAGTTTAGCTGGCCTGTCTGCCAGCCGGCCTGTCCGGTCAGCCTGTCCATCCATCTATCCATCGAGCGAGAGCCAGAGAGCCAGAGTCCACCAGAGTCCACCAAAGCCAAAGCCACATACATACATTATTCCAATTCTGATGGTCATCATCTTTATCATTAACTTTTTGCCATCGACGATAATGCCCGTGTGCCAGTCCAGTCCCATGTCCATGCGTACCGCAACGCCCCCGTTACCAAAAGCAGCCCCGTCTCCCCCCTCCACCGCTCTCAACCCGCCGCCCCCTACTCTAGAACGCCCCACACTCGACGATTCGTCGTCGTCGTGAGCGTCATGTGAGCGACAATGGCGCAGAGTGAATTAAAAATACGAAAATGAAAATAAATCATCATCAGAGACGCATGTCAAATTCATCTCTTGACTGCGTGCGCTGCGACTTGCGGCTGCGGCTTGCGACTGAGATTCAGATTGAGATTTGAGACTGAGAATGCGAATGAGAATGAGAATGAGAATGAGTCTCTGTGCCTGTGCCCATCTCTGTTTCCGTCTCTGAATGTTGAGCTATGTCATTTGACATGTAACTTGATAAAAATAGTTAAGACAGCAGACGAGCACAAGCTCAAGATAGTTAATATTTCAGGGCTTCCACATATAGTATGATATTTTTACCAACCATCCATGCCTAATATTCGCATGTGAATAATATCGTAAATCTAATCAGATCTTGTTAGAATTAACTTATATGCTTAAAAGACAGCTTTTAAACTGGGTTGAATCTTTTTTAGATCAACTGTATCTATTTCTCATAAATATTGCGTCAAAATAGTCAAAATACCCTGTAAATGAGGTAAATAATGTCTGTCTGTCTTTCTATCTGTCCGTATGACCGTCTCGATAGCAGAGACTATTCAACTTTTCTCGTTTGCTATATGCCGATCAAGTTTATTCTATATTATTATATTATATTATTCAAAATGGCTGCCATGTTTTATGGAGATTTTAAGAAAGTGAATAATATTAAAACTATCTTTCATATTCTACATATTTTTGAATTTCGTTTATCCCGCGGAGTTCGACTTTCGGATTGTCTGAAATCATTTTTCAAGCCCATATTCTGTTTCGTTTTTTTAAAAAATGCATTTGGCCATTAATATTTTGTTATAAAGAAAAAAAAAATAATAACTCGACAGTGTCAACTCAAATCAATCATTCATAAGCATGAAACTGACAAGATTTTGAGCCATTGGAATCTGAATCTGTCTGCATGTAAGACTGTCTGAAAATGTGTGAAAAGCCGAAACGATCTAATCAATTGCCCAAGCAGCTTGTGCTTTGGCCACTCAAAGCGACACACGCGTCCTGCCAAGATGTGTCAAACGTTTTATGTGGTAATTACCTGAACCCAATCTCCAATCTAACCCCAATGTGACCCAAAATCGTTTCGACAAACTGAGCAACCTAATCGGCTTAGAGCTAAGCTGATGCCGATGCCGATGCCGATGCTGTTGCTGTTGCTGAGATGTGCCTGCTGCTGCTATTGTCAAGGAAAACAAGTGAGAATGGGCTAGAGGAATGTGCCCGATTGCGATATACCCTGTACCTCAATCTGCAGCAAACATTTCTGTTGGTTCGGTGCAGGGGTTACCTTAGGACTTTCTTCATTATCCTGGTTTATCACATCTTTGACTAAGTTTTTGGTTTGAATTTAGTTACGCAAATATTAATTATATGTTTTCTTTTTCAATTTAAATCTAAATCTGTTTAAGATTCGGTTGCAAAACCAATTTGCAGCTTTCATTTGTAATAACATGTTCCCTTCTTTTGGCATAGAAAATGAATACCCTATAAGCAACAAAGCGTTGTTACTATACCTAATTTCACACTCTTTTGCTAGCTAAGGATCAGAAGGTATATTAAAACAAAGCGAATCTTTAAAAAAGAAAATAGGTACCCAATTTCTTCAATAACTTTTGTGTGTAATAGCCAAAGCTAACAAACAGCTTTAGGGTCCATATTAGAATTACAAATTTGCCTTGATCTAGTATGGAAAAAGACTAAAATATAATAAAGATTACATAAAAAAGCTTTCATATTCCCTCTTTAGTATATAAACCAAAGTTAACTAATAGATTTTAAGCTTTTAGAAAAGAAACCAATTTTCCTTGATCTAATATGTAAAGAGACTAAAAATTATGTGAGAAGTTAGGGTTAATTTCTTCTAGTATGGCAAAAGACTTTCAACTTTAATGAAAACATATATATAAGAAGTCTATAAGCTAATAGGATTTTTTTTTTCTAGATTTTATATACAATGAATCTTTCAAAAGAGGCAATATACTAAATACATTGTCTTGACTGCATGTTGCTGCCTGTTGTATGCCCTTGCTGGGCCACTTTTATGGCTACAGGGTATTAAAACTTGGCCATAACTATTTATTGTCAAGAGAACGCTTCGGTCCATGTGTGACAGACGCTGGACAATGGGCCGCGTGTAATCAATCAAAATTAGTTGTGACTTAGAGCCGGGCACAGTAGTGCATATTGTGACAAACCCGTGAGTCGAGGCAAGAGAAGCAGCAGCAGCAGCAGAAGCAGAAGCAGCCACATACCAAATGACATTGGCATTGTTAAGTAAAGCCTGCATTCAAATTTCAATTAAGACAACAGAAACACGCACACACACAACACACGTTGACAACGCGTTGCAATGGAACATTAACAAAGTGTATCAAATTATGGCAAAAAGAGAGCTGAGTTGTGTATCTGTGTGTGTGTGCGTGCGTGTGTGTGTGCCTGCATGTTTATCCAGATACAGATAAAGTCGACGGCGACTCGAAACCCGCAATCATGGCGCTTAATAACAAGCTCCAGCTCCAGCTCCAGCTCCAGACTCCCAGCCCCAACCCCCAGTCAAAGGCAGCCTCCTCTCCGAGCTGCAGTCCCAATCCAATCGAGCCCAATCCCAATCCGCAGTCACTGGGACAGCTGACAGCTGCGTGGCCAGAGCAATGCGATTCCCACAATTACGTGCAAAAGTTTTGCCAGTGATTTTCTTTCTTTTCTTTTGACTTTGCAATCCAGTGCGTCCGCAGAAGTTAACCCAAGACATGCGTAGCCCCAAAAAAGAAAACATGCTCAACTGTCTCTTATCGCTATCAGCAGGAGGATAACTTGGCGATGCTTTGAAAGTAAGTTAGTATATAAAAAAAAACGAACATTTATTTAACTAGAACAACAATAAAGCAGTTGTTTTTTCCTACTGATAGATTTGTAATATCGCATTTGTATCAGCTAGGCGATACGAATTCTTAGCTTTTATTTTTTTTTGGAAAACAGCTCTCTTTTCCATCTGCTCAACAAGCTAATTGACTGTCCCGCAGATGATATTTTGACCCTTTAGCTGGGAGCATCATCATCTTTCTATCCCCCAGGCGACACTTTTTCCATATGCCTGGCCAAACGATTGCTAACCAAGGCTGCAAATCGACTTTGAAGCGAAACTGTGAGAATTGGTTAGTCAAAGTTTTGTTCACTAAAGCCAAAAAATCTTTAAAAAACAAAATAAAACAGACGAGTCTGATCTAAACTATATTGTTTTGTGCTCTGGCTTAAAATAAAACCTAGCTGAAAACTATTTTTTTGTAACTAACTAAAGTATTAATAATAATAAATTATGAATGTATTATAGTTAATCATAATAATAATAATAACCAAAATGTGGCAGGAGCAGGAGCAGAAATAAGTGTCCTTTATATGAAACTTGCGTTTTTAGAGCAGGAGAGAGAAGACTTGAACGGGGCGATATATAGAGAAAATACCCAAAGAATTGAGACTTGATTAGAACTAATTAGATGTATAATGAGATTTTTTCGCTTCTAACCAGGGCTAAAGTTCGCTAAAGTTTTCTGTTTTGATGGATTCTTTTCTTCAAATTGTTATAGATATATGACAAACGAAGCTTTATACAAAAATCTGGCACCAAACATGTGCAAAATCAGCTAGACGAACCGCAAAACCAAAGGCAGGCAGTTGGTTGAACCAGTTACTTTTTATTCGTGGGTTCGCAGCACTTATCAAACGATAAATATATTAGAAGATAAAAAAGCGATATGATAGCGATATGGCTGATGCGATGTGTGTGTGTGTGTGTGTGTGTGTGTGCATTTAATCTATTATTCGCTCTATTGCCCGTTCTGTGAGATGCTTCTCGCAGCAGTTGGCAGCAAATGACCTTGCGTAATGCCAAATTGACAGCAGCCACAAACAGCAGCAACAACAAATGACACAACAACAACAACAACAACACCAACACACACAGAGACATAGACACAGGCACACAAATGCAGAGTCGTTAAAAAAGGCATTGGACATAAAAAGAAGAAAAAAAAAACTCTCAGGTAACCAATGGATTGGTTCAAGTTAGTGATTGCAGAGTTTAATAGCCGCATTATTACAGCCAAACGGATCCATGCAAAAACCATAAAAAAAATGAACTGGCATCCACAGTCGGGCCGAGGAGCAGCAGCCATTCAAAAGGTAAACTGCAGCTGAGTGCAGCACGTTCGAGTTTCAGTTGAGGCAACACTCCCGCTGCCTTGCCCCCAAAAAAAAAAAAAAAAATGAAGAGGATGAAAACATGGACAAGAGCATCGGGAGCCGCATAAAGCAGTTGCAACTGCAACATTAATGCGCTCCAAGTTAATGAATATTGTGTTTCATAGCGTGCCACAGAAGAAGGCCGAGTCGCAGCTTTTACAGCTTCCGACTGGAATCCGTTTGGCTACTCCCCAGCGAGTGAGAGGGAAAGGGAGAGCGAATCGTTGGCGGGGGCGCGAGCGAAACGCTGCGATGCGATCTTCAAGCTGGCAGCTTGTGCTCATGCTTATGGAGTACCAAGTACCGAGCACCGAGCACCGAGTACCGAATGAGCCGCTGACGCCCGTGGAAGGTCGTGCACGCCATCAAGAGATCACCACGACACAGTTGCGTCTATGTGTAGCGCCGTCTGCCGCAAAACCGTGCCACACCGCATATGCCCCAGCCATGCCGCATTGCCAGCAACCCAGCCACCGAGTGTAGGCGTAATTGTTTTATGTGTTGTTGCCTCGCTTCGCTACGCAGCCGGAGCGGGGAGTGCGCGGATCGAGCGCGAGTCTCTGCTGTGCACACAAAAATTACGAGCCGCAGCTGCAGTTGCAGTTGCAGTTGCAGTTGCAGTTGCAGCTTAAGCTTAGGTGTGCACTGCACTTGGCGGGACGACTCGGGCCTGGGCTTGCCCGTGTGCCGATGCTGATGCCGATGCCGATGCCTGTTCCAGAAGCAGCATGCCTTTTAAATTGGCCGACCGTACCGCCTACCTAGCTGGCAGCGTGCGCAACGCCAACGCCAACGCCGACGCTGACGACGATGACGACGCCATTGCCACTGCCACCGCTGGCTGCCAAATGGTTGCCGGTTGCACTTGACTCGCGCCACATGCCGCATGCCGCATGCCGCATGCCGCATGAACGAGCAACCCAAAACCCAATGAGCGCATTTTCAATTTTATGCTAATTAGTTTGGATTTTACCCAGAGTTCTGCCTCAGCCCAGGCTCGATCGTTCGCGTTGGCCCAGGTGAGAGCGCCCGCAGTGGCATAACCAAAGCCATTCAGCATAAATGTAAACGCCTCGAACGCCACCTGAACGTGCCTCAAATGAATGACTGCAGCTTACGCCCGTTTATAGGCCACAACTTGAGGCCTCTTCATTTGAATGCCAGTTGTGCTCAAAACGCGAAGCTAACCCAATCTTCCAATTGGCAAAGGATTTGACATAACTAACATCCTTTGCTCCTTCGAGCTTATATATCAGAATCAAAAACTATTCTCAAAATTCTTACTTCAGCTGGCAGAAACTGAACACTTGATCATCAGCAAATGGGATGAATTCTGATTCGAGATTTTGATTGGCAATCTTCTAATTAATAGAGATTATATTAAATAATCAATCTGAAGATATTACAGGTAGCCAAAGTTTTAGTCAAGAAATGTGTAACGCATGGCGAGAGACAGCTCCGATCCCATAAAGTATATACATTCCAGATCAACATCAACAGCCGAGTTGAGATAGCCAAATCTGTCTATCCCTCTGTCTGTTTCTATGCCAACTAGTCTCTCAGTTTTATAGCTTTGCTTAGGTCCAACTTTTTTTGCATGCAGTACATATGTCGGAACCTGCCAGATCGGATCACTATATCATATTGCTGGCATAGAAACGATCGGTCCAAAAGTAGGTTCTTGTATGGAGCTTCACTCTTCTCACATATCTGGAAAAGGTTAATGTCTACAAAGATATGACATCTTTAGAGATCTCGTTTCATTTACATTTTATACAATACTTTTTAGCTCCTTAAATTTAAATGAAATGAAAGAAAGCTGGAAAGGATGGTAAAGAAAATGTTTCGTACAAACGTTTTCCGCTTATTTTCCACGCTTGCGGGTGAAACATATAAAACAACCATAGTAAGAATTATAGTTTTATATCTTAAACGGTTAGAACTGTGCGTTAATCACAAGTCAGTCAGTCAATCAGTCAATTAGTCAATCAGTCAATCAGTCAATCAATCAATTAGTCAGTCAATAATACAGCCAGTCAGTCAGTTAGTTTGCAAAAAAACACTTTGACATACTATATAGAGATTGGGATTTAAGAACTTTGAAATATATATAAATATGTATGTAAAATTAAGAGATAAATATATGTATAATATATCAGATAGTCTTGAGCTCCTTTAGAACAGGCTATAAAAACTGATTTTTCTGTAGACTTATTACATAGATTTTTTTTGTTGAATTCCATGAGCTGGATAATTGCTTACAGAGCAATCCTTCAAATAGAAACTCCTAATGAAATACATTATTTTTTGTTGGCTTTTGATGAGCTTGCGTTTGAAGATGAAGAGCAAGAATTTCCTGTGAATACCATCCATATTGCGCTGAAAGGCCCAAAGCAACAGCAAATTTAATTGAACCCAATGAAAATTATGGACAAGCAAATTTTCCCACAGATTGCCAAAGGTTTAACAATATTATTTTTTTTTCTCTCCCTCATTTTTGCTGTTGTTTTTGGTTTTTTGAACGTAATGAGCCTTTAAGTCAAACGTAGACCTGACAGCTTCAATGGCTTAAACGTAGCACAGAAGCTGCAACTAACCACAAATCACAATAACACCCATACCACACACCACACACACACACACACACACACACACACACACACACGCACACACAGGCAGACAGACAGCAAGCACATCGTCTACAGGTTGATCTGTAGCCCAAAACCGAGGGAACGCATAATCATTATCACTCAAATTGGGGCCCCCTTGCAATTGGTAGATGTGTATGTGCCGTGCTCTCGGGCCGACCAAAGACCAATTATATATCGAAAGCCAAAGACGAGAACCAAAGTTCTGAAGCGAACTGAAGATCATATAAGATCAGCATATTCGCATATGCATATGAGTTGGTCGCTAAGATACTTCGCATTGTGTTGGCCCCGCCACTTAAACGGTCTACGTACCATGAAAATGGGCAGGTCCGGTCCATCGAAAATCCCAATTCGAGTACCGTAACTTAAGCCCATGAATTAAGCGGCCACAGCAGTTGATGAGAACCAAGCTGTAGCCAAAGCCAAAGCCAAAGCCGATGCCGAAGTCGAAGCAGAAGCTAAAGCTGAAAAACCAAAGCCAAAACCGAAATGGAATCAATGTCCAGAGAGACGATGACCACCACGACTCCGCAATGTGGGATTCAAATTTCGCACGGGCAAACCCGTGCATATGTGCACGGAGAGAAAATTTTGCGAATCCCGTGCGGACGATCTTCAAAATACGATAATATCGCTTATGCTTGATTTTCGATTTCGATTTTCAAGTACGAATATACTCAAATACATAATTTTCTAACTGTTTTGGCCTTGTTGGGCTGGAATTTTGGCAAATATTTTAATTTTTACTTGATTCAAGAACTTTATTGATTTTTCCTAAGATATCCCTATATTTAATTTTCTTATTTCCCCAATTTTTATATTTTATTCTAACACATACAATATTTCAATTTTTCTTGATTCAAGATTTTTTTTTTTTTAATATATGCCAAAATTTAAAGTAATATTGGCCGTTTTCTTCATTTAAGAACTTTTCTATTATTGAGCAACAATTTACTTAATTATCAAAGTTTTATCTTGTTTTGGGCTCAAATCCTTAAAAACTTCTTATTAAGGAAAAAAATATGGACCTCTTTCCCCTTCAATATCAATCAGTTTTTAGCTTAGCTTTTTCTCTCTGTGTATGTGCATGCGTGTGTGTGTGTGTGTGTGTGTGTGTGTGCCAAGCGAGCGGCGGGGCCATGTTTATAACTTAGATGATAAGTGGGCTTCTGGACGCGAACATAGACTAGCGCCTCGAGATTAATAATAAGTACATTCGCTTCTGGCCACATCATTTTGCCCCGCGGCAAATTATAGCCCACAGGCGCTGATATTGATGCTGAAAGATTGTTTTTGCTTCTGCCCGCCTGTTCATATCAAATCGGTTGAATATACTATGAATAACAACTTTACATATTGTTTCTATGCCCCATTCAGTTTATAAATATTATATTTTCGGCCGATCTTTCCCATGGGCAAAATATCAATGATAAACTTTTAATTGCAACATTTTGTTTTCCGATCAATCGACTTTAATCTCGTTTCAACATATGTAAAATGTGCAACCCTTTTTAAAAATTGGCCTTCTATGCGATTCTCATGAATTCTAGTTAGTTCACAGATTTTCATGCTTTAACTGCTTAGTGTGTTTATTGCGTTTGTATTTATGTATGTGAGTAGGGCTATATGTAAATGTATATGCGCGTATGTGTGTAAGAGTGTGTGTATGTATTAATATATGTTCTCTGATACGAGACGCACATCAAGTTTACTTCCGCTGCGCTGCAAATTTGAATAAAGCGCATTTACAATTATTGCCGTACTATGCGATTCTCATGAATCCATGTAAGTCTTACAGGCTTTCACGGTATGATTATAAATATTCTATTGACAAGTTTTGGTGGCAGTCTAATAAACTGAGTCTCTGTTCATACTCTCTCCATAGTATACTTTCTCTCTCTCTATTACCCATTTGCCCACTCTCTCCTTTCTCTTATGCTTTTGATCTCTTTCTCACTCTCGTGATCTTAATATATATAAACAAGTATGTCTCCTGTCTACTAAGAGATCACAACATAATGTATGTATAATATGTTTTTAAATAAGAATTTGTTTTAAGATTAACCAGACCTGAGCATGGATTATCTTCTGCTACAAATATGGGCCGTAAGTATCCTATTCTTCAACCGCAATCGTAAGCAACAATCCTTTACGAGCTTAAAAGCTTACAGATCAGCAAAAACACACACCTAACTGGCACCATCTATTGGCGTGGTTTATCAACTGACGTTTAGCTAATGCACACACCCACATGCTTTAAAGCTACCCTGTAGCTAAGACAGACACTACGGTACAATAGCAGACTAAACGAAACGCTTACTCACCCAACGAACTGGGGTAACTTAACGAATATGCAAAACCCAACGAAACGTTGCCACTGTTAGTTAACAGGCTCAGTCGTCAGATTCAAAATACATGCGACTTTCGTGGTGAACGGACGTGTTTTTTTTTGCTGCTCTGTTGCCTTTGCCCCAAGTACTCGAGCTCTGAGTACACGCTTAGTGCGCGTCGTAGATTGTGTTTATTGTTGTGAGTACTGCTGGCTGTTGTTGTCAGTGTTGTTGTTGTTGTTGTTGTCGTTTTGGTAATTGCCACACACACACACACACACGCACAGCTTGACAGTCATGAGTTGGAATCGGTGCGCGCGAACGTGTGTGTGACTGTGTTTGTTTGTATCGCAACTGCATCTGTATTGTTCCAACCCGACGTGCACAACGTATTTTCGTTACGGTAATATTCGTACATATTGTACTATTTTCTTTCAATTGTTTTTTTTTTTTTTCATTTGTGTTGTTGTTGTATGTGTTTTTGTAATCATGAAATGTTATTAGAAATTGACGACAAGACACGCTAAATTAATAACACAGCCCATACGTGACGTGTGTGTGTGTGTGTGTGCGTGTGTGTAGTGTTAAATGTATCTGTATCTGCAGCCGTGCATCCGCAGCAAGCGGCTGTGCTTAAGCAAGAGTTTGAATGAGACCAAGTTGGATGATTCTTATTGGATTGTTGTGGTTGTTGTTGCCGCTGCTGCTGCTGCTGTTGCGTTGCCGGTGAATGAACCCAACCGAAAAAACGCACAACAAACGTATGCGACGCTTATGTACAATATGTACGTCTCTGTGTGTGTGTGTGTGTGTGTGTGACCACAAAATGGTGGTAGAAGGTAACAGCACTAAGCAACATTTCTCGAAATATTAACCCAACTGTGCACAACGGCATAAAGCCTCGAACAGCAACAACAATAGCAACAACAACGAAAGGGAAGTAAAGAAAAAAGCCAAACGAGCAAAATGTGTCCAACGTTTTGTTTAATGTCTTTTTTCCACAGTTGCTTTTGTTGTAACAGCTACTAAAAATTGCCCTGTACGCAACAGCAACAACAATTAACATTTAAATACTGCCTCTGTCTCGCTCTCTCTCTCTCTCTCTCCAGTTAGAATACACACACATACACACACACACACACAGTGATAATTGTTATCTTATCAGGGCAGTTTTAATCTTTGGCAATCTGTTGCCTGCCATTGGCAACATTTGCGCGCAACAACAAGAACAGTGCTGCCAAAACAGCTGCATTTGAAATGAGCTGACTAACTAACTGCCATATAATACACAGGCAGCATTTAAATATGCATACATACATATGTATGTACACACAAGCACACATTCACATAGCTTATTTACTTTGGGGGCCTGCATGCTACATGCATTACTCACGAGCTTTTTGCGTGTGCCATATCCGATAGCCGAGATACCGGTTTAAGGTCTTAAGGATTCGCAACTCGATGCCGCATACACAGGGGTGCGCCAAAAAGCGCTCTCTGCCGCGTCTGCCGCTGCTGCTGCTGCTATTGCTGTTGCGTCTTCTTCTTCTTCTGCTGCTGCTTAGTCGGCTTCTTTTGCCTGTGCAGTGCTGCCAAGTTTGAGCGGGCTAAAGTTCAAGCTAGTTTTAGCATTTAGCCAGTTAGGCAGCTAAAAACTGCTACATTTGTTTGATTTTTGTTATAGCCAAAAATAAGCCGTTTTAAATATCGTATTTATAACGTTTTTATATCGTAAATGTATCATATTTTATGTCGTACTTATATCGTTGTATTTATATCGGGTTTATATCGAATTTATCTTTTATATAGTTTTTATATCGTATTTATATCGGTCTTATATCTTATTTATATCTTCTGAAATATCATATATATATCATTTTAATATCGTATTTATTTCGGTTTTATATCGTATTTATTGAAAAGCTCACAAATTAGGCACTATTTTTATGACCCTAGCTTGTACTTAACCACTTTCCAATTTAAGAATAACCCTTCTATCTATTTATATATGTCTTCCAAGTAAAAAAAAAGTGTTGTGAAACGATAAATATAATCATTGATTGCACCTTATTAACCAGCAGCTTTATTGGCCTCTTAAAAACCAAACAACGAAAGAAATTTGAAAATTTGTTACGCGCCCAGAAATGGCCAGCTTTGGCGAAATGGGCAGCACTGGCCACAGCCTCTAAGCGCTTCGCAAACGAATCAGTTAAAAGTTCAGGCTTAAATTAAAGTTCGGGGCAGTCATATGAGAATATTTGTGAACACAGCTGTACTGAGTGTTACGAATGGGGCACTCGGGTAGCAAATGTGTGTACGACTACAAATTGAAAAGAATACTACGAATTGAAATGCCACGAAACGTTATCAAAGACACTATCACATTGTCAAGGTGAATCTGCTGTGTAATCTAAGTGGTGCATACTTATGTAGATATGCCGAAAAAAAACAACAACAACAACAAAAAATTATGATGATTTATGGGCAAGGCGGCAACCTTCGGTGCATGGAACTCATATACAATTATATGAGCATACATATATATTTTTATTTATATTTATATATATATGTATATATGTATAAGTAGATTTACTGAACTCTTCAGTTACATAGAAGTGTGTACATAAATTTGACTAAAAGCTAAATGCCGGGAAAAGTCACACAAAGCGTTTTTTTTTTACTTTTTACTTTTTGTTCGTACCTCTTTATTCGCTTCTCTTTTTTTTTTTTTGTGTTGTGTACCTCCATTGTTCAGGTTTTTGTTACTTCTGGAAATCTTGCATAACTTGGTAGGTACACACACAGCGAAAAGGAAACTAAATAAAATTTAATAATAATATGTACAAGCGCACAAAATCAAATAATAACCCGACTGTGTCGTATTTATATATGCATATACATATATGTATTCATATATATGCTATGTATGTATGTATGTAATCAGCATGGAACTATGTGTAGATTGTATAATTTGGTGTATGGGCGGCTGCTGTAATCGCCAGTAATCATTTAAGCCGGCGCCCATAGACAGCTACCGAAACACACGCACACACACACACACACACACGCATATATATATAAATACATATGTGTATATGTATGCATGTATGTGGCTGTCAATTTAACACAAAACTCTGTGTGCAAGCATCTGTGTAATCGTAATTGTCAGCAACGATATCTGACTACCCTTTACGATAACATAAATATATACGATATGCAAAAGGCACTCGGCACAGGCTGTGGATTGGCGGGTGAAGGGGTGCACATTTGAAAGCTGGGTTAGTAGTTCACCTGTTGATTGCATTGTCGGTCGCGACCGCACAGTGAGTGAAATTTGATACACACACACACACACAACATGCACTGAATTATCAATTTAACGGCGCTTTTGCAACTGCAATTGCACAAGCTATGCAATAAGAAAAGGCACACACACACATGCGCCCAAAGAGAGACACGTTCACTTTAACCTCACTTTAATTAAGTTGGCCGTGACGTCACACGCGCTGACAGACAAGGCAATTTATATATATAAACTTTGTTTTAGATAAAACCAAGTAGCGAATATCGCATATTGTTACTGACATCTGCCCGTACAGTGGCCACACGATGACGTGACCAACTTTATGGAGCCTAATCACTGAAACTGCCACCATTTACGGTCCGGCCATTAAATCAATCAATATCGCAGCCAGCTAAACGCTTGGCACTAAAGTTGAAGACATCCTAACATTGATGTGCCTATGACATTGTCACGCATCTCTCAAAGTCACAATTAATGCGAAACATTTTGGGTTTGAGAGCCAGGCACATTGGTGCACAAAGCGTAAAAATATGAGAGAATATCATATCATAAATTTAACTATATGATAGAGTAGTCGAAGAGATCTATGAGATCGACTTAATACAGCGGGGCGTTATAATAGAAGTCATTTTGGAATTTAGTACGGACATTCTCCAATTCGATAGTTCTCATTAGAGTTATTAGCAAAATAACTATTCATTTATTATCTTGTCTCATTCCACATATTTCGAAATAGGCAGTAAAAAACAATCATATCCGACTGTCCTTTATTTTTATTGTTCCCAATGCCAACAAACATTGGCAGAACTCGTAGCCATTTAGGCAACTGAATAGAGAGAATGCGGGTTCGAATCCCCGTCTATAATATAAGGATGTAGCATTGGGTTAACCCAAAGCTAGACTAGTCAGTGCTGTTTTAAAATAAAAGTGATATAATAAGTTTTTCACTATGTATCCTTTGTTGTTAATAATAATGATCAAAATAACAACAATGATTATAGTAATAATAACAATAATAATAATGACAATAAAAATAATGCTAATAATAATACTGATGATAATGATAATGACAATATTAATGATAATGATAATAACAAATATAATACCAATGATAATAATAAAAATATAAATAATTTTAATGATAATAAAATTGATAATGATAGTAAAAATAATAACAATAATGATAATAATAATGATAATAATAATTGTCATAATAATAATTATCACAATAAACTGCCAGACGTCAAACTGCTTTTCAACACTGGAAATAAGTTTAGCTGCTCTCTTTAATACCTGATTCTGATACTATTTAACTGATTCCATTTGAAATTGGTATTCTATAAAGAATAGTATTTTGCGTAACATTATCAGGCTTAATCTTTGCTTAAAGAGTTTGGCAAATTTTGCAACTTAAACTAGGTTAAGTACGTCGACAATCCTCAGTTTTATATGCAAATTGCGATTGCGATTTCGATTGCTTAAATTCGCTCAAGTAATTCCACAAGCAATTGAACTTAATTAAAAGTGCATAAAATGCATTGCAATTGTCTGCGTATTTCGAAGAAAACCCTATTCCAGCAGGTTCGCTCTGGTTTCTAATGGACTCAACCGAATGTGATTGACTTTAAATGTGTTTCCATCTCAAATTTGTAAAACTTTTAAAATAACTGACGTGCTTCTTCTTCTTTTTTACTATGTGTAATATTAGCAAAGGCTATTCAAGAAATTCAATTCATGTTCTCAATTGCATTCGTATATGGCATGCAATATGCACGAAGACGGTTTGTTTATAATTCCAGTCTCGACTTTCTCATAGTGCATCAAATCGCATTACCCAAACAATATCGAAAAGGGGTTTCATTCATAACTCTATGCAATTTGCCAGTTGTAAACACATTGCGCACAGTTCGAGTTACACTCACTGTTGCCGCCAGCGAGTCTTTACTGTAGCCACCGCGGCACGGCGGCCACTTAGTGGGTCAAACCCGGAGACGGGGGCAACCACAGTCATTGCTGTGGCGTCATCTTTTAACAATTAATCGATGCCAAAAAGTCGCCGCTCGTATTAGAATAAAGTAATCGGAATCGTTTTGACATGCGCTGCAATTGCCTGAGCCACATATGTGCACATGTATGTGTGCACATATGTCACATATGTCGCTTAGAATATGGGATTGTAAGGTCAGCCCGATGCCAATAGATGACGTAGCCACAGCACGCAATTAAAGATTCATTCGTCTTACTGCACAGATTGCCATATAGACAGGGACATATGCATATCATTATAAATATGAATTAATTAACTAGCGGACAGCGCGCGACTTGTAGATACCCTCTAATTTTGAGTGAGCCTGGAATGGAATGGAATGCATGGACTAATAATTGATATAATTCTTGAGAAATGATTCTTTGATTACTTTTGCCTTGTTACATAAGTTCGAATGTTATAAAAGATTGGAATCGACAAGTAAATGAAATCTTTCTTCTATCTAGCTGGTTAGAGAGGTCTTCTTCTGAGAATTGAATAGATTAGACAGGTATCGAAGAAGTTTTGTTAGGCCTCTTTTGTATATACTCATAGATATCCTGCTTATAGATATTATCTATGCAAAGCCTTCTCTGATTAAGCACGCTTATCAATACATATATATATCCATATATGAATCAACTCCATTTGCAAGCCATTTAAACTGATTACTGGGTATAAAAAAAAATAAGCAGAGAATAAACGTAGAAGCATAATGAGAAAATATATCTTGGGCATTTCTTAGCGCATGCCCGTAAATAAAAACAAACACTTGAGCCGGCTGGGCGAGCTCTCTAAGTAGTAATGAGTACTATGCGAGCAGAGATCAAACAAAACAAAACAAAACAAAACCAAAAGCCACAAACAGACGGGGAATCGAGACCAAGACACTTGGCCAGCTGAAAGATTACATTCGGCCAGACAAAAAAAAAAGATACTTGAAAGTGTTGCGCAATTTATTGTGCGTGCGTAAAGAGACTCGCAGATAGATTTGTACGCTTGCATGTATGTATGTACGCATGTACGCATGTATGTATGTATGTAAGTACGCTTAGTGCGTACTACACATAATCACACGAAGTATTTGCCGACTCCAATTTCAATTTCACATCCAATTGGAATTCTCATTCCCAATCCAATTTGAAGCCAAGTCACGAGGGCCTCTGAGCACCGGTTTTAATCAGAGCCCGAGATGCCAGCGTATTGTACAAGTGCTTTGAATTGGTTTCTTTATATTTTATTTTATTTTTTTTTTGATTTTAATATTGCTTTTTGCATTAAGTAGTTGCTCGAGCTTCCAAGTAAATCTTGGCCTTGCCTTGGCGGTGGCATAAATCCAGCTGGGCTACGTACAAAGTTTATGGGATCATCGAGCCGAGTAACTAACGTTCAAATTTTTGAGGAAACGAAAACCAGTTTTCTAAATGTGCTGTGTTGTGCTGTGCTGTGCTGTGCTTGACTCTCAAGTTCACTTGAGCAATTTCTTAAAAGGCAAAATGAAGAAGAGGAAGAGCAACGCTGCTGCGATCTGTTATTAGATACATCACTAATTATACCCTGTACAACAGCTAAATATAAAGGCTATCTAATCGATGCTTATCGAAATAGTTATTATCGATCTTTCAAAATTCAAATAGCCGAAAGTGCAGTCAGTTTTGTGTCCACTTTTATATGCCTTCAATTTTTAGTTATTGAAGAACCAACTTTTTTTGAGAAATACTATCGAATATTCTATCGATTGTATCGATAGTGCTGTAAAGTATGTCAGGACTCATCTAAATGCATTGTCTCTTTGTTAAAAAAAAAACATATCTATGGTCATTTCTTTATATTAAATTATGTATTACCAGAGAAAACACTTTGTTCAGATATCGTAAGTTCTAACGATAATATTGATAGTGTTGTAAAGTTGGTTAAGACTCATTTCTTTACAAAAACATGTATATATATGTATATGTATAGTATTATTTTTTCCCATTTTCTGCAAAGCGCCAAAAATCATTTAATGCAGAGTATCTGCTACGCGGGCATCTTGAGGCGTTAGAGCCATAAAAAGCTGCAATATCATGTATCGGCTACGCGAAACGGGATTTGCCTCTTAAAACAAAAAAGAAAAACTAAAACAAAAAAACATAATTATTGATCGGGAGTGGAACCTCTCTCAGCTGGCGCTATGTCCAGAAATGGAGTTTACGGTCAGCTCAATGCCTCGACAAGGTTTCCATACATTGCTTTTGCAATATGCACGATCCGAAAACAGGCATGAGAAATTGCCAAGTCGCTGTAGAAACAAATGTATCTTTTGCCTTTGTATAGTACGGTTAAGCGGACGGTACGGCTGTCCGGCTGTGCGGCTGTCCGACTGTCCGGGGCGATACGGGGCATGTGTTTGCCTTTATTGAGGTCGATTGTTCATTTATCGTCAATGTCAGTCATCAGTTGGGCTGTGTTGGGCGCGTGTTTTGTTGTTTTTACACATTCCCTTGCGTGTATTTTGTTTACAAACGCGATGCGTTCATTACAAGAGTAGAGCCAAGTGCAGGCAACCGGGAGCTGGGCCAGATCTGGGCGACGATTGCTACTCCGAAAAAACCTAATTTAGGTGTTTCACAATACAAACAGCTGGAGTTTACATCTATCTTTCTTTTTTCTCCATTCTTTTTGGCCATTTGCAGTGTGCTATAAACACACAATTAGTGTTGGAAACATGTTTACACACACACACACACACACACACACACACACGCACACACACGCACGCCCATTAAATGGGCAGCTGCGGCAAAGCCAATCGATAAAGCTTGTCTAGACTCCATAGACTCTTAGCCCTATCTCTTGGCTTTTTTGGCAGGACAGGACAGAGTCCTGTTGCTGCCAGCGTCTGGACTAAGATGTGTATCTTAATGTGATCTATATCTATTTGTGTGTTTGTGTGTATCTTAACTGCAAGCTGCCGCATAAATCTTTTAATGCCTCTTTGTGTGTGTGACAAGCCATTGACTTTATGGCGCCGCGTCATGCGCCAAAACCTCAAATCTATAAATCATTCCGAATGTTCAAAAATAAATGAGCTATTTTGAAGCTAATTCAAAGAGTTAAGTTCAAAAACTCATAAGTGGAAAATTAAAGTTGTGTACCAACAATTATTGCCAAATGAAAACCCATTATTGTTGCCCAATTACAAATTTTACAGCTTTGTGTAAAGTCTTGCAGTTCATGGCGATTATTCGAACAAAGGCGGAAAGATATTGCTTTAACACAATGAAATGGTATATTATATACAAAAATATCTGTTTATAGGCCCAAGACGAGCACGTGAAGGCAAGTTAAGAAACATTCAAGAACTCATTACAGAGTAACTGCAAGTCTTGGTTATTTGCTTCAATTGAGGCCAAGCGAAACCAAATTATTATTTATACAATATTTAACAAATATATTGTTCTAGTTGTGCCCAAAATATAATATTTTGAAATCTCAAAGTCAAATAACAATTGTAAGCAAAAAGTGCAAACAGCCAACAATTTGAAAAACATTTCCAATTGCATTTCTAATCCACAAACACTTCTTGGCCATGTTTATTTTTATGTTTGGCTTGGTTCGTAGTTTCTTTTTTTTTTTTTTCAGGGGGTTGTTAGTTAATAGATGTCAAGCAGGGGTGGATTGCATGTGGCAAGGGTGGTGAATGTTGACCCCCCCGCGTAACGTTTGAACAATTTCTTTGACTAAGGCGAAAAATTAAACGAAGGGTGGCACTTTTATGTGATTTCACAAGGTTTTCCTTCGACTTCTTTTCCAGCTGTGCTATACATGCATACACACACATATACATATATATACATCTATATATTCACGCTTGATGTCTCGTAGATGGGCAAAACGTTTTACAAAATGTGGGGAACACCTGTCCCGTTATTTCAATGGGTTCTTTCATACATAATGCGTAGAGAACGTTTACATATAGCATTTATGTATATATGTGTCTGTGGAATCCGTAAAAAAAAAAACTACTCAGATATCGCTGCCAAATTAGAAACCTTTATATAAACAGATATTCGTGTTTAGAGCTGGAGGTGCTCATATAGTCTGCCTTTCCATCTAAACCTTTCATTACGAACATGATGTTAAGTTATTTTGTTTGTTATCTTGTTTGGGCTAGACCTCCTACTGTACTCTGCCTTTCCATCTAAGATATTCAAACGAACTCAATGTAAAGTTATCTTAGACACTATATAAACATATATTGTAGTTAAGGGCTAGATGTCCTCAGATATCCTGCATTTCTATCTAAACCTTTGAAAATGTACATATAATCGCGCTTAGAGCTAGACGTCCTAATAAATTCCACCTTTCCATCTAAACTTATAAAAAAAATGATTTGAAGGTATCTTAAACAATATATATATATATATATATCTACATACATCTAGAAATCCTCATATAGTTTACCTTCCCGTCACAGAGACCTTAAGAGCTAAGAACACCAAATCGTATGTTTTCTAATATTGCCTTTGCGATAATTTCCTTTAATTTGCCGCGTAAAAGTAAGCACAAGTACTCTATCATCTTTCTATGCGAGTTTCATAAGATCAAGAACAGATTTGGCAATTTTTGTTTAATTGTTTAATGAAAAGTATCTCTCACATTCGCTCACTTACTTTTCTTTCTATATCACTTTCCCTCTTTCTCTCTCTCCCTTTTCACTTTTTTTACTGTTTTCTTGCTCGCATTCACTTCTTACCGCCTTTCTATGCGATTTTCATTGGCTCGATTAGCGCACAGGCTTTAATGTGAGTTGAATTAGGTATGTAAATGTGTATATGAATATAATATTTAAATGTTTTGTTTAAGTGATTAAAACCCAGCTCCAACTTTCCAACTCTCGTTCATTCCAACTCATACGCTTAACTTTAGCACGGGCAACCTTGTCAGGATCATCTGTACTTAAGCAAAGAATTCTAGACTGTTTTCGTAGAGTGCAACCACATGTAAGTAACTACATGGAAAGCGATTAACACAGTGGCAAAAGTGGCGCCTTGTCTGAATGACTGTGCGGGGTTTTGTGGCTTTCAATTTGCAATCGAATGGCGATTTCATGAGGCATACACTAAATGCGCAGCTACTCGTATCAAGGTGCACTAGATACTTACTGAAAAGCAGCAAGAAAAAAGTCGGTCAGATTTGCATGCAAATTGGATGCAAGGCAGTTTTGAAATGCTTCAAGTCGTTTAACAGCTGCTTGCAACCCCCTCAAACCCGATCGCCCAGCTCGGCCAACCCCTCGAGTGCACCCGCAACAGGGCAATCTGTGTGTTGAACTATTGTCACTACTATGGCGTTAAATATGGGTGAAAAATATTGATTTCATTGGTAAACGAGGCTCATGAATACCTATTTATGCTATATATATGTATCTACACATACATATTACATACACACATAGATCGAAATTCTGCATTCGTTTAACCATATGCGCATTTCATTACCGCACAAAAGGTACGGGCAAAAGATTAGCTATCAAGTGACCCAAATACACACACACACACACACACACACACACATTGCACACAATTCATAACCATAGAAAACTTGATATATACAAATAAATTACCTATAAACATATACAATATATGTGCACATATTGAGTACATCTATGGCAGAGCCGGAAGAAATAATAATAATTATTTAGCAATTGCCTCGTTTTGCATTTTTCATCATTTGTGGCCCACAATTTCTTGGCCATGCCCTAATGAACAATAATAGAAGATTTGAGAAAATTTTTTGCAAAAATGTGGCAAATATAGGTCGTGGGGAAATACACACACAAGATGTGCTAGCCAATTTAGTTGAGGCCAAATGCTAGAGCAAAACAAGAATTTTCCGCAATTTTTGGACCATTTCGTAATTTTTACCTGCTTATAAGGCATATGGCAAAATCAAATACAGATGTCCCTCGGTTTCTGAAGTCGATTTTGACCTCGAAAAGAATTAAGATACCCGAAAACAAATGTATACCTTGTAGACACTGCAAATTAACGTAAGACAAGAGAGAAAGATTTTATGTCCCTGACTTGAAAATGCTTTTATACGAAAGCAATATTATCGACCGATTGTTCCTATGGGATTAACACTATCTGGGGACAGTTCAGGGTAAGATATCTTCAAAATGAGAAAAATGTTGCAGACAACATCGCAGCTTTCAACCGATTCTTCCAATAGAGCTATATGCTATAGTAGTGCGATGTTTTTAAGATTTCGTAAAGACGTCGCAAAGCTATTCAAGGTTGGGTCGGAATAAGTTGTAAAGCAAAAACTGGTTTTCATTCAATTATTCCTAGGGCAGCTGCTATATGATATGATAGTCCGATCCAGCCGGTTCCAATATATACATTGCCTGCAACAAAAAGACGAACCCATTTCAAGTTTTATGATGATGGCTATAAAGGGCTAGCATTAGAATACCTTCTATAAGGGCTTCAAAACCAGCCTAAGGTAGTATAGCCCTCTTGAATTTTGATATAAACACACATTCAAATGCCATCTTTAAGGCCTATAAATTTGTTAACAATCACATTTATATACAATCATACATTTTTCATAATGTTAGACAAGAAGAAGAAGCGGTAGATAAGATTTATGTGTATATTACGGAGGTATATCCTAGGCTATATGGTAACTCCCAGTCGGACAACCTAGACTAAACCAAATTATCATGTACCACAGAATTTCATTTAATATGCTTTTTAATTTGTTATTGTAGAAATTAATTCTAGTTTGCATTTCTGAAAAATGCCTATAAAAACCTAAAATTCTTGCTATTCTTGTCTATAATTACAGATTGCCAAACAATTTGGAAGCCGTTTCTAAAGGCTTAACGTCTGAAGAATAAGAATTGCAAGTATGTTTGCAAATACATATACATATATAAATAGATGGTATGGTTAATATTTTGTTATTTGTTGTAGATTTCTTCGAGCGGTTAACTGGCAACGATCTCAATGGTGGGCGGCTATGCAAAACTGATTTCCAGCTTTCTTCCACTCCAAATCCCTACATACTCCTCCCCCCTGTCCATCCTAGCCGAGCCGAGTTATAGAAAAACATGTCTGAGACAATTGCCAGCGAGCGCAACTCCCAGGCAATTGGTACTCTAAACGATAATCTAGAGATTATCCAAGATATTGTCGATAGCAGCGTATTGGACGAGAAGTGTGCCGCGAATGGCAAAGTATTTAACGATTATATCGCAGACGATGAGACGTTGAAAATAATTGAACCCTTCGATAAGCCGGAGAACACAATTGACAATTGCAACAACATATTGGAGAAGAGTCCGCAGGACAGGGAGAGCAGCAAGGCCAAAAAGTGCGTTACATTCAATCCGAACGATGAGAAAATCCGTAAGTTTACCACGGGCGAGCCGATCGTTGATCAACAGAATCCCTTCAAGAATGGTCCCATAGCTGGCCGGGATAAGAAGACGCCGCCGCCGGTGCCCACAAAGCGCTCCACGTTGAGTGTACGGAAAACGGTTACGCAACAGCTGCGTGAACGCGAACGCGAAAAGGAAAAGGAGCGAGAAAAGCTAAAGGAGCGTGAGCTCGAAGAGAAGACTCTAAAGGACAAGGAGCGCGAACAGCAAAAGAACGAAACGAACGCACGCAAAAAGAATGCCAGTAAAGTGAATCTAGGTGCTGATGAATTCATAACCACCGAGGAGGTACTTAATCAATCCAAATATGTTAAGACGTACATAAAAAATCCGGATTCTTACTTTGTATACGATCCCACGGTGCTCGCACGTCTGAAATTCGAGGAGCTGCGCGACATTGCCGGCAAAATACCCAAGCGAAAGCAAAATCTGGGCGCGCAGTCGTCGTTGGGGAGTCGACGAGATCCCAAGACGCATTCGAAGCTGTCGAAAAATCAAGAGGCTAACAACAACAATAATATTAATAAACCGAAGATACCCACTTTCAAGAAGTGCTCGAAACCAAATTATCCGGAATTGGCAAATCTGAAAATCAGAACTGGCACCGACTCCAACGGTGATTTCTTCAATCCCGCCGAGGTGACCAAAAATGCCAAAAAGTTCGATGAGCGTGTCAAAAAGCTGCAAATCAGCTCCGACGACGATCTGGACGACATAGACGGACCCCTGACCAAAAGCGAGTCCAGCGACGAGCTCAACCAGCCGCCAAGTCCCGGCGTGCCCCAAGGGCCAAAAGAAATCACAAGCATGACAAGCAACGGAAATATTCCCGGCACCTTCACCAACACTATCAGCTCCGAGGAGTTCCAGGCGTACTTGGAACGAAAGGGTCTGGCGCTGATGCCCAAACGGGACATTAATAGTTCCACGCCCAAGTCGTCGCCGACACCGACGCCGACGCCAACTACGACGCCGACACGGACGAGCACATTCCAAACGGCCGAGGAGCGCCGCCAACAGGTGGCCGAATCCTTGGCGGCGCTGCGCAAAAGCAACACCAAGAAGCTATCGGTGCTGCAGCGCCTCTCCAACAGCTTATTTGCGACGCGGCGCAAGACCACGCCCAAGGGCGCAATACCCATGCCGCGCACGGTCTACGGCGACGTCGATGACCATAAGAAATACAGTAGTACGCCCGCCGAGATGCGGCGCATACTGCTCGAAAGCCAGACAAATGGACGCCAGCCGAATGGCCAGTTGAAGCAGGAAACCGGCATGCAGCCACGTCCCGCCGCCAGATCCGGTGATTTGCTTAAACAAGCTGCGCCCAGGCCAAGTGAACGGAGTGCGGCTCCAATGGTCAATGGCACATGGAAGCCACAGGCGGATGGCAAGCCGGAGAACGTGCCGTTCCAGCGCGGAGCGGAACGCCAGAGCCTGATACCCAGACGCGTCTCTCCCGAGGGCAATCTTAATCGTTTCAACAGATCGGCATCCATGGATCGCAATCAAATCAGATTAAATGGCCAACGTACACTGAGTCGACTGGAGAGCGTGGGCCAACGGCGTTCCGTGGCATCCTGCGTGTCCAGCGATGAGCGCAGCAGCTATCCCATTGCCACATCGACGCCAGTGAGAAAAACGGTGGAGCAGCAAAAGGGCGAGGCGGCCAGCAATGAATGGGAGCATCTGCGCGCCATCAAGGAGGTGACCGATCGCCAGCTATACCACAAGGTGCTCCAGCAACAGCAACAGCAGCAGCAGCAAACACGGCAGCAGCGGCAGAGCGAGGAGAACATTTACGAGCATCTGCAGTCCAATCAGCTGATGAACGCTGCTCCGGCGCCGTACTTTGTGCGCGGCTCGCTGCAGCGCAACACCTTCTCCGGCATCAGCGGACGCAATCGCCAGGTGATGATATTGGACGGCACGCCCATCGGGCCAGCGCCAATGCCAATGCCACAGCCAATGCCAATGGCAATGCCAATGCCAATGCCAGTTAATGTGACCAATCAACAGTTGCTGCAACAACAGCAACAGCCGCCGCCACGCTGCCAGAGCGTTCTGGATGAGATGATCATGCCCAGCAACCAGGCGGCGACACGTCGCGGCTACGAGAGCGAGAATGAGACGCCTGTGGTTCTGAGGCGCAAGGAGTCGAGCGCGGCGCGTCGCATTGGCGGCCTGTTGACGCGCGAAGAAATCCTGGAGAAGGTGAAAGAGTTTTGCCGCAAATCCATTAATCGCACGCCGCTGCCCGCCGCCAAGATGCAGCCCATTTACGAGCGGCACAACAACAATAGCGCCAGCAACAAAAACGGCGCCGACATCTCGCCCGTCTCGTACGCCTCCGTGGAGACGCACAAGCGACCCGCCTCGCAGCTGAGCGCCAGGCCGCAAGTGCCGCTGCGCGTGCAGAGCTTGCCGCGCTCCAGCTATGGTCTGGGCTCGGGCGGCGCGAATTGTGCATCGCCCATCTATGCGCACGTGAACAAGCGCAACAGCCTGCTTTCCAACGACTCCGAGCAGTATGTGTCTAATCAGCAGTTACCAACTCAGCGCTCGCTGCAAAATCCTCAGTCGCTGCTGACGCTGACACCAACGGAGTATGTGCTCATCCAGACGGAGGATGGCCTGCAGGCTGCCAAGTTAATTGACTATCACAATAGCAGCCTTTACATGCAGCAGCAGCAGTACATTCGCGCCAGTCCCCAGGGCTATGTGCGCATCGAGGAGCTGGCACTGGCGCAGCAAAAGCAGGCGCAGCAACAGCAGGCGCAGGCTCAACAGCAGCAGGCGCACCAGGCACAGCAGCTGCAGAATGGCCGTTCGACGCCTCTGATACTTGATCGTTCCGGACAGCAGACCAGTCAGATCTATTGGACGCCGCAGCGTACCAACTTTAATCAGATGAGTTTGCAGAAAAGTCCGCGTCGCGGCTCCGAACGCATGTATCCGGTCCCAGCGCCCAGATTGCACATGCCCCAAAACTATGTGCTGGCGAACGGCCAGCCATATGCAACTGTTGTGCCGGCGCCCAGAAATCTGGTGCAACACTGCAACAGCAGGCAGCAGATGGGGCGAAACACATCTGATTGGGATTGCAGCTCCGAGGCGGGCGAAATAAGGCGCATCATGGAGAAATCGTTGTAGGGTAAGTCCAACTTAAAGACTTACCAAACATACACTTTCATTTCATACTAAAATGAGCTCCAAAAGTGTAATTATATCAATATTCAATGTCTTGCATGTGACATATTGAGTATTTTGCAGTGTCTGCCATTTTTAGCCCAAAACTGAATTTGCTCACAAATAACACAAAAAATACCTAAAACCGTGAGTTTATCGACTAAAGTTATCGATATCGCAGAACAAACCACATATGCAAGCGTGCGCTTGTTTGTATCTAAGTTCGTGTAGTGCCAACACAAAGGTTGAGGCGTTTAGTGAATTGCGACGTTAGCTTATTTCTGCGTCAATTGCAGACAGTTATTATCTGTACACAACAATTGTCCAAAGATTCAAGGTCTATTGCTTATCAGGCGAGTCGCTGATAAAAACTGAATGGTGAAACAATAATACATATGTATATATACCAGTGCACTCACACACACATATCTATTGTGTATGCATACATATATGCATTGTTTTTAAACTGAATTGGTAAGTGTGAGTTCAAAACAAACAAATTTGTATGAGTATATGTATGTGTACGTGTGTTAATTTGCACAACAAATGCACGAATTTGCGTAATAACACATGTACGTACATATACCGTGCTGTTATGATATGTTGCTAATTCTAACAAAACACCGAAACGAATTACTCAAATTTCAACTAGAACTGACAAAACATTCAAGTCATTTTTCACGCAAACGTACAATATATTCCCAGGTAATGTTAGATACGTATGTAGTCCCGAGGCCCGGACAACACAGCACTAAATACTTTTATGTAGATATACATACATACGTTGGCCTGCATATACCCACGCATGCATGTATGTGTATTACATGTATGTATGTATGTACAATGCGAGCACCAGTGTTGGCCACTTAAGCAGTGAAAAAAAGGCTAGCTTCAAAGAGTAAATGTTTAATTAGAATCTGAATGTATTTATGTTTTAAATTTAGCTTTTTATTGGACTTTTAAAATGTCACTTTATACATATGCATACGTATCTAAACTTTTGAACTACAAGCAAGTTATAAAGACATAGATAAACTCACCTTTAACAATGGCTTAAAAAAAAAAACAGCTGATAAAATGCATGTGGTATTTACATAAATATGTGTCAAAAATGAGCCAATATGGATGCTAAATATTAAATTTTTTTTTAAGACTTTTGATAAGAAATAAAACATTCGCGCTACGTTTTAAAGATTTCGGCGCTATATAAGAGCGGCCAGATTTGGCTAGAAATTAGCGCAATTGTCAACACTGGCCAGCTATTGACGCATCGGCTTCGCTATAATTCTAGAGCGCCACGAAGGTCGATACGAAAATAAAGAATTCTTGTATGCATTTGCAGAGAAAGAGGCCCCCAGCCCAGACAAAGCAGCATGGACGAGAAGAGCGGTAGCAACAGCAACAGCAGCAGCACAACCAAAGCCAATGACGAGCGGTCGCTTCCCATCAGCACATCATCATCGTGGACAATACTGCCAGCAGAGAGAATCGAGACACTCGACAACAACAGCAGCGGCAGCGGCAGTGAGGAGTCGTCGTCGTCAGCAGCCCCTTTGACTAAAGAGCATCGTGTGGGGGAGGGGAAGAGGGAGGACGAGCAGGCAAATGCAAGGTGAGTCTTAAAGAGACCCCCAGCGAGAGAGAGAGAGAGAGAGACTATCGTAAAATCCTTTGAATCCCCAGAGGCAAGCTCGTCGAGGAGCCAGATACCCAGGCCGAGGACGTCTCGGACGGCATTTCGATAATAAGCGACTGCGAAAGCACCGGACGCATTTCCCCACATCCATTTTTGCGTGAACATCTGAACGAACTTAATTTTAAATACGACTCCGGTCACGAGCTGCCTCTATTGGGCAATCTGCCGGAGGACATCGCCGTACAGCAGATCCATGAGCGGCGACGCGTCCAGTTAGAATTGGATGATGCCCTACGGACTCAAACGGCGTCACCTGTTGTGCGTCCGCAAAGCGAGCTGAGCCAGCCAATCCAGGCCGGCTACCGCCTCCCAACCCTGGTGCAGAGCGGCCTGACGGCCGTATTCTATGTGGGCGCCACACTGGCCATACTGGCATTTATTGGCCGCCTGCGTAATCCCGAGTGGCAGGTGCTCGGCGGCGACAAGCCCATAGCGGAGCTGGAGCAGCGTCTGGTCGAGCTGGAGCTGCAGAATAATTTGATGCGCGCCGAGATTGACATCATATCCAAGCAGTTGCAGTACCTTAGCTCGTTGGCCGGCAGCGGTCAGGGCCAAGCGCAGGCGCAATCTCAATCGCAGGGCCGACGGGCAAAAACCTTCAAGGCCTGGCCTGGCAATGGCAACTCCGTGGATCCGGTTGATATAACCAAAGCGGATCTGAAGCGCCCGTACAAATGTCCAGATGGCCAATATGTGGAAATCGCTGCCATGTGCATGGAAAACAAGCCGCATGCCGAATCTCTAGCCGACGAGATTGGTAATGTGGTCAACGATGTGCTGCAGCAATCGCAAGCTTTTCACAACTTTGAAAAGGTCACCGAGCGGCTAGGCACACTCGCTGGGCAGAAGGATGCCCCACCCAGCGACAGTCCAAAAACCTTTCATGCACATGGCGAAAAAATGCGACCACCGCCGTTAGATAACAACAGTCACGGACCCGTGCCCCAATCGAAATTTGATAGCTCCAAGGAGCGTTACACAACGAAACATAATCACAAGCGCCAGGAACACTCGAGGGAGCGTAACCGATATAGGAGCAGCGAGCACGATTCGAAGGAGAAACACAACAGAAAGCACGCTGACAAGTCGAAGGAGGAGCGCGGTAAGAAGCGCCATGAGGGGCACGACAATGATAGCGGCAGTGACAGTGGCAGCGGCAGCGGCGAGTGGCACGAACGCATGATGCAACATCGAGAGCAATCGCGCCAGAGGCACGAACAGAAGCGCAACAACAACTGGTATATCGAGCGGGGTGGAAGTCGGGAGCAGATACGTTCCGGCGAGACCAGACGCCGCTAAAAACGTGCGCAGGACGTCGAACGGGCGTGGATGGGCGGGCGGGCATGGGAGGGGGCGGGGTATTTTGGGATTTGACTGGCTGTTGTTTGATTGTTTGTTTGTTTTCTTTTTTTTGTTGGCTTGGTTTGGGCTCGTGCACACATATTAAACCCAAAACAATATTCCAAGTACTTGGATTCTTGTGTATTTGTTGGAGTTATATGCAGTTATATATATATATATAAATGTCTATTGTATGTTAATGTAATTGCTTGAATCGCATCTCGACCTACAAACATCAAATGTACGTGCTTAAATATATTTATGTATGTATTTTATCCTACGACACAACACGAAAAGCTATTTTTTGTGTGAGTACCTTAACTATAAATCGAAAAAACTAAAATGAAATTAAATAAAAGAAAAATTTAGAAAAATACATTTTCGAAAACGTGAACGTTTCTGTCCTACCAAAGCTGAAGTCCTTTCAATATTCTAGGGTAACCCAATTTTTTTTGCACTTTCAATTTAATTGGGCTTTTCAATTGGTATGGCGTTCCTTGATTAGATTTCGCTAAAATAAAATATACATATTTGTGATATATACACCTACACTACTATATTTTTTTTTTTTTTTTCTTGTAGACTATAACATTAAATTATTGTACCATATTAGATATTCCTTGGAAGCCAATTCATATAAATATTTTTGTATGCATGTAATTCCTTATTGTATATCTGTATCTACACATATGTATGTACCTTAATGATGATAAAAATAAATGAACCTATCTAAACCTAAAAAGTCAAATGCATTTCTAAGTATTTCTGTTGAACTTCTTATATAAAAAGTACATGCACATGAATACATCATGCATACATATGTATGTATGTGTAACTTGGGGGCAGGAACATGCCTTTTGTCCTTTGCATGACGATTTTTTTATTTTCGGTGTCTGTTTCTATTTTTGTTATGTATGCACTTTCCATTCGGTGCGGAAGTTGTCATCGTCGTCGACTGGGTAGAAAACCTTCGTTGTGTTGGGGTTGTCCTACGATTTTTTTACTACGACCGTAAGCTTTCGATATGCACACACATACATACATACATATGTACGTATATCACAAAGTTATGCGTGCAAGCATCTCTGTGCGGATGTGTGTGTGTGTGTGTGTGTAGAATAAAAGCACCCAATATTTTGATGATAAAACAAATTTAGCTATCGTAGCTGTCAGGAAAAAGCACAAAATGAGAAACCCCCAGCACCAGAGAGAGCAAAAGAGCACCACGGCAAGCAATGGATAAAAAAAAAAAAAAACATCTTAAAGCACTATAAACGCTCGTGTGCCAGTTCGTGACGATATACGAACTTCGTGTGCACATCGTTACGAATGCAATTATGAGTGTGTGAGCGGGTGTTTGCGAGTGTGTGTGTGTGTGTGTGTGTGTGTGTGTGTGTGTGTGTGTGTGTGTGTGTGCGGGTGTATAGGCGCGTATTTGTTTGTTGCTGGCTGACTGAGTTTCGCGTTCGCGCGTCAATTCAGTTTCATTTCAGTTACTACAACGATTTCAAGACCTACGGACGTTCCACACGGCGTTGGTAGCGCGCGCTGCAATTAAGTAACGGGACAGAGCGTTTGAAAAATACAACAACAATATAAACAAACAAAGTCAACAAACACACAGAACAATAGAAAAAGCAATTGTAATAACTAAGCCGTATTACACAACTCGCCAACTCTCGCCCATCGTAAAAACAACGACGACAACAACATCAATCAACAAAATAAATACGTTTGGTACATGCTAAATAAATACATTATTATTATTGTGTTGAGATACCAAAAATATGCATTCTAAGGCTATGTAAATGTTAGTTATTCTCATTTGTTTTCTTCTTCTTTAATTTTTCCCAAGTAACTTTAATTTGCATTACAAACGCAAATACTATTATGTCTGTATATGTATGTGTGTACATTCAAATGTTCATACATACATATGTATGGCACTATGTACATTGTGTGATAACTAGAAAATGACAATAACAAAACGCATTGAGATACATAGGAGTACACAAATTCCGAGCCCGAATGTCCCCGTCGCGGAGTGGCATTCAGTTACCGATTTGACTCCATTTCGTTTTCGTTGCCGCTCCTCAGTAGGCCAGTGGAGCTTGAGTTCGTGCTTCGCCCAGCTGTTAGACTGCCGCCTCCCTCACACTCTCTCAGTCGCATCATGTCCCAAAAAGCACCTCCCCAGCCAGAATGATTTCGGGACACGTTCCATCAGTCAAGTATTGTGTTTGTGTGTGTTTATTCGTCTGATTTTTTTTTTTTTTTACCTTTTTGTTTCTCGTGCACAGCAGCTTTTTGGACGTCGACACATATTCCGACATACACACGTACATATTACAAATCAATTGAATAAAACAAGTGCGTCCTCTCTTCCGCTCTTCCGCTCACCAATGGCCTGCTCTCATTTCTCGGAGCGATTTGTCGTCATAGTCTGCACTCAGCTGTTAGCTGCGACTAGCTGTTCGTAAATAGATACATACATACATACATATATACATATACATTTACGTACATGCATATGTTTTGCACCAGAACCAAACGAACTTCTACAAACTCATGTTATGTACCCAATTCGATTCCGATAAACTAAATATTCGCTTCAGTGAGTTGGCAGTGTTGAAAAGTTTGTACAATATGTATGTAAATATATATCGGAAAGCATTTATGTACATACATATGTATGTGTGTACGTACAAGCGTTATTTGGCATATATTCGTGGGCAAGCGAATGTCGCAGAACATGCACAGACAAATATATCTACAAATGTTAAATGTCGTACATACATACAGACATACATTTGTCCATATTTACGTATTTGTCGTTTCAATTTTCATGTGTGCACAGATAAAAAATCATGTGCTTTAGTTTTGCTGTCATTTATAGTACGTACATTTGTACCTTCATACCATACCTATATACATACATATATACTTGTATATTTGTGGTGCACATGTACGTATGTATGATAGCATATAATAGACCAAATTAGCAAAAACGAATAGTTTTCATTGTGATTACGTTGAATAACATCAGCTGTTTTTCACTACGCTTTTGCAAATAACGTGCGTGCGTGTTCTGTTATTGACAACAAGCTGAACGTTATTTTTTGTATTTTTTTTTCAATGATAACAAAATAGTATGAGCAAAACAATATTAATTGTGGCAAATTGATAGAAATATACCGCGGCACAGTGGAAATGATATGAAAAAGTATGCCCAAAAAAGAGAGCCCATGCAAAGCATACAAAACGCGCGCACACATACACGCACACAGCTGTAGACACATGCAAACGCTGTCAGCTGTTTTGTGTTGTTATGCCAAATTGCTTCAGCAAAATTTTTGCTTGCCTGCTGATGATGACGATGCCGTTGCCGTTGCTCCTGCGGGCGCAGTGAGAGGAGGGCGCTTTACAGCAAAACGTAAATAACCAACAGCCGTTTGTGGGAGCAGAGGAGCGCGAGTATCGTCGCCTTAGTTTGTGCCTCTCTCTTTGCGTGTGCGTGTGTGCGTGCGTGCCTGTGTTTTTGTGTTAGCATGATGGTACATGCTCTTTGGGGCAACTGAGAGGCAATGGACAAGTCAAGTCAGTGAAAAATGTTACCCGACATATCGAGTGAAAATTAATTTAGTGTATTCACGATCTTGTAATATTAAGTACTTGTCTACACACTCAGGTGTTAAAACATACGTGTGTGTGTGTGAGTGTGTGTGTGAATTTGTGTGTGTTTAGTGTCGCTCAGCTTTTAAAGATGTGCTAAACGGCAAATAACCTAAAAGGAATTATGCAATGCATAGAAAAAGGCTTGCGCTTTACTGTTCTTTTATTTTTTTGTAAGTGAAAATATGCACACACACAAGTATATGTATATGTACATACATAATGCTAACATCAAAAGCAATACAAAAACATACATACATACATATGTAATGCAAAAGTGCGACGTTTAAGATCAACAACAAAAAGTTCAACGAAAAAATTCAATGCGATATTTTTGTGCAATGAACAAAAATCAGATGCATTAATGCACACATAATTAAATAGATTTGTTTTAATATGCATCAGTTCCTTAACATTTATTTGTATTTATGTAATCGTCAACTTTTGCTACCAGCTCCCAGTTAAAAAATAGGAATTTGATTTTAAGCATCAACGGGCAACAACACGCGGCACACATGCACTCAGAGAGCGTGATGTAACAATAACTGTTTCTGACAGTTACACGTGAACTGGATTACTTACATACATAGATACCCATATTATTGGCAGCATAAAAAATAAACAAGAGCAAGACAAAACAAAAAGGCAAACAAAAAAAACCCCAACAAAGTGGCAGAAAAAAAAATGAAACGTCCTCCCATCTTATATACATATCTACACATACATACATACATACATAATAGTTCGTATATATTCCTACATACGTACATATATGTATGTGTATATGTGTATGGTTGTACGTACGCTCTAATTACCGACAAACAAGCTATTTGAAGGCCACTCAGATCCGTAGACACACACACATACACATACACATACATATGTAGATATGAGAGTGGCAAATGTTTTAGCATTGTACATACCTGCCCATTATCACTGCGTATTCATAATCGACAGCTTAAGAGTTAATTAACTTAAAGCCACCTAATTGGTGAAACCAGAAAGCAACAACAATAACAACAACAACAACAGCTCTTACACACTTTTAATTGACTGCACGACAATGTCATAATATCACGCAATTCCAAAGCTAACACATTTGTAAACACTTTGTTGTGCCATACGCCATAATATGCCATATTCCACATATCGGTAATAATGCAAAACTTTTCTAGACCGCAGAAAGGAAGCAAAACAAAAAAAAACTATGCAAACAAGAGTGCCCGACTAGGCGGTACCCTGTGCATGCCCCAAACTGGTCATTTTACTTAGCAGCTGGACTTTTTCTTAGCTCAGCTTATGGAAAATATATTCTCTTACGCTTCTTTTTATGCTCACCATTAATATATATATGTATTAACATATCTATTGGGGTTTGTAGATGCTTCCTTCTGCCTGTTATAGTCAAAATCAGTATAGCCTGTCTTACACATTTTCAATGCCTACAGGGTACCACAATGCAATGGAAATAACAAAGAGGGCAGAGTATAGAGAATTAGAAGAAGTATTAAAAATGCAAACTTCTCATAATTTTACGGTAAATGTCGGAATAACAGCATAATGCTTAAATAAGTCTTCATTTAAATTCAAGCTCTTTGAGCAGAATCTTAAAACATTAAATTAGATTAAATATGAGTAATTTTAGATTCACGCGAATAACTTCATTAATATTTAACTTGTTTCTAATAACCTTGTATTTGAGCTTATTTTTGGTGACACAAAAGCCGTCTATTGATTGCCTTTGTTGAACGAAAGACATTAGAGTATGAGAGCATTCATAATTAAAAAAAAAAAAAGGACAAACCGTTATTCAAAAGCGATAAATAATAAGTGAATTGAATAGATAAGATGTCAACGCGTTAGCATAAAATTATTTGAGTACACTTTGCCTCGATAATAGCAAAAAACGTGGTTAAGATTCTGGTCATGGGGAACCTTTTCCAGGAAATGCTTTTATCTAAGCTCTCATTATATGACCTATAGGGGGCGCTGCTTATTCTCATTCTTATATGTAAATGCAAGCACACACACATTATGCGCTACAGTAAAGCCTCTATGAATGGATAATTTTTATTTTTCCAATACTTTTTGCAAAAATTAAATGGCAGAGAGACAACGGATTATATCCGATATTTTTGGGACCGAAATAGAGGTTTATTATTTCCATATTATTTTCATTCTTGCAGCATTATGATGTAATTGCTACAAGTTTGCATAAAAAATGGTAACAAGCTTAATTCATAATACATTTTTGAAATTTCTTGTTAGACAGGACAAAATCTTAATTTATTGGGAACCCTGGGCATCCGCTCAAGCGAGCTTTCACTGTATTATGTAGCTTTGAAGCGCTGTAGGTTCGTTGGTTTTATAATTAGAATTTTGCTTGAAGTATTCTGGGACCCACATACTTAAATGAGCATTTTGGCAATTTGTTGCATACCACCAACTGAGCAGATAATTCTCGTCATCATCATCATCATCATCCAACCAACCATCCATCCATTCATGATAATGATGTTGTCGATGATGATGAACAACATTCCAGCCAACATAAAATGCCATGTGAAAGTAAACACAAGAACATCTGCGCCTCTCTCGCTCGGCTCTCAGCTATCGCTTTCTCTCTCGCACACTTTTAACGCCTGTGCCATCGTCGTCGTCGACGTCGTCGACGTCGTGGTCGGCGGCGTCGACGTCGGCTGCTCTTTGCCACACAATAAAAATCAATAAAATCTGGGCCAACAGTTTTAAAGGTTGATTTAAAAGGTATGACGACGCCATTTTGACCCAACTCTGAACAGTTTATATACTATATATAGACACACACACAGGCACACGGACACGTACGCATCGTGTGTACATACATACATACATATATTAATTCGTATATAAATAAACAATAATGAACCGTTAGCCAGCGTCCGGATGTTGCCTACCCAAAGGGGTTTTATTAATTAGGAGAATCAGTCAACTCTCTGCTTGCGCTATGCCAAGATTTGACTGCATCTTGTGTATGCGAATACCAAAGTACATGTGCTTAGATAAAAGTGAAAATTGAGCTTATTCAAGTTCACACACAGACACATTCATGTACACATACATATATACGACATGCGGTGCATCGCACTTATACACACACACACATACACATATAATTTCAGCAAGTGCTTTTAAAGGTACCTTAAACGGTTGAATGGCAGGCAGCTTGTATAGAGTTGTAAAAGGAAAGATATTCGCTTGGGCATTCCAGTGTTAACAACATCCATCAGTCTCTCTGAGTCTCTCTCATTATTGGGCTAGCCTTTGATAGCTAACGGTGAGTCCTGCATGGCTGAAGGTCAAATAGAGATAAGCGCAACTCAATGACAAACAAAAGACTGGAAATGCTTTAAGCGAAATCATGCTAGTCTTTAATTAATTAATTACGAATTTGCATATATGTATGTATGTACATATACCAAAAAATCCAGCAGGAAATATTTGTACGTGTAGATATGTATGTATGTCTTAAATTAACCTAGATTTGAGTACTATTAATTTAACAAGTAAGAGGTTCTAGTCGGGAGCTCCCGACTAGGGGATACCCTGAACCCTCATATCCCAACACCAAATGCAGCGCGCGCTTATAGATAGAGAGTAGCGGGGAGGTGGCGATAGGTATAAAATGAAAGATAATCGATATATATATACTTTTCTAGAAGCTACATGTCAAGTTTGGTAACTCTAGCTCTTATTATTTACCAAAATTGCTTAAAAAACAGGATATCGATATACATTTTTATCGATTACTTGGAAACGGGGCAAGTTATCGATTATCGGAAACAAACTCGATCTGCGTAGGAACTAGGAGCACCTACATCTAAAATTTCAAGTCCCTAGCTCTTATAGGTTCTGAGATCCTTGCGTTCATACATACGGACGGACGGACGGACGGACGGACGGACGGACGGACGGACGGACGGACAGACGGACAGACAGACGGACATGGCTAGATCGACTCGGCTATTAATGCTGATCAAGAATATATATACTTTATGGGGTCGGAGATGCTTCCTTCTGCCTGTTACATACATTTGGATTTTGCACAAAAACATAATACCCCTTTTACCCATTTTTAATGGGTTCAGGGTATAAAAATGAATAGACATTTGAAATGAATACCCGTAATGCATATGATTATACACAGCTACACTCTCTATATTACTCCAAGTGTTAGACTTATTGGAGTACTACTTCCATAAAGTCGTTTCTATTAGTGAAATAACTGGTAACTGAGAGTAAATGATTTCAGCTAGAATCCACCCTCATAGGCAAAATTAGGTTCTAGATATTATTTTTATCGATTTAAAAATAATTCAGTCACAGGCAAAAAAAAACAAGTAAGAGGTTCTAGTCGGGAGCTCCCGACTAGGGGATACCCTGAACCCTCATATTCCAACACCAAATGCAGCTCGCGCTTATAGATAGAGAGTAGCGGGGAGGTGGCGATAGGTATAAAATGAAAGATAATCGATATATATATACTTTTCTAGAAGCAACATGTCAAGTTTGGTAACTCTAGCTCTTATTATTTACCAAAATTGCTTAAAAAACAGGATATCGATATACATTTTTATCGATTACTTGGAAACGGGGCAAGTTATCGATTATCGGAAACAAACTCGATCTGCGTAGGAACTAGGAGCATCTACATCTAAAATTTCAAGTCTCTAGCTCTTATAGATTCTGAGATCCTTGCGTTCATACATACGGACGGACGGACGGACGGACGGACGGACGGACAGACAGACGGACATGGCTAGATCGACTCGGCTATTAATGCTGATCAAGAATATATATACTTTATGGGGTCGGAGATGCTTCCTTCTGCCTGTTACATACATTTGGATTTTGCACAAAAACATAATACCCCTTTTACCCATTTTTAATGGGTTCAGGGTATAAAAAATGCTAAAAAACTAAGAAATGCGAATAATGGCAAATATTTTGCTTTGTCTTTCATTAAGGTGTCGTAGTGTATAGGCAAATCGGCGTGTGCCAAGCCTGTGCATGTATGTCATGTGCATGCATGTGCGTATGCGTGTGTGTGTGTGTGTGTGTGTGTGTGTTTATTATTAAGCTAAGTCTCCTACTGGGTTGAGCTTTGAAATGTGCGGCCTTCAGCCAGTGCGCGTCTAGAGCGCAGACTTGCGAACGCAAATACATATGTATTCATGTATATATATGTACATATGTTGATTTACATATGTATGCTATATATATATACATAACGCTTGGGCGAATGCATTTTTTACAGCTGCAGCAGCAAAAGCAAAAACACGAGTAAACTGAATGTGTATGTGTGTTTATATGCGAATGTATATACATATATATATATATACTCGTGCTTAGCTGTGTGTGCGTGCTTGAGCACCCTTTTAAATGTCATTGCGCATACGCACCAGCAACAACAACAACAACAGCAAGAACGGCAGCAGCCGCGAGCTGAACGGCACTTTGCTCTTTGCGAAAGCTCTCGTCGTTGCTCCAGTTACGAATTGCATTTCGGCTTTCGCTCTCACCTGGACTAGTTTTGGCGCTGGCCGTGCTCATTGGTGTCCATGGTTAACCTATATTCGCGGCTGACATTTAGGTGCATCGTGCTGTGCACTTGTCTGCGGCAATGGGCACAACTGCCGCTATATGATGTTTACGCACAGCTGTGTGAGTGTGTGTCTGCGTCTGCGTCTGTGTGTATGTGTGCGCGTGTGTGTGTGTGTGTGGGTGCATAAACTTAAGTGCAAGCAAAGGCCGTTTTTCATGAGCTATAAAAAAAAAAGCTCATTGAATAGCGGGCCAAAGCAATTACTGTGAAAAATAACAGGTGCTTAATCAATCAGGATTGGCTGACTGACGTTGAATGCACAGCGTAAATCATTTGCGCCAGAAAATTAAAATTAAGACGGGATTTTAAAAAAGCTTTCATCAAGGCTGATATATTGTTGGAATTTCTTGTTATAAACTTTTTTATTTTTCTTATGCTCTTAAATTTTTTATGGGAAGCTTACTCAGCGGGGGGAAGATGGAGATAGTGCAATATAATTTTGCGTTCAATTTGCTTCAACAAGAATTTTAAAGCCCAGCACACGTAATTGATTGAATACGTCTTTTACTGACTTTCAAAAAATAGTTCATAAAATACGCTTTGCCCGGGCAAAAGCCTTTGTGACGGACTAGTATATAATATACTCCATTTCCATGCACATACATAAATATTCCTATTTTACATATCTTATACGAACTTTCTGTCTGGTCTGGTCTGGGGTCTGGTCTGCTTTTTTCGTTATTTCGTTCTACACATATAATTTAGATGGCCTTTGTTTGACGCGTTTCTAAATATCATCTCGGGTCTCAACAATGCGGCATATTATCGGTATATCTTCGGGCTGGGTGCTATTCACGCTATTTGGATTCAATGTGCTTTGCACGTACTCGCGCTTGAACTTTTCCCAGCGACGGGTTTTTAGAAAATCTTTGAATAGCTCCTCGCGCGAGGGTATGCTGCCCTCCAGATAAAATCGGCGTCGCTTCCAGATGTGACCCGGATTCTGTTCCTCCTCGAACAGCCAGTAGCGTGGCAATAGCAGGCATTGTACCAGGGTGCGTGCCATTATAACGCGATGGGACATTTTCTCACCCAAACCGAAAATACCGCCATAGGACAGGGAGCCCACGTCTATGAAACGTGTCTCCGTGGGCTGTACAAAACAATAAGAAGAAGAAGGTAAATGAGTAAATCCCCATTTGGTTATATTGGCTGGCATTTACAATTATTTGCTTCTCCGCCTCCATCTGGAAGGTGTGACTGGAGCCCGAACTTGATAAATCTTCCGAATCCGTAGCTATCACGACAGAATCCTCCGTTTCGATGCGAACTCGGCTTACCTTAGGGCTTTGTTTCATGATCGACAACGGCTTGGCATCTGAGGGACGTATAGTTGCCACTGTGCTTCTTTTCGAGGATGAAGCTCCTGAGATTTTTGTTGATCGTCTTGACGTTGAGCCACTACGCATGCTTCCTAGATCGGAATCCGTTTCTTCTTCTTCCACAATATAATCTTCTTCTATGTAGTTGTACGATGGTTCTTCTTCTATTGAATCAAATTCCTCCGAATCCAGATACGAGCGCGGATAATACGATGTCAAACGTCTTGGAACCATAGTCGTTTTTCGCTTAACAATAGATTTAAGCTTGATTTTTTTAACAGTCACAACGTGAAGATTGCGATTCAATCCACACGCTGCCTCGATTTCGCGAAGTCCCATTTTACGCTTCTAAAAATTAAATTTTTTTTAGTATTGTTAGGCTGTCCAAGAAGTATGACAATTACCGCTTTCTTCTGCCGCAATGCCTCCTCATCCTCGAAATCCGACGATGAAGCCAATAGATCGTTTAAATTGAAAACCGAATCCGTCAAAACTTTGTCTTTGGTACTGCCATAATTAATGAATGATGTGCTCAGTGATCTCATCGATTTTGAGGAATTCTCAAAGAGATTCGGACCCGTTTCCTTGATATTGCTCAGCTCGAATGTTTTTGTGCCATCCGGCTTGAGCACTTGCTAAAAAACAGATTGTATACATTATTATTATGTATGGGTTCGTACACTACTCACGAGCATTTTGAGGCACTGTAAAATAACACACTCGCCGCTCAAAATGAAGTGAACACAGCTAACAGCACCCCTGTCCTCCGAGTATATGGACTGCAGCGGATCGTATTGTGCTAGCTGACAGTAATTACAGGCTCGCACAATCTGCATAGGATTATAAAGCATAATTAATTAGTATTTAGAGAATGGGCTACTCTTTAACCTGTTCTTCTGTCAGAAAATCGAAATAGCTTAGCGATCTCAGAGCCATTTTCTTTTCATGCCATTGCTTTATCATGAAAGGACCCAAAATGATCCGAAAGTCATCGTTCGTTATTGACAAAACTTCACAGGGCGCTGCAGAGTTAAATGTTAAGTCTGCTTCTTTCTTTTTACTTCATTTTTACCACTTACATAGTGCCACATAGGTGTTTAATCTGGTGCAGTCCTCGAGCAGCTCAACCTCGCCTATTGTATCCCCAGCACCCATAATGGCCTCTGACACCAATGTGATTTTTCTGGTGTTCTATAGAAAGCAGATTATATCTCTCTCTACATATAAAACTGACTGACTGACTGACTGATTGTTGATCAACGCACAGATCTGGCAAACTTAAATTTTCACGGGGTTTTTGGGCAATCCACCCTCAAGTGTGGAAAAAGCGCGAAAAACGGTTATAAGACATTTTTTTCCCTTGCCATTCGAAAGATCTCTGTTTAAATTCATTTGGGTAGTGGTTTACACTTTTCGGAAAATCCATTCCACCTTGGTGGAAATGGCGTTCAAAGATTTGATGGGTGAAATTTCGGGTTCAAAGTCATGAATAGCAAAATATCAATCTAGCTACGAGTAGAGAAGCCCTTTACTTAAATTCTTAACTATCTATTAAACATCTATAATAATGTAGAGCTAAATTCACCCAATGGCGTGGACTTGACGATATAGGTGAAATGCAAATTGAAACAGAATTTAGGCATAGTTAAAGAGAACGATTGAATGGAAATGAATAAAGATGTTTCCATACGAGTTTTCCACTCTCATGTTATTAATTATTAATGGATTTACAATCCACTTGCCACTAATCAGTCTTTATCAATCTTTAAGACGAACTCACTTTATCATAGACGGATTTCTTCATTTCGACCTCGCCAGAGATCATGAAGTACACGAAAATCGGCTGATCATCTTGCCGGATGAGCACACGATCTCCTGCGATAGTGGCAAACCTTATAGCCGGTATCAATCTGGCCCGCAGTTTCTGCATGGCCAAACATTAGAGCTATACTATCGGGCAAATAGGTAACACATACCGGCGGTATATGACTAAAGCACGACAAGCCAGATATAATCATGCACAACTTCTTACGCTCCTCTACAGTGCGGTATTCATGTGGAGTACGAAGCAGGGCTTTCTCCTGTCCAAATATTTATATCAAAAAGTATAATGTACTAGATACTCAGCATTATTTACCGCAACAGTCAGGAGTCCAGTTTTGCGCTTTTGCCGGACGAGAAAAGCGACATTCTTTTTGGCATTCATAACAATGCCCTGCTCTTCGGGCTCATCCAGCCATTGTTGATTTAACATGACAGCACGAACCAATCTCTTGAAACGCAATCGCATATTTTTCTTGCGCTGGTATTCATCTGTATCGCGCACTCGTTTAGCCATCTTTTTGCCTAACTTTTTGTGAATCTGTGTTTAATTTTTATATAGTTTTTATTTAGTTTGTTTGTGTTTTTTTTTTTTTCGTTTGTTTTATGTTTTATTGTGTTTTTGTGTTTGTTAATATGAGTCTTTGTTAAAACGATGTCAACATGTTTCTAGGTGTACAACGAATGGAAGTTGGGTTAAATGTACATCAAAAGAAACGAGTGCTTTGTTTAGTGTTTTTTATAGAATGAAATTTGTTGAAAATTTGGATTTATGTCGTTTTATTCATTGTTTTTTGTTGTTTTAGGCATAACAAACCTGCCGCAAAAAAAATAAAAAAAAAAAAAAAAAAAAACCTCACTCCCCCCCCCAAATACCCTCATATAAAATTCACAGAGCGCAATTTACAGGGTAAAACTTCAATAGAGGGATGTTAAAATGTGTAATATGATGAACTAGTACTCTGAGCCTTGACATCTTGTGAATAATAAAATGCAATATTTACATTCTTTAAAATATCGCCTCTCTATGCGATTTTCATAAATTCAAGTAATGCTTACAAATGAAAATGTGCGCAGAGTGAATGTTATAGGGTAAAGCTTGAATAGAGGCTCGCAAAAACATGTTAGAGTAGCTTGAGCCTGGACTTATTGTGAATAACATATTGTAATATTTGGTATATATATTTTTAAGTTACATCAATTTGAATCACATAACATTTGTCAATGATCTTTTTTTGTTTGTTTTGCAGGTACATAACTACATTCATATATTTCTTATGATTAATGCACATCGCTTGGCATTAAGGATACAGATAATTCTGAGAAATCTAACACAGTTCTGCCAAAAACAATTGTAAAGACAAGCAATAGACATCTTAAACATACATACACGTATAGCTAAATATAGATATAAACAGATATATATATACATAGTCATATATATATATATATATTTAGAAAGAGAGAGAGAGAGATACGTAAATAACACCGATGAAAAGCCATTACCGTCTAGCAGAGATATATGTTTAAGGTATGCGTGCACATAGGACTGCATACATATGTATATGTATACATATTTATGGGACGATCTAGTAATCTACGCTTATTACATCAACTAACCCGGGAACACTTTGTCAAACCAGAGAGAAAAACACAATTCTCATTTGACACAGAGAAACAGTTTAATAAATATATTCAATACAACGTGCAATACACATAACATTGAACATAAAGCAAAAAAAAAAAATAACAAAAAAAAAATAACAAAAATAAACAGCACTATTGAAAACAAAAATCGAAAACACGATAAATTAATAACAATTGCAACCAAATACCCATACACACTTAAGGAGCCAAAGATTTTGAAAACCTATTCCAAATTTCTATCATATTGCGGATGATAAGTGCAAACGTTCTTTAAAACAAAAACAAACAACAACAAAAAAAACACCCAGACTGTAGAGTATTCGGAATTCGCAATTGCAAAATCGCAAGGTGCTAATTGCACAAATCGCAGATCGCAATAAAAAAAATAAATCACTTTCCCCACAAAAAAAAAAAAAAAAAAAAAAAAAAAAAAAATCCAATCTCCGATTGAGATACAAATCGAGTGAGTGGCCGGATAGTTATATAGATCAAGCGATCGTATTTGGCGCAAGGGCTGCTATCAAAATGCATATTGAAATACAAGTGGCTTTGAATTTTGTCATTTCGTATCTATATAATAAATTGCCACGACGACGCGTCAATATATTTGGCGAGGAACTGGAGAAGGCTTTACGCGACAAATTCCAAGGACATTGGTACCCAGAGAAACCCTTCAAGGTGAGGCACAACAAATATGATTTATATACAATATCTATATATGTATATATATGTATTCCTTTTGTTTTCTTAGGGTTCGGCATATCGTTGTCTCAAAACTGGTGATCCCATTGATTCGGTACTGGCGCGTGCAGCCCGTGAAAGTGGTGTACCCATAAGCGATATACTTGAGAATCTACCCAATGAGCTGTCCGTCTGGGTTGATCCCGGCGAGGTCTCGTATCGCATTGGCGAGAAGGGCGCTGTTAAGGTAGATATTATATCTAGTTAAAATGTACAACAATTACAAGCTAATTCCCGCACAGATACTCTATACGGAGAACAATGATAACCATGAGGATAACCACTCGGCCGACCGTGAGGTTACCAAAACGTTCAATCCAGAGGCGCAATGCTTTCGTCCCATCGATGTGGTCAACACGACCATGAACAATTTGAGCTTAAGCCCAAAGGCACTGCCGCTACCGTTGCCATTGCCGCCATCTGGCTCCTCACCGCACTCGGCCGCCTCAAGCTCGCCCACATATAAGGGCAGCCCGAATCCCAATGGCGGTGGCTCCAGCGGTGCCAGTCTATCTGGCAGTAACAATGTGACTGCCACCGCTACAGCCGCCGCCTTTGTGCAGCGTGCTGCTCAGGCTCCGCTTACATTCACAACGGCCACCTTTGCTCAGACGAAATTCGGCAGCACCAAACTAAAGACTAGTTCCAAGCGTACCAACAGGTGGGCAAGAGCGTTCTCTAAATGCGAGCCTTTAAATGTATTAACTCCCAATTCTTTAACCTTTTATGCAGCAGCTCGTATCGCATGTCGCCCACTGAATTCTCCAATTATATCAAGCAGCGCGCCATGCAACAGCAGCTGCATCATGGTCACACCGTTGGCGGCTCATCGGCTTCGGCATTTGGCGCATTGGATGCCGTCTCGCCGGCGCGTTCGCTCTCACCCAATCCCTTGGCATTGGGTGGCAATCAAAGCGGCGGGCCGGCAGCTGCTGCTGCTGCTGCTGCTGCTGCTGCTGCTGATCCATTCTATTATCCCAACATTTCAATGGGTCTGTATCCCCAGTATAACGGTCAGCGCAGCCTCTTTGAGCCACATTTCAATCCGGATGCGGCCAGTCTAAGCCTGTTTGGCAGCGGAGCTGCCACTGCAGCTGCGGCCAGCAATAGCTTCAGTACTTACCTGGAACCATGTTACTTTGCGAATGGTCATGTTAATGCCAATGCCGCAGGCGGCACCACATTGATCAATCAGCAGCAGCAGCAACAGCAGCAGCAACAACAACAACAACAACAACAACAGCAACAACAACAGCAACAACAACAACAACAACAGCAGCAGCAGCAGCAACAGATTAAGAACAATTTGGAGCATACCAACAGCAGCGAGAGCTGCTTTGGCTTAGAGACGGACTGCAGCATTGCTAGCGCAGGTGTCGACGAATCCGGCAATTCAGCTGGCGGCGCTGCTACTGGCGAATCATCAACAGATAACAGTCCGATAGCCACGCCTACAGCTGGCGTTGTCCCCGGTCTGAACACAATCGCTGCAACGGCTGCATCGACCGTATCTGCGGCAAGCTCCGCTGCCGCTGCCACTGCCACTGCCGTTGCCACATCGGCTGCCACATCGAACGGAGCCAACACTCAGGACTCGACAGCTGCTGCAGCTAGCAACAGTAAACTAATTGATGGTCTCAGCTCGTTCTATGGCACCGGATCATCCTACCAGCAGCTACTGGTTGCCAACTAGGCACTTACCCCTGCCCACCCAGCTAAGGTCAATGTGACCCACAAGAGACAGAAGCACGAGAATCGCCAAACAATATGCAAACCAACAAAGAGACGAAAGAGACGAACGAGAAATGTTCCAAAAGCAAGCGGCCAAAGGCATCTTAATTTGAATTGAAGATAAATGTTGAATGGGCACCAGGAACTGGCCCCACAACAAAAAAACCCCCCCTCTCCCCATCTAGAATATATATACTATTGTCAGAACGTTGTACAAAAGTCAAAGCAGTGCAGAGACGGACGAAGGCAATGAAGCGACGATAAAGCAAGTCTCACTGTAACCATTTGAAATAGCAATATCCTAACTCATGTATTACTTAAAAAACAAACAACAAAGAAACAAACAACCAATAGCAATAACAGCAACAACAAAAACAACAACACCAACAAAAACAACAACATCAAGCTAACAAGCAAAAAATATACAAAATGGATAGATAGTGTATGTAAAGCTTTGTGCTCTGTACTTGCCGAATATGCATCTATATAGTTTGTACATATATACCAGATATACACACATGCTCATGCATGCGTGTCTATATATATATATGGTGTGTGTGTATCTAACTAATTGGCATATTCGGGCTGACATTCGCACACATTTATTTTGTTATTTACATTACTTCTATATATATATATATATACCTATATATCTAAACGGTAATGTGAAATTTATTTACCAAAACGCTTTGAAAACTTAACGGATGTACATATTTAGATATCTGTGTGGCTTACATATGTTTGTATGCACATACATATATGTAGCCATAGGCATACGCGTGCATACATAGAGACACATACATGAATGCATACAAACAAACATTTAAAGCACGACAGCAGAAAGAAGATAGAAAAAGAAAACAACTAGAAATCGAGATCCTTTTTAGAATTTCTAAACAAATTGTTTTCCACTTGTTATATATCTATATAAAAAAAAAAAACAAAAAAAAAAATCAAATTTCTAATCCAAAACTTTGGATAACCCTGACATTAAGTTTTTAATTAGTTATAACTTAAGAGATAAGTTCTGTTTTGTATCACGATAAAAGTCAAGGATTAAAAACTAAACAAAACAAAAAGTGTATCACAAAATAACAAAGGAACGATATGGCATACCCTTTGAAGCAAACAAGCAAGGACTTCATAAATTATAAAACCTAATCGATTTATCTGTTAAATGAATATTTTTACAAGTTAACGATGTCATTCAAAATCGAAGTCTATATCTTTTGTACTTCTTATGTTGTCAAATTCCGATGTAATACTAAATCATAGTCTATATCTTTTGTACTTCTTAAATTGTCAGATTAATTGTCATATACCTTTTGTATTTCTTAAATTGTCTGCTAATGATGTGTTATTCAGATTCAAAGTCTATATCTTTTGTATTTCTTTAATTGTCAGATGACGACGTAGTCTATATCTTATATATCTCTCAAAGTCAAAGTCTGTATCTTTTGTATTCTTTTTTCTAAATTGACAGTAATCTCTAAGGCATTGCCTAAGCCCAGTTTTCCTAGGGTATGCCAGCTTCGGTTCGGCGAAGACAAAGAAGATGATGTTATGATTAAACAATTTTTTTGTGTGCTATATGTGTGTGCGTATTACTATTTGACTTCATTGTTTTTTATATGTATATCTATTTTTATATGAACATTTGTAATTTTTATAAAAACGAGTAAAGTAAAAAACAATTTTATACTTTTTATACGGGCTTACGTAATATACCTTGTGCTATATAAATGTTTACTTTAATTTCCCAAAAACAAAAAACAAAAAAACAAAACAAAACTTAAGAGAAAACAAGAAATTTATGAAAATAACAAACCAAAACTAATAAGCATTTTTATTTATAGCTTACACATACATACATAATAATAATAATAACTATGTAAATACATACATACATATATATATGTGTGTGTGTGTGTGTATGTATGTGTACTTATTCTACCTTATAACGTGACATACATATGTAAATGTAAATACGATTGGGAAAGACCCTAATTTGAATTCTAACCGAAAAGCAAACAAATTCGAGGCATACTCTTACTCTACAATTAAGATATTCACATTATAACTACGGTCAACAATTCCTTCTATCTAGCGAAAATAGAAAATTTGTTAAGTATTTGTATTCGATAAATGTGCGTGATTTTATCAATTATTGTTTTTTTTTTTTTCTTTTTTGGATTATTATGATAATTAGGTTTTGTTATGCAAAAAAGAGAAACTATACAAAATTAATTTTAACAACTATTGAATTGTATTCGAATATGTACCTACAACATAATATACACGTGTGTGCGTGTATCTAAACTTACCACTGAAATGGAAATTTAAAGAAACATTTAAGTACCTTAAACAAGCTTCTAACTAAACGCTACTGTGATCAAATACGATGTGGATAAATGATTGCGAACTCTCTCTCTCTCTCTCTATATATATGTATATATGCATGTATGTGGAGTTGGAATGATCATTGAATGGAATATGATAAACAACATTTGATCCCAGTATTTTGATCATGGTAGTACAAAAGTACCTACAAAACATACAAATATGCATTCACAATATGACACGAAACACAAGAAGCAGAAAATCATTTAGATAAACTAGAACATAACAACAACAACAACAACAACAACAATTTTGTACTTTTATATAAACACACATATAAATGAATATGATTATGAATATGAATATGAATATGAATATGAATATGAATATGAATATGAATATGAATATGAATATGAATATGAATATGAATATGAATATGAATATGAATATGAATATGAATATGATTATGAATATGAATATGAATATATATATAGCAAGAACATGAGACATACATATATTGAATTCTCAATGTTCAAAAAATCGTTTAGTTAACTTGTTAATATAAATCAATATATATATATACATATATATATATATGTATTGGATAAGTCAGTTTTATATTAACTACATATGTATCTATGTACAACTAAACTCTATTTGCCACCAGTTCCACTTCCGTATTCCGTAACAGATAAGCCTCATTGAGCCAGAGGAAGAGAGAAGCATATGGGCTCTACGATCAGTTTTTCAATGTAACCTGATTGTGAGAGAAGGGAGCGGCAGCGAGGGGTGGTATTGTTCATTATAAGCACCTATAGGTGTGCAATACTAATTATTAGAAGAAAACACATAAAATATAAATAAATATTAGAAAGAAAAGAAAAAACAACCGATTGCTTGATAGGCATTCTCCAATTGTGATACCAATGTAAGACAGCCAAGCAGACAAATGCGACTCTGTGTAGTTAAATGTTATTGGAGTAAAAAAAAAAAAAATAAATAAAAATAAAAAACAAAAAAAACGAAATCAGTGCTGAGAAGCGAGAAGAGAGAATACATAAATGCCTCGGTATGCCCCACTATAAGTTCTTACCCACGACTGTACATAGTACAGACCCACATACATACATACATACATATGTACATGTGCATATGTGTATGTATGTGTATGCATGTACGTTAGACCCACAGAAATGAAAGTAATTAATTATAGGAAATAGGAAATAGAAATAGAACAAACCATGGTTAAAGCCGCCTACCTACCAACAACAACAACAACAACAATAAACAAAATTAAACAGAAAAGAAAATCAAATCAAATACAAATAAAAATAAAAAAATGATGTAAATAAAAAGGAAACTTTATTATATTGCATAAGTGTACATAGTTGAGAGCTCTGTTCATAAATTTAAACGGTCAATGGTTAATTACAGTTTTAACGAGACACAAGAAGAAGAAGAAGAAGAAGAAGGAGAAGAGGAAGAAGAGGAGGAGGAAAATAACACCTATAATAGATCAAAAATGATAAAATTGCTCATCTCTAGTTAGCGCGGGTATTCAGCTACTATCTATATAGTATATCTATATGTACACACACGATATATATATATATATATATATGAATATATACAAACAAACATATATATCGGACATACTATATATTTTATTATATTGACAACACACAATACAAAAAGAAAAGCTAAGCAAAATTGAACTCAAGTATTGTACATGCTTAATGTATGTGCATCGTTAGTGCATCACAAATAACAAATGTACTTACATATATTCAGCTGAAACTATCAGAATTTATAAAATACACTTAAATCTTTATTATAATATATGTGTACACGGTTCTTCATGTCTTATCCCAGCTACACACGACTTAATGTAGTTAACAACAAAAACAAATGGAAGAAAAAAAAATCGCTTTTTATACCTCGGAGTGTGTTTCTATATGAATGAATATATGTGTGTACATACGTCTGTATGTATGTATGTATGTATATCAGAAATTCAAATCATATGTCTAGACAAGATTTTGAAGTATGTAATGTATAATTTAGATGTAAGTAGTTAGATGACAATTCATTTATGATTGTAATTTTTTATATATTTTTAGATAACTTCAATTTTAATTGCTAAGCTTTTTCAACATCTAAATGTGCATTATAACTATACTTAGTACATATGTACGCGTATGTGTGTATGTATGTGTAAGTGAACCAGAATTTTAGATATCCTTTTTCCAAGAATCGATAAATATGTGTATGTGTTAACATGTAAAATAAAGCAATTGTATATGTATAAGCATATGTATGCATGTATGTGTGTACACAGAGTGCGACTATATAGAATATCCATCTATATTTGTTGTATCTGTATGCATGTATTTAGGTGTGATCTGTGTGATAATCAGGCTGGAAGATCCATCTCCCATTCCATTTTCTATAGTCGGATTTCCTCTATAAATACGATTTTGGGAATATATTGGCATTTTATTCATACAAAACTTAAAGCTATATACATGCATACATACATGCATACATGCAAAGCTGTATTTGCTTGCGAGTAATATGTTTTTACTCATAGATACATTATATGCATACATATGTGTGTAACAATTAATAATTAAATAAATGCATATCAGTGAATACAATAAAAATTCAAAATAAAAGATAAACCTACATACATACATACATTGAATTCAAAGTGCTATAGATGTACATATGTATGTATGTGTATGTACACGAACTTAGTATACAAAAAATATATTCAATCAATTAAAAAACAAAATAAAAAAAACAAGAAGAAAAGAAAAAACGTGTGTACATAAATATAGAGCTAATATTGTAAATGTAACATATACATATACAAATATGTATAAATATATATCTATATAAACAAATATAGATTTATATACATACATATATGCATGTACTATGTATAGAAAAGTAATAACTTCCATATTGAGTATTTTTCATATTACCTTTAATAGAATAAAGATTATCGTATTATTCAAAAATGCCATTTGCCTATTTACTAGTAAAACGGGGGCAAGGATTGATTAAAATAAAAAGTTATAGATATGCCTTAGCAGAATCAATTATCTATTCTGATCAAGATCATAAATATTCGATTCTTCTTACGCAGCTGCAAACACTGTTGAACACAGTTTTTGAAGCGACTACAATTGTTTTTTTTTTATATCAATTTGTTAAGGTATAAACAGAGTTAGATAAATATCAATGATGGGAATACCCTTCATTGTCAACAAAAATAGTTCAGTTCACCGCAAACAACTTAATTAATTCTAGTTCCGAACTGAGCAGCGCAGCACTTGTTTGCTTTTCTTTGACTTTGCTGACATATTGAACTCGGCTCCGAGAACAGTTCAATTGAGCTGGCTCAAAGTGCGAGCATCAAAACATCAAACTAGCGGCTATCGGTCATCGCTGATTTTGTTGTTGTATCAAACTCACTTCGCTGACAACGTTGTTTGTAGTTGTCACACTACTGAATAATATCTCCATTATAATATACACTATCAGAACTTCAAAAAAAAAGAAGCAACTTGAAAATGTCTGACGAAAAAAAGGTATGTACTTTAACAAACTCATTTATTTGGCCGCGAAACTGGAGCGTGAATAACAAAATGCAACAATGCGCGAATATGTTGTACAAGATGCGAAATAAAGCCGGTGTGTGTTGTGTATATACATCTAAGTATATGCACACATACAAATACAAACAAAAAATTAAAATGGAACATGTTTTCTACATTTTAAGCACAGCATTCAAATATTAGCGCACATTTGGGATTTTCAATTTGACGATGACGACAAAATGCCGCCAATATTTGGTTTTGACATTGAAGAGTTGCATTTGTATGCGGCCAAATAACAATGTCCGCCCTGCAATTTCTTGTTAATATTAATGTATGATTTATTTATTAATCATATATACTGTTTTTTTTTTTATCTGCACAGACTGAAACCGAGCACATTAACTTGAAGGTCTTGGGCCAGGATAATGCGGTCGTTCAATTCAAGATCAAGAAACACACGCCTCTGCGTAAACTAATGAACGCCTATTGTGACCGAGCTGTAAGTCCTCGATTTGAAATTCACAATCGAATATGCTCATCCGTTGGGTTTTCCACTCTCTTTTTAGGGCCTGTCAATGCAAGTGGTACGATTTCGTTTCGACGGACAACCGATCAATGAGAACGACACACCTACCTCGCTAGAAATGGAAGAGGGCGACACAATTGAGGTTTACCAACAACAAACTGGCGGCCAATTTGATGAAACATTGTCAACGGGTTTATGTTCGCGTCATTGAAATTTAATTTCTTCAGTTGGTTTTCATTTTTTCCCTATATATACATATGCATATATATATATTGCAGACAAGGCCGCCGAATCATATTTTAATATTGTACAGTTACACTGCTTTGATTGTATTTGCAGAAACAATAAAAAGTATTTAAGAATGAACTTTCACATTTCATCCAAACGAAACCAAAAAACCAACGTCGTTTGCCTTTACATTTAGTTTATAATTTCTATAGTAACTACATTATTTGTGTTGTTGCTTTAACCTATTAGCTATTTAACATTAAGCCCTCGAAGTTGATATCCTCGGGTGCACTATCAATAGCAAAATTGAACTTGAACTGGGATCCATTGCCTGTTAACAGGCTGCTGCTCAGCGCGGACGCATCCGATTGAGTTGCCACGGGCTGGCCAGCCGGTGGGACTCCGCTTCCGTCTGGCTCGTTATGGTTGCCCGTGGGCAGCGCAAAGTCAAAGCGAAAATCCTTGCCGGATGTTAGCAGCGCTGACTTCTTGACAAAGCTGGACTTCTTGTTCGTATCGGCAGCCGGAGTAAATTTGATTTGCTTTGAAGCTAAAACGAGAAAGGAGATAAATATATGTATGAATCTTGCACAGCGCATCACGTATTAGAAGGAGACAGACAGATAAAATGTACTATTGCCTGATTGCACTCAATATCGTACACGGTATAATCTGAATAGTCCAAAATAACAATGTCTAAGCTTCTCGAATTGCTTGATTCGCCCGGCCTATTCATGGTGCATATTAATAGGGTCTCTCTGGCTTGCATTTGCTTACGCTTTCTTACCTAGCAGCATTTTCTTCTCTTCCTGTTGCATTTTTAGCCGGTAATCACCCAGGGCTAGCTTCATAACCTGTCGCTTCTTGATGAGGGGCGCCGTTTGGCTCGTTAATGTTTTCAAGTTCTTGGCCGTATCCTCCGCTGTGTTGTTAATTTGTTTAATTTGGTTTTATTAATGTTTTCTTATTGTTATTCCGTTGAGGGCATACCAGTTTTTTGGCTCAGCTTGCCGCTGTCTAGAGCTGTTTGCAATTGCTGGACACACCAGCAGAGCTCCACCTCGAATTGTATGTCGTTGTCGCCATCGAATGTGTTCTTTTTGGGAATCGTCTGAATCGGTGGCGGCTTATTCACCGATTTAGCAGTTTTCCTTCGATGCATGTTTATATGCGGCTACATGTGCGATTGATCAAAATAAAGTTGCACACACACATTCAAACATATCATATGGGACACTTGCGCCTTCACATGCTCGCCATTTTTATGACGTCAATATTTCTATACGATAGATTTTGTTGCATGATGAAAGCGCAGAAAAAATATGTCCAACATTCCAACTAAGCTGAGTATTTTCAAATGCGATATTTTCATGTTTCCATGCAGGTACACATACATGTGTCGTTCAGTAACAAGAAATTCAAGGTCGATGAAAACAAAGTAGATGTAATTTTTTGAAAAAATTAAACATATGCGATTATTAAAAATTTGGCGGTTTAATAATACAACTGTAGTTTAGTTATTTATCGATAAGTATAAGCAGCCCTGTCATGCAATTAATCGTACGGTTTGACATTAAAATCAGGGCTAGCATAAAGTATGTAAATATTTTCTGCAGCCCTGACAGAGGCAGCGTGTTTCCGTTTTTCGTGCAATTCTGCCTTTTTACCATCGTCGCTCGACCAAGGTAGGTTGTTTTGCTCCGTGTCTAAAGTTGAAAAAGATTACTTAAAGTTATTATTCTTGTTTGCATATAGTCGTTTTTGTGAAAAACCTTCAACATGGTTGCCGTAAAGAAACAGAAGAAGGCTTTAGAGAGCACCAATGCGCGTCTGGCGCTGGTTATGAAATCCGGCAAATACTGCCTGGGATACAAGCAGACTCTGAAGACCCTGCGTCAGGGCAAGGCCAAACTGGTGCTCATCGCCAGCAACACGCCTGCTTTGAGGTGAGAACGAACATGTTCTGGTATTGAATTAGAAGCAAATACTACTGAGAAGTAGATTTCCATTACGCCCAAGTATGAACAGCGATAATTAGCTGTTGTTGTAGTTATTGGAACCATATGGAGTCTTCTTTAATGCTGACTGAGAAATATGATTCCAAAATGAAAAATATTGATGGAAACTATGGAGTAGTATAGTCTCAAACAGCAGCAGCAGCCGCCGAAATGTAAGGCAACGCACGTCTCCAAATGGTTCCAGTAACAACACGCACACACACACACACACATGCCCGCACGCACACGTGTGGATGCTTGGGGTAAGAAGAAGTTGTTCTCATTAGATTTGAACAGTTATCATAATTTAAGCTTATGTATATGATGATTTTTGTAATTCCGATCGCCGTGACGAATTTTATTACTAGAGACTCTTTCTGAATGCCAAACGCTATAAATGGCATAGAAAATGCAGACAAGTTTTGGGCTACTATTAAACATAATATTCTTAATGACAATTGCAGGAAGTCTGAGATTGAGTACTACGCCATGTTGGCCAAAACTGAAGTCCAGCACTACAGTGGCACCAACATTGAGTTGGGCACCGCCTGCGGCAAATACTTCCGCGTGTGCACGATGTCGATTACCGATCCTGGAGATTCTGATATCATTCGTTCGTTGCCTGACAATTAAAGGGTTCTCGGTTTTAAATGTAATCAAAACAAATCTTGAAATGGTACTTGTTGTATATTCGAAGGTTTTGTTTGGTCCTACCACATTTTACTGGGTATGATAAATAATAAAATGGGAAAATCACAAAAAACATGGAACAAAAGTTGTCTTCTTTCGTTGAACGTCATGAAACAGTGGGCAGATTAATGTGTATTCGCGTTTAGTGCTTAACATTTCCAAGAGTTTTTACTGCCCGTTTGGGCTTGGCAGTGCCATGAGTTTGAAAATACCTGAAGTTATGGGTTATTTTTAGCTGTTGTCGAATCGATAGGATTGACGAAAAGTTCGCATTATAACATGCAACACCCCACTGTACATTTAGTGATGGATGCCCTGTCGATAACTTTAGAGCCTGCGCTGTGGGGCACACGAGAATTGTGCACATCACTAGCACTGTTTTAAATAGATTTTAAGTAACCTTACGTTCGGTCTTAGAAAAATGGCTTCCGAATATCTGAGTGGCTATCAAATACCGATAATAACAGCAGCAGGAGCCCAGCCGGAGAAGTTTCGCGAGGTTGTAAACATTGAGCTGACTGCGCCAACAACGCCTTCGGTCAGTGCAAAGCGTTTGCTGCGTACCGGAAAAGAAAAGCCAGTGGCAAAAATGGAGACCGATTCAGTTGTGCTGAAAGATAATAAACCAATTCCTACGGTTGCATCCCAGCGCAAGCTGAAAAGGAAACTAAACGAATCAGTGGAGGGCGAGGGCAACAATTTGGCGATTTTTCAGGGCCGTGATGAAAGCTACCCGGACGAGCTGAACAAACTGATTCAGCCGCTGTCCTGTCAATTATGCAAGGCACAGATGACCTCAATGAAAAGCGCCAAGGATCATTATGAGTCCAAGGCACACGATCGTCACATTAGCGCGTGGCTGGCCAAAAACTACACCGAGGTGGGCTTGCAGACGCCGCCCATCAAACGGCTCGTGAAACAGGGCCCCACCGGCCCGAATGCATTCCACTGTAATCTGTGCGACCTGGCTCTCACATCGATGACCCATGCCCGCCAGCACTATGCCGGGCGCAAGCACCAGCTGGTGGTGCAGAAACGTTCAAAGCCATCTGGAGCTGGATTCTACAATGAGGAGGGCAAATGGGTGCGCACTGGCACAAAAGCGGAAGTTGTTCCAGACGACGGCCGCTTCGGCATTGGCGAACTATTCATTAAGGCAGCGGCTGCGACAGAACTGCAGGATGTTTCCGCCAATGGAGAACAGCAGCAGCTGGAAGTTAAGATATCTGTTGTAGATGAAAGCCTCACCTGTAAAGTATGCAAAATCAGCGTAACATCCGCATCGCAAATCAAAATGCATCTCGATGGTGCCAAGCACCAGAAAAATCTACGCAAGCAGATCCTTGAGGAGGAGGCAACCACACTTGACGCAAGCGGCGGCGGCCAGCAGCAGCAGCATTCGCTAGCAGCTGCGGTCACCAACAATATGAATGGAGACCTGTCCATGTATCGTACCCCTTCCGGGTCGTATTATTGCAAGCTATGCAACAAGGCCATGAATCACATATCCATATTGCAGCAGCACTTGCAGGGCAAGAAGCATCTAAAGACTGTGCGTCAGCAGACAGAGAAAACGATCTCCCAATAAGCAATAGACCCAACTATGTATAAATAAAGCAATAGATGCTTACCTCATGTGTCAGCCACGTTCATCATGAATTGTTCCCACATTCTTGCTATTTACACAATATTGTTATACCTCAGCACCTTTTTGGCGCAGACGAATGCGATTTGTAAAATGTTTATTGCCAATTGGATAAAGCAATCTTCGATATAGTATTCTTATCATAGTCGTACTTATACCCCTTTGCAAGGGTATTGTAATCTTGTCACGATATATGTAACGTCTAGCAGACCCCATTAACTCAGTATATAAGTTTGAACAGTATCAAAAGCCGCATCGATATAGCCATATCCGGCTGGCTGTTTGTTTGTTTCTATGCAACCTAGACTAGAGCCCGATCGGATATCTATGTCTTGTCTCTAGCTTATGCTATATATTTTCCTATATATTTTCTACGTCTCCAACATATGTATTTGTGTGAGCACAACTTGATCTAGCACGGATAGCTTATCAAATAGCTTCCATGAGAATTGAGCTCTGCCAGCTTGCAAATTGGATTTATGTGTACAATCAGCGAGGATTTTGAGTGATCAATTTCTTCTTGTTTTATATACGATATGATATATGATATAAACATATAGAAACATACAGACGGAAATGGCTATATTTAGTGATAGGCGCTTATGTACATGTTTGAAGAGGAGCTGCACAGAAGGGAAATTTGATTGTTCAGAGACATTTGTAAAAGTTGAAAATTGAAACATTTGTGCACATATTGAATGTACATCCGAATACGCTAGTCAATATTTTAGTGATAACTATAAAATACGTTTTTATCTCATTGTACGAATCATTTTGTGCTAACTACTTGAGATAACTATATTAAATTAGTTAAAATTATATAAAATATTAAACAGATGCGCGTAAATGCAATTCATTCACAATTTATTTATCGTATATAGTTACATTTTCTGATCATTTTGATTTTTGATTAATCTTTGATTATTTTTCTCTTCTTTGCTATATTCACAAAACACATAGCTTCAAAAATGCACTTTAATCTTAATAAGTAATAAGAGCTACTAAATGAAAGCATTTGAATGCTGGCATTATATACAAGTTTTCAACAGAAGGAGGAAGGGTTAGAGGGATAAAGGGGGGACATTGCTTGTTACTCAATGTTTCACAGCATTTATGATAAATCAAATTGTTAGACACAGAGCCGGTCTGCAGATTGAATCATTCTAGTTTACTAGGAACGACTTTGCCGGATTACTGTGTGGGCGAGAACTCAGTGGGCGCAAGGACGCGGCAGTGCATCTCGCGAATCAATGGCACGGTATAGGCCACACACTCATCCCAGCCGGGTGAGCGCCAGGCCGCCTCTCTGGTCTCCTTGCGATCCTGCAGCGATTTGTAACCTGCAGACAGGGAAACCTTATTAGCTCTTTTCTGATCAACAAAGTAACGAATGTGAACTTGACTTCTTTGGCCGTCACTTACACCAAATGTGATGGACATTATAGAGTCGGCCAATCTGTGAGAAGAATCCGGCAAAGGCCTCATTGTTGTGCTTGCGGAAGTTAATGGCACGCGCCCAGTTGTTGCCCCATTCGATCATGGTGCCCGGGGTCAGTCGATACGATCTGTACGGGCACAAATTGAACAATAAATAGCGAATGGATGGGAATCGGGCATTTTGCAACTTGCCGCATCTCGTAGATGTTTTTGCCCGACCGGCTTTCGATTTGTGGCCAATAGCTGAAGGCCAACAGATATTGCAGATGGCGTGAGCGCAAGAACTTGGAGCGCTCGTTCATTAAATTCAAATACTCTGCATCGTTCCACAGATCCTCTTTGGCCTGGTCGATTTTCTCAAAGCCGCCCGTATATCTCCACAAATGCAGACACTGATCCATGTCGCCCACTTGGACAGTCCATGAGGCGACCAGTTTGCACGATAGGTTCCTCTTCTTCTCATTAATTAGGGCCACCGTATTTTTGCTGTGCGACAGAGAGAGAGAGAGAGAGAGAGAGAGAGATCGGATTGGAGATCTGATCGGATTTGCCACTCACTAGTTATTCAGATAGTTGCCCATGGAATCGGGGCGTACGTTGTGCGTATGCAATGCATATATAATTTCCTTATCGCTCAGCATGCGACTGTGCGATTCCTTTGTCGGCTCGATTTTCCGCACCAGCAGCTTGGAGAACCATGACTCTGAGTCCTTGCAGCTGGCGCTTGTTGACAGCGAGCTGTGAAAGCAATCAAATATAAATACGATATTCAATCAAGTGCTTATCGTGTATTCGCTGGAAAACCAATTCATTTCCGGTACCAACTTACCGGACTGCGGCAATGGGGCCGGGGCCGGCATTGTTGCCCGCCGACAAGATGTTACGTAGCTTCAACATGTTTGCGTTTGCCCTCACGATTCACACGCTCTGCTTGGGATGGGAAACTGTGGGAAATCAGTTGCATGTTATTTTTACTACTGTTATCATTCCAGTCGATTTTTTTCATGATCGTTTTTTTTTTTGCTTTTGTTTTTGCATTGCCCCCGTGTACTTTAGTCAAGGTGAAGTCAGAGTCAGACGAACAAGCGGCGAAAGGAATCGTTTTTCCCATCGATAGTTAATGCCGTTTATTTATATTTGTCCCACCCACAACTGGAATAAATGCCTGTGCCTGGACATTTAGTCCAACAGGTAGATTAACATGTCTTCTTTCTATTTAACTTCGTTGAAAGCGGCTCAAGTCATATTCTTTATGCAGCTTTTAGTACATAAATACATATGTAAATATACCTATGTATATATATATATACCTATATACATAGGCCTTATCACTGGGCAATGCAAAAAATTGTACACACTGTTTAGCTATAATTAAGACACTTTAAGACCCACATTTTATGCGTTGCAGGCTGTTTTTTAAAAATAAAATAATATAAAAAAACTGATATACTTGACTAAATGTTGATGTTATGTATTTAAACAAAAAGAAAATATAAATTCGTGCTATAAATAAGTTTGCGATTGCCTTTAAAAATATCGATCGGCATGTTGATTGCATACGATAGATTTGCAAGCGTTATCGATAGTTGGCAAATTGGCAGCCCCCAAAAATAAGTTATATTTGATTTATCAAATTACAGCTTGTTATTTTCATATATTGCTGCCAATATATGAAAAAGTTATTACCAATTATGTGCAAAATCAAATTGTATAAAATATAGTTGTTAATCTGCATTGAAAAGCCCATAGCCCAAGTTTCTTTTTTGAGCATACAGCTTAGATGCCAATTAAATTGGAACTAGCGCGAACATTCCAATTAGAATTTACAAGTTCTAAGTTGGAAATCTAACTGTTTGATTTCCCATTGCCATTTAATGAGTCGGACAAAAGCAGACAGCTACGAAATGAAAAAGAACAGACTATAAATGAAAATAAATTAAACTAACTTTAAATAATAAATAAATTCTAATAAATTTGTGTAAATAATTATTGAAATATGAATGCATTTAGTGTGGACATTTGATAATCAGGGACAATCGATAGTACCCACACATAGCACAGATTGGGGATTATTAGGAAGTTCCTTAAATTTGATGAAAGAAAACAATATTGGATAGATTTTATATTTGAAAGTATGTATTTTGATTTACTTGTAATATAGCATGATAATCGTGATAATACATGATTATCGCAATTTAACAATATTGGGGGGATTCTCGGGATTCTCATTAATCCACCCGAATAGTTTACCGTTAACTAAGATCGTGATGTATACAAATCAATTTGAATACAATACTTTAACTATACAATTGGGCTAGCAGAATGTGGGGAGGAGGGGATACAAAAGATGCATACATATATAGGTTATATGTTTAGGAGGCTTACATTTCAGATAAGTTAAAAATCCTAACGTCTGCCATTTTACAATATTTACAAACATACTAATTGCCAAAATACACAATTAAATGTCAAAAACTGATGTAAGTGAAAGTTGAACTTGTACTTACACTCAAAACGAAACAGATTAACAAATTTTATTTGATTTTTTTTTTAAAACATATGTTATATAATAATATATATATATAGTTCTTGGGGGATTACTTAAACTGATATTCAGAATTTTATTAAACAAGTTGTCGACTTTATTTTATTAAGAAGAATATCAATGAAAGTCGTGTAAATTGATATAGAAAATTCTCTCTCTCTCTCTCTCTCTATATATATATATGAGTGTTAATTTGTATGTATACGAATATTTGTTGGACAAATCGGTCAGTTTAGCAGTTACACAGCGTGAAGCATACACATACACATACACATACACATATGGAAATAATTGGAAATGCTCTATTTTAGTATTTCACTTTTTTTTATGGTATTTTAGTCGTATCTGTTTGTTATTATTACTATATAGTAAATGATCCGATGCTACAAGTACAAATTCCTTCTCATCAGGCATTCATCGATTTGATATTATGAAACTGCGATGAATGGCTCTTGAGAACATAAAACCAAATAACAATGATGAAGAGACTCCACGAGAGCGAGAAGCGGCTGTCGGATCTGTGTGCTAAGTTGTGTTGGACTGCGGCGGGTAGTTCTCCTGAAAATCCAAAATTTTTACCATGATTAGGGCTAGTTATGTTTTTAAGGATTTCAATTGTAGATATTACCCGTAAGTACTTGAACTTGTACAATTACAGTAAATAGTCTGCCAAGTGAACAGGAATAGTTGCCACTATCTGAGAGTTTGGCATCTGGTATGGAAATTCGACTATTGAGCCATTTATCGGATACGCTGCAAAATAAATGAAATGAATGGAAATGGAAACATTATGAAAAATCGCACATTAAGTTTCATTCCATTGGAAACATACCTGGAACGTCTATTGGTCAGTGCTGGCAGCGGTTCCTCGTCCTTGGCCCATGTTATGAAGTTCGTAAAGTATTTCTCCAGCTCCTGGCTCGAGAATGTGCTAAATGTTTGATTCGCATCGCCGATCAGATTTAGTTCGCTGCCCGTCTCGTTCAGTTTGTTGGCTGAGCCGCCCAAATCCGTGGATTTGAGTATGTTGTTGCGCTCCTTCTGGAAGAAATTCCGAGATATTTGACACTGCAGATCCACAGTGCTGCCGGACTTGTAATATCTGTCGCCCACATCCCGTTCATGCTCATCGATTATCCTTAACGGCGGCTCTGCACGGAAAGCAAGTCAGACATTACGCCGATTAGTTTATTGGGGCTATATATGGTATTACCCAATACGGTCAGGTTTGTGGTGAAGACACGCGGAGGATGCGTTGAGACCTGGCACATATAGATGCCAGCATCCTCCCTTTGCGTTGGGTTGATCATCAGGCGCCAGTTGTTCGGATACTGAAACTTGACTCGTATGCGTGGATCCCCGCTATATGTGACATTTCCAACGGTAAGCAGCGACACCTTCTCTGTTGTACGCCTCACCCACATTACCTGCAATTTCGATACTTTAAGTCCATTTCGACAGCGCACAGAGCTGTATTTGCGGTGAAACATGAAATAACTGGGCGCGATTAGCATACAATGCATTGATTGTCTTGGCAGCGTTGCCATCGGGTTCAAAAATGTTATGTATACGCTGCCAGCTATTTGCAGAAATTCGAAATTGAATTTGAAACGGTTCTTTTTTGTTAACTGGATTGAACAGCGTTGCCATCGGTATGCTTCTTAAACGTTGCCAGCTATTTGCATAAACTTGAAATTGAATTTGGCGCGAATTCTAAATGCAAGCATTTTTGCTCAAGAAACAAACGGGCACACTGAGCTGCTACAGCTGTTTTGTGTGGCTTGCAAAGGGGATTCCAGGAATTGGCTTAAGACTGCGTGCTTTTTTAATACCCTTGCAGAGGGTGTTACAATTACAGTAAATAGTTTAGAGAGTTTGGCATCTTTTACAGGAATTCGATTATTTATCCATTTATCGGATGCGCTGCGAAATAAATTGTAATTTTATTTTTTTCTTGGGATAAAATGTTTAACGCCTTGAAGGAGACATCTCCAACCCCGAAAAGTATATACATATGTATACTCCAGATCAGCATCAACAGCCGAGTTGTCCGTTTGTCTGCTTTTATTCGAATACGTCCCTCTCTCTCTCTGTTTTAAAGCTATCTTTCTCTTGGAGGTAGTTCGTATGCCGGAAACAGTTCGATCGGTTCACTATATCATATAGGTGCCATAGAAACGATTGGTCGAAAAGTTGGTTCTTACTGGTTCTTACTCCTGTTTTCTAAGATATTTTTATCAAACTCAGCTTCACTTTTATCACATATTTTCAAAAAGGAAATGTCTGCAAGGGTATTAAATCTTCGGCGTGTCAAAGATATCCCTACTTTCTCCTTTTCTTATATTTTGAACACTGATAAAAATGAGGCAATTCCCAAGTAAACTCGAATTCGAGAGATTTCGATAGTTTCTGTTGCTCTCACAATGAAATCCAAAAGAAATCCTTGTTAGTGCTCCTGCATCAGGAAACTTTCAAATCAGACCAACAGCTGATTGTGGTCTAAGCCAATTAATTTGCTTATCAATCAGTTTATAAGCCCGCTTACCGTCTTATCCTTGAGCATGCCGACGCGACAGTTGAGCACAGCTTCCGTAAATAGATGTACTGCAGAGACGAGAGTCTTGCCCGGATCAACTAGGTTCGATGGCTCCTCGAAGAACGGACCATAGTGGTTCTCATGATGATACTTGCTGCGAAATGTGCGCGATCGTTCCGCATCAGCGGAGCCGCCAACAGTCCAGTGGTTCCTGGAGCGTGTGGCATCGATGGGTTGCTTAATGGTGCTTCTGATGCTCTTGGTCGTGGCCGCCGCTGCCGTCGCCAGGCCCGTGGACCCGAGATCTACAGCATTATAATTCTTAGCCGTGGTGCCATTCCCATTCCCGATCCCATCGCTGTCAAGCGCAGTTCTCATTGAGGTCTCGCTTCCCGTTGTCAGGCGGACAGTTGTGAGCGTAGTAAGTCCAACTTGGGCTCTGGCTGTGGGCAAGGTCGGTATCGCCTCGGCTGGCATCGGTGAGACGTCGCGTCGAATTGCGGCTGCCGAGTCCGCAGCGAGGAATGATAGAGATTTGGTGGTGGTATTATGCTCATCAAAATAGAAATTATTTTCTGTGCTGTTATTCTGTATGCTCAGGGTCGTCGATATCGATGCACTGGTCGCTGCTGTGCCTGGCCGGAAGAAATTGAGAGAATCGACCCCCCCACCAGATTATTGATATATATGTATGCAAGAGAGTGTAATTTATGTGCATATGCCGGATGCCATTGCTCTATCATTACGCTTCCTCGGGCAATGTAGGATATGCAAAGGGCACTCGCATTACAAACACATATTTACTTGGTCCCTCTGATATTGGACCCGCCATGGCCCAACTTGCCCCATACTTACACAGGACACAACGAAACTGAAATCCAATCACTGTGACAACGGCGAGCAGCCGAACGAGTCTCAGGCTCGGGCTCAGGTTTATGCCCGGGCTATTCTGTAACTGGGAAGTCCGTGGGAGCTGGTGGGCCGCGACTGATGCAGATGCTAATGATGTGTTATTAACTTTTAAACGCCTCATCCTTTGCACGGGATGACGTGACTTTGATAAACGGGCCTCTTGAAATCAGAAACCTTCATTTTATTCCCAAAACGTAGCTGCCCTCAACGCATCCAGGCGTTATAGACAGCATGAGCCGTGCATCTCAAGCTTGCCGGTCTACATGGGAAGTTCTTTTCAAGATTTTCTGTTGGATCGACTGGAATCATACGAAAAAAAAGGGTTTCGGTTAAGTTGGGTTGGGTCTAGGCCAGGTTAAGCAGGTTGACAGAGAGAAAGAGAGGGAAAGGGGGAGATTAAGTGTAAGTGGAGAAAGAGACAGGCAAATACCCCATCAACAAGTCTATAAAGAGGGCGAGGAGGAGAGAGATAGAGACAGGGAGAAAAAATGAGTGACAGAGAACTATGAGGCTGGGCTGAAACAACGCCTATAAAACCCTATCAAGAGAGAGAGACTGAGAGAGAGAGAGAGAGAGAGACAGAGAGGGAGAGGCAGAGGGAAAGAGAGAGGTACATGGGGCTAGGCCAAAACAATCATTATGAGACCCCATCAACAAGTGTATAATGAGAGAGAGACAACAAGATATGGGGCTGGGCTGAAACAGTGTCTATAAAATACCATAAACAAGTCTATAAAGAAAGAGAGAGAGAGAGAGAGAGAGAGAGAGAGAGAGAGAATGAGAGAGAGAAGGAGAGAGAGAAAGAGAGATAGCGAGATCTGGAGCTTGACTTAAACATCGTATATTAAAACCTCATCAACAAGTTTATAAAGAGGGAGATAGAAAGCGAGAGATAGACAGAGAGAAGGAGGCAGAGAGAAAGAGACATGGGGCTAGTCTAAAACAGTCTCTTTAAAACTCCATCAACTCTTCTTTTAAAAGAGAGAGCAAGTGGAAGAGAGAAACAACCCCCATCCATAAAACAGTTTGTGTTGATTGTCCGATAGATGATACTGGACCGCGTTTGATGAAACCGTTATTTTGATATATAGAAATAGGATTATTTTAGGGTAGACCTTTTTTTTGGGTTAGGTTAGGTTTTTGCTATAATTTGATCATGTTCCAAGCACAGTCCAAGCTCAGCTAAAAGCTGAATTTTTTATTTGGGCTTAAATTCATTTGAAAATCTTTCCTCTTTTTTTAAGCAATCTCGGTTAAAAATCAATCAGAGAACAAGTTTGACACTAATCGGAAAGCTCGTTCCCTGGGGGTGAAAAACTGTTTGTTTGTTTCGAAAGCGTTGCATACAAAATTGATAAATATTGAAAAGTCCGGCAAATAGAAGGAAAATCGAATTAAAAATGTAATGAAATATACTTTGTCCGGGCAACGTGTCCCCCGAGAGAATCGCACAGTTAACGTGCAAAGGTGTAAACTGCGTTGCGTCACTTATTGATTCAGCTTCAGCATCCCGCTGTTGTGGTTGCGAAAACAGAAAGCTTGTTATTTTTTCGTTGTTTTATTTTCTATTTTCTATTTCCTTTTTTTTTCTCTCTTTTTTTTTGATTTGTATCAAGAAACTGATTTGAAAGCGAGTTTTTATTGCCGTAATACAGATGAATAAAACGAATTAAAGTTTCTTCCTACGGCAAGTTGTTGTCTCCTCGACCGACGGCGACGTCGTCATCGTCGTCATCGCTGGCGTCCATCATAGTTTATGTCCCGTTATCCCCCGCCCCGTTCGCCCCGCTCGGCCCGTTGTCCACAATGTGCTTGCTTATTACATTTCTCTCAACTTTCATTTCCACTTTTGTATCGGCTGTGTGAACGCTTGGGGCGTGGTAGCGGGGGCGGGGGCGGGGGCGGGGGCTAGGCGTTGCCGGCGCTTGCCCTTGGCTCAAGACATAATCACCGTAATAAATATTATATTAGTGAAGTTGTTGTTGCTCTTGTTCTTGCTGACATTCGCCTCTGCTCTCTGCTCTCCGTTGGCTTTTGTTGTTTTTTTTTTGTTGCTGTTATTGCTGTAGTTAGCTGTTGTTTTGTTTTGTTTCTTCCTTCTTGGTTCTTTTTTTTCAGTTGTTGTTTCTTCTTCTGTTGACATCTGATTTTGCCATTTGCTGCGTTATTTTATTTTAAAGGGCGCACCGCCTCGAAACTATGCACAGCGATAACAAACGGAAGGCTTAAAGCCTTTTGCGTATTCTAATTGCACTTGATGGGCGGACCCAGAAGCCCACTGAAGAGATGGGGTAGGGGGAGGGGGGTATGGGGGGGGGGGGGACACGAAGCGTACAGGATTTTCTCATAACATAGCAGCAATAAAATCTTAAATGAGCTCTATGGCGACGCTTGTACAGCAAAATTTCATTTTCTGAAATTCTCGTGCTGCTCTCAGTCTCAGCTCTCGGCTCTCAGCTGTCAGCATCGTCATCATCTTTAGGAGCAACATCATCATTAGCTCGAGAAAAAGAACTGTAATCTGTACAACTCTGAGTTCCAGCTGCAGACTGTCACGTTCCTGTTTTCTTTCGCTCTCTCTTTTATTTGCCCAGACCCAGACCCAGACCCGGACCCAGAAGCAGAAGCAGGCCCAGCGTCAGCATTTCCTTTGCCTTACCTGACTTTGACTAACTAGCTCTTAACGCTTAGCATATGCGTCCATGCTACCCTCGGAATCTGCATGCGTAGCCACATACATATGCACATGTGTATGTATGCCTATTCGTACGTATTTATGTATGTATGCACGTTTGTATGTATGTATGTCGCAGGGCACCTGCTGTGCCTCATTGAGTGCAAAACGTGCTTTGTTTTGTTTCGTACGCATTACGCGTAAGTCTTGTACGCATTTTATACTATACCCCCCCCCATCCCCCCATCGTCCCATCCCCCTGGCACCCGTAGCCAACACCCGTTGTGTTTATTACACCAGATTCTTCTTGTTTTACGCGTATATATTCAGATTAGAAACTTCTTCAGGCGCCTACGGCCGGTTGACATCTTGGGATTACGACTGTTCTCAACCGACGCGCTAACTTTGTTGACTTCACTTCGAAACACGCACACACACACACACACACACACACACACACATACATACATACATTCGAGTACGTGTGGATGCCTGTGTATGTGTTGTTGCGGTGTGTTTGTACGGTTAACGGAATTTAACAAGTTTGCGGTTTTCGGTTTCGGCATGTGGTACATTTGTCTGCTTATCAAAGCCGAAGGCCTTGTGGAGTGATATACAGAGGTTAGCCTAATGTTGCTTTCCAACACTAATTTGTAGCGCATACGCAACACGAATAGGTGTGTGCATGTGTGCGTAAGATTTGCTTAAACCAATTAAAGCTATAAATTATGCATCGAGATGTGTTAAAGGCGTGTATCCATAGAAATCGGATATATATTACTAAATCATAATTTGTTGCTTTTCAACACTATTTTATGGCGTATGCGTAATATTGATGCATAAACGCAATTGAATGGATGTGTACTTGTGTGTGTAAGATTTACTTTGAGCAATTTATGTTATAATTCACACATCTAGATATGTGGGACTTGTAACCATAGAAATCGGAAATATTGCTATATTGTTATATTAAAAAAATATGATATTGTAGATATATATTATTAGTAAATTTATTTCGAGTAGATCCTTTTAACTGCTCGTTAGATAACAAAGAAGTTAATTCTTAATCTGTCTGTATATAGCTAGAAATATTGAATTGGGTATATTACAATAATATATATGCATATAGATATTTTTAAAAGAAAAGACTTGCCTTAAACATTTAAGTTAAACTTGACTTGAAACGGCAGTATTTAGTGCTAAATACTGGACCTTTTTTGTCAATAAACCTTCATAATATTCACATTTAAATAGACTTAAGCTATTTTTTTTTTCTAGCCCAGTTAGCTTTAGGCTTTAAAGCCCACATATGTTGAACTGTGATCAATTTAGCAGAATTAAGAATGAGGAATTAAAAAATGTAGGCATATATTATATTATTGTTATTCTCTTTGAGTATCCCGTCATAGGGCTAAAATATTAAATTTTCCAGTCAATTGTTCAATTTGATCTGTGTTTAAGCAAAAAAGCTACTGAAAATGTTAAATGGCAAGACTTTGTGCAATATCTTGGCCAAATTAAAGAGCTATTTGAGAAGTTTCAAATCATATTAACAGGCACATCCTCATGGAACTAATGTCCTTTCATTTACTATGCAAATATTATTGCTTGGAAGGCCATTTAAATGTTTTAAATAAAGTATGATATTGTTTCACTTATCTCCACTTATTAAGCCTTGAATCTTTGGATTTTGCTCAACTCGGCGAGGCAACGAACCTGGTTCGAGCGCAATTTACCGTAAGCTATGTAAATGACATGAAAATTTCTGTGGGGCATGCAACAACACTTGAATAATATGTGTGCACACATACATACACACATACGCGCACACCTGCCTCAATGTATTTGCACTTTACCACACACCGACGTAAATGTTGGCTTAACCAAACTAATTGTTTTAATGTGAATAAATTATTCACACCACATTAATCAAAAATTTATATTTGCCTGACTTTGATGGGCTACCTCAACCGAATTACATTTAAAATGAGTTAATTAAAGCACGTAGTTTTTGCGAAAGGAGGCGGACCAAGGGGGGGGGGGGGGGGAGAGCGAGAGAGAAAGGGAGAGCAGCGGAAAGGAAGGCATTAACGAGCTGCGATTCTTAAAAAAAATTGAAATGGTATTTCTTCATATTATTATAGAGCTAAAGGTACAGAGTCGGGGAGAGAAAAAGTGCGAGAGAGAGAGAGAGAGAGAGCGAGAGAGGGGGAGATTGAGAGTGAGAGGAGAGAGAGATAAAGAGATAACCCAACCGAAAGGTGACAAAAATTTTGATTTAATCAAGGAAAGAGGAAAGAGAAAAGATAGCGAGAGAGAGAGCAAGAGAGAGAGAGAGAGATAAAGAGCAAAAATAATAGAGAGATAGAGCGAGAGAGTTGAGAGAAAGAAACCAATTTTGTGGGGACTTCAAACTAACGAAATCTACAAATACTTTGCATCAATGACGAAAAGAGAGAGAGAGAGAGTGAAAGAGAGAGGGAGATGGAGAGAGAGAGAGAGAGAGAGTGAGAGAAAGAGAGATATGGAAAGGAAGTAGAAAGATATTATCCAAAAATCCTATATGCGAAAGACCCAATCAATTCCCCAAGACACCAATTCTTTTTTCAGGTTCACCTAGAACCGAAAACTTAAGAAAAAACAAGAAGAACAAAAGTTTGAGCGAGAAAAAGTGAGCACATTTAAATTAACTGCTCTATTATTCCAGAGATTCACATAAATTTAGAATTATTTTATCGGATTTCACTTAAACAATTTTACAGTCGCGAAAAACTTGAATTGAAACAAAATTAAATGGTCTGTCGAAGAAATATTTTTGAATACAAGCTTCATATCTTAAGGTATATACTAGTATATACCTAGAAAATACTTAAAGATTTGTAGCTTGATTAATTAGGCGCACAGATCGAAGCACAGTTGCACATTGTTCCATTCAAAATTTCCGGCGAGGGACGTTCATAGATCGAAAGTTTTTCTATTCTTTTTATTAGTTTTCATAAAGTTTTACAAATAACGGAACAATAGGCGCCTTGGGCTGCAAGATGCCGGCGCCAGGTTAAATATCCGGCAAACACAAAAACAAGAAGAAGAAAAAGAAGAAGAAGAGGTAGAATAACTGTAAATGTTTGAACGGGATGCAGCATTAAAAGGACGCCGACGGAGACGGATGCAGCAGCAAGTGGATAAATCTCCCGTCCATTTGTGTGTGTGTGTGTGTGTGAGTGTGTGTGTTAAATGAGTTTGAACAATTTAATTGCTATAACTTTCACTAACCCGGCTTAAATTGTTTTTATAATTTGTATTCCCAAAATCGGCTAATGCGATTAGATGCGAATTGCGGCAAGTTTTTGTATATATTTTTTTATCCTTTTCGGCATTTGCGACACTCACATCACTCTGGCACTTGTTTGCATTTGGCAAAAAAAAAAAACAACAACAACAACATCAAAAACATTAACAAAAATTGAAAAAAAGAACTTGTGTTTTTAACGCGCGTAACGGTATTTGCTCATTAACTCTTTTGGTTTTTGGTGGAATATTTCAGCTAGTTTCTCTTTGCATCATTTTTTTTTAAACTGTTTTTTTTTTTGCTCTTTTTTGTTTTCTGTCTTGCCTATTTACGCTGCTCGAAGTTGTTTGTGTTCTTACTGGGTACTTGACAGCGAGACGACCACACAAGAGGCGACAAAGACGACAATTGAATTTTGATGTTTTTGCCAGTGCGGGGCCAGCACGTGGGCATCGCTTATCCTTGAAAACAGTAATGAACTGTCGTTCGCAAAATTACAGACACATTGCGAAGCATCCAAATGAACAGCTCGGCTGTCATTGAGTGCAAGCTCTCTGTTCTCTGCACACTCAAACTCTCCAACTAACGGTTCACTCAACGATGCTCTCTACTCACCACGGCTGCGTTGGCGTCCACCTAAGTGGGGAGGGTGCCAATGTGTCCCAAAGCTTTGTGCAGAGCGAAGGGGTGCATTGAGCATCTGCTCAAGGGATGCTCATTTGCGCTCAATTACATTAAACTGCTTTGCATTTTTCTGAGTCCATTTGCTTTTCACTCCAATCAGAGTATTTTCGCATTATACAAAACACAGTTGGGACTTTTCAGGCAAAGGAAATTCTCTGTGAATTCTCTTCCAGCAGACAAAGCGATTCGCTTTCGCGGTAATCAAAGCGAAATAAGATCGTATACCATAAAAATGTATGTTAAAAATCGCAACATAATGCCCGATCCCATAAAGCAACTATATTCTTGGCTATGTTTGTTTGTCTATCAAATTTGGAATCTGATTTCTGGAACTCTGGTACACACAGATCAGGTTTATTTTAAGCTATCGATAGCTCGCTTTTTGTTCTTCAAAATCGATAACTATCGATTGTCAAGCATGTCTCGGAGATTTAAGCACCCAAATGAACGTCATTTCGACTTCTTTCATTGTGTGTGGCCAATGGAAGAAGAAGCACGGTCGCTGTTCTATCATTACCTGAAACCCTCTTGACTCCTAGAAGTTAGTTTTGAAACTCAGTAGACGCCTCTAAAGTTTTCAATTCGCACATTACATCTATCTATATGCTTTCATATAGAAGTCAGTCACAGCCAAAACAAATACAAAAACACAGCATAACAAACAAAAGAAAATATTTGAATTGAAAACGGGTAATTTTTAATTATTCAATTACCTGATTGGCCACCATGTCCAAGCGCAACAAGGAGGGGGACGATGCGCTACGAAAGAAACAGGCTAAATTTCGTTTCAAGAGATTGGTCCGAGTCGCCTTCGCGAACCACCAATGGATCAGCGAGGTGGACGATCAGGGCATTACCTTGAATGTGAAGAAGAACGTGGCCATGCTGGTCCGCAAGAAGCACAAGACTGGCATTTTGACAATGGCGGTAAGTGGATACACCTTATACACACACACACACACACACATATATATATATATATATATCTGCCATTTGGATTTCTCACCGATCCGGGCATCTTGCAGCAAAAAGGCCTGCTAGCCACCCGGCATCACACCCGGTCGATTGCCGAGCGAAAGAAACTATGCACAATTGTCGCTGGACTCGGCTGCTTTACCCAAGTGCCACCGGTACGATCTATTTAAATATCATTAGTCATCTAAAACTCTGGACTTAATCAACTCCTAATGCGCATTCACAGAAGATCCGAGCTCGTATGGTGCCCTACCTACACTTTATGGTCGTCAGTTCGGGTCGCACCCTGATGAAGGAGGGCGATGTGCCGACTTGTGTTTACTTTGTGGTCAGCGGTGAGGTCGAGATGTCCAGAAGGATATGGAATAAGGTAACAAAAGACAAAAATTATGCATTTACCCGAAAGCTCTATTTCATCTGGCATGTGTGGCAGATCACCCGCAAGTTCGTAACAAAGCCTGAGGCATTCTTTGGACCAGGCGACTGGATCGGCGAGATTGAGCTATTGGAGGATGATCTGAGAGTGAATACTTATAAGGCCACAAGTAGCTGAACAAAAAGCGAATCTTTACTCAAATGCTGATCGACATTTTGCACTCCGTTTCAGCTAATTGCGAAATTCTGGTACTAGATGACTTTGACTTCAAGACGTTGCTGAGGCCGCATGTGAAAAAGGTTTGGATCGAAAAGAAGAAGGCGATTGCCTCGCTGAGCTATCTGAAATTCTTGACTGATTCACAGGTAAGTCTCGAGTGTATCTGAAATAGAAACAAAGCTAGGTGTCACCAGATTCAGTTGTCATTTAATCCATTCGCCCACAGATTGTGAGTGCCTGCAAATTTGGCATCTTACGTCAGTACGATCCCCTGAGCACAATATATTCCGAGGAAAAGGACAACATACTTCATGTGCACTTCGTTCTGAGCGGCGAATGCGTTCTATTGCAGTGCCTCCACATGAAGGTATGTTATTAATGGAATATTCGCTCCCCCGATTCGAATCGAGTATGTAGAGTACACCCGCCACTTATGCAGGTGTCCAATGTGAAGGGCGAAGTCCAGTATGAGCTGTCCAAGGTGATCGAGGAGGACTCGGACAACGATGCCGAGGACGACAAGCCGGAGCCATTCGATGTTAGGGAACTGTTGCGCTCGAGCTCATCGCTTGACGAGGCTGGCTATAACAAAAAGAAGGAGGTTTGAATGAATATGAATTTCAATTTGAATACCCAACTAGTTGCGGCCCCTTTCGAATACAGAAACGCAAGGCGGAGTTCGCCAAAATTGAGGCGCACTGCAAGATCTTGAACCAGAAACAGAAGCCCGTGGACGAAACGGCAAATTTGCCGCGCATAACGCGTCAGTCGCATCATTTCAAATCAGTTTTTGAGGAGCGATTGCTTGGCGATGACATTCAGCTGGAGGATTACGACGAAGCCTTTTGTTCCTCGGATAACGACGATATCAATTATCCCGGTCAATCCCTGAACCGGGAAATGCCCAGGCGATCAAGTCGACAAAGTAAACAGAGCAAACAGAGCAAAAAGAGAGAGCCGATCAACATGGAAGTGGAGTCTGAGGAGTCGGAAATATATACCGCCTCCTCGTCGAGCACGTCCAGTGTGCGAGTATCTGTCAAATCCCTGAAGCCTCACGTAAATGTCCATCTTTCACTTAATACACACTCGTTCGATGCATTATTCTCCCATACACTTCCTGGCACAGAAAGATGGCAACTATGCGACCCACTTTGTTGACGTCGGTTCCATGACTTTTGGCGGCCTGTTCGGCGTGGGCGAGAAGGGGGATCATCGCGTTGTGATGGCCCGAACGACAGTACAGTGCCTGCTGATACCACGCTACTGGCTCATGGAGGAGGAACAGAATCAGGGTCACATCTGGCAGCGTATGCGCTTCTACTTGGATCGCTGCATACCCTCGCGAGAGACGCTCTTCCAGGACTTTATCAAGACACGTAAGTGGGCGCAGTTCAAGAACGATTGTGTCGAGCCGTTTACGCACTCGGTCACAAATCCGACCAAAATCGAGGATATACCCGTCATAATACGTATCGTTGAAACAAAGGATTCGGGGCCCGATCCTCGCGATCCTTAGCTCGTTGGGCTCCCAATTGCAATTCCAAAATTCTATATTAAATTTCTTTACTTTTATCAGATCTGCGTTGAAATTCTTTTTAATTCAATAATTTGCATTTTTAACGTTTTTGTACATAGCTGCCGTAGTTTTTTTTTTCCCATATCACGTATAAAAAATTAATTATTTTTTTAATTATTATTATTTAATAAATTTATTTTAGTTTTTTTTTCATTCCATTCTTATTTAGTTGGAATTAAAATAAACGAAACATTTTCTTATTAATTGTAAGATATTACCCGTTGTCGCGAGGTTCAAATGAATAATGTTCAAATATCCTTCTACATATTCGCATTTGTATTAAAATGCAAAATGATATTGAGCTTCACAATTTTCTGGCCAATTTGGAGCTCATAAATCTTAATTTAAACTCAGGGAACGCATTGCCCACGATAAGTGTGGACACAAACCCTTGTAGCCAAGCCCAATACCAGCAAAAACCAAATAATTTCTTCATTAAAGCTGAATCAAAAATCTATATGACTTGCTGTTTTTTTTGCTGCTTGTTTGTATATTTTCAAAGCTTAACTATTTTAGTTAGTTAATTGCTTGATTTTACGGGTTGAAAATGCATATTACGATAAGAAAGTACCATTAAGTATTTGTGAATTTCCCACCAAGTAAGTTTTGTGAACTTCAGGCCAAGACATAAAACAGCTAAATAAGTATTATTCCCCTTGAGACGAAGCTTATGTAGATTATTGATTGGGGAAATTAACGGACAGTATAAATTCATGTAGGCAACCCAGTTTTGGGCACTTGTAAATTTCCTACTGAGGAAGTTTCTCATATTTTTAATCTAAGACAATAACACGTAAATCCTCCAGAAGTGCACACTTGCAAAATAAAAATTGCTATTGGGTACATTAGTCCCTTAAAAAAGATTTGTGAATATTAAGCCAAGACATAAGCCACATGGTATTAGCCCTTCAGCTAAGTATTCAGTTTAAGTATTTGAATGGGAAAATTAACAAAGGTGATTTGCCCTTACGATATAAACGGTGCCATTGGGCATTTTTAAATTCTCCCATAATTTTAAGCTTATGTTTATAGTTGACGCTTTGAGCGGATAAACGGATATTATGGTATCTAAGCAGCGCACACTTACGATATAAAAAATACCTTTGGGTATTTGTGAACTTGCTACTGAAAAATTTTGCGTACTTTAAGCCAAGACAAGAACCGGCAAATATAACATATTATTTTTTGGCTGAAGCTTGAGTTAATAGTTAAAGCATTTGTATGGGAAAAGGGACGGATAAAAAGGGTACATAAATGAATTTGCTACTATAAAAAGTGGAGAACTTTAAGCTAAGACAAAAAGTAGCAAATGTAAAATATTTCCACTTGGACTGATGTATGAGGGAAGTCATTTCCATGGGAAATAAACGAAAACGAATTGAGCAAGAATGGGAAATCGAAAGGACCTACGATATAGAAAGTAGCATTGGGAATTTGTGAATATCCCACTATGGCTTACCCCTACTTTGGGACAGTGCTATCAATAACGGTAAATTCTTTACTGGGAAATCCATTTAAGGAGAAATAAAGTTTAATAAAAATTCTAAAAGAAATAAGAATAAATATTGTAAAAAGATGTAAAAAATGCATATAAAAATGAAGCGAAGTCAAGTGGACCATGTGTTATAGTTATATTCCTCATTCTCCGCACAGAGATTGGAGTAATTGGGATTGCGACCCCTGATGCACTCAGAGGCCGGCGAGCCGGCCCTATAGATCGGATTGTTGCGCACATTTGTGACCGCATAGTTGCAGGCGAGCAGAGTTGACCCCAAACCGTTCGCGTCCGTGTACCGAGCAATCGCACAGCCAATGCGATTGTTGCGCTCATTCACCATGGTCGTAAAGTGCCCGATGGCCCTGCGAATGCCAGAAGATTACAAGCTGACAAAGCAGATAGAGAGAGAGAGAGACAGAGAGAGAGAGAAAGAGGGGAGCGGTCAATTGGGGCATACGCACGGTCCGGCACGTGGCACATGGACTTCCGTGTCTGCGCTGGTCGCCGAGCGATGCTCCTCAAACCAGGCTGCAATCCGCTGGCGCAGAAACGCGGCCGCATCGATGCTGCGCGTATAGAGAACGCTCAGGTTCTGGCCCGCATAGCGATAGGTGTTCGTGTTGCGGCACTCGTCGTGCGCCATGCGGCACTGCAGCGTGTTGTAGGCCGCCACCTGGGCGAGCGTCGAGTCCCATGCCATGGTGGCCATGTGCAGGGCGCTGGGAAAGCCAGCCAGGCCGCCGCCGGCCACTAGATTGCGGCGATCGTTGTGCTCCTTCAGTATAAGGGGTATGTGTGCATCGATTGGGACGAATTCGCCGCGGCAGCCGCTGGCGAATTGCTGAGCTTGCTAACGGTTAATACACGCGCACACACGCAGAGGCCACAGATAATTGGCCACGCCCACTACTTACACCGCTATTGCCACACACGACATGACGCAATCCGGCCGGACAAAGCGCCGGATCACAGTAATTCTGCGCCACGGCCAATTGGCCAAAGCCGCCAAAGCAGCCAAAGCAGCCGCTCCACACGAGCACAAGCATCAGCCTGGTCCCACAAAAGGGCGGGTGGGTGTGGCGCGTCATGGGCGATTTGATTAAAAGTGCAGCACTTTCTATGCGTGCACCGCCAGCCGAGCGGTATTTATAGTCGAAAAGCAGCCTGTGCCCGATGCTGCCTCCAACAAGCGCCCGTGCTGACAATGACAATAACAATGACAATGACAATGACAATGACAATCGTAAAGACAATGGCATTCATGCATTCCATATCTAGGTCCATCGAGACATCTGCTGTTTATGCCTCTATACAAATCAAGACGGAACAAAAAATTAAAACCAGGCCCAAAACACCCGCTGATTGTTCCATTTACCACACGCACGCCTCTGTGAGTGTGCGTGTGTGCGTGTGTAGGCGTATGCGTAATAAATTTGCCCGCAGCTGTTGTGCACACCTTGCCCACAGCCAGCACCCGCCCTCCGCCGTCCGTCATAATGAGCTTCGCATTTGCCGCACACATTGCGCTCGCGAACATCCGGCGTTTTACGGAAATGTCATTTGGGTTTGCCGCTTTCAGGTCAAGTCTGGCTAATTGGCATAACATCATATAATCATTTTGTGTCGGGCGCGAGATTGAATGTAACTCTTACGACTCTCTGTCCGCACCCAAAACTGATTTTCAGGATAATTTCGCTATCTTGAAATTGTTTTTGGAATCGATCGAGAGTAAGCTCCGATTGACAAACACAAGCCATAAAAGCACCTGATAGATCCAGTTGCTATTTCGTAATCAACCTGATCCAAAATGTGGAAAATCTAACAAATCATATACATACATATGTTTAAATGAATGTATGTATGTATGTACTTGTACATACACAAATGTATGAAGGTAAATAGTATATATGTATGGGTATGCATGCATGTATAATTCATGCATGTGCATGTCTATATATATATATGTACATGCATGCATGTATGTATGCAAGCATGAATGCATGTATGCAGGTATGTATGTATGTGAGCATGTAAGCATATATGTATGTATGCATGCATGTGCATGTCTATATATATATATGTACATGCATGCATGTATGTATGCAAGCATGAATGCATGTATGCAGGTATGTATGTATGTGAGCATGTGAGCATATATGTATGTATGTATGCATGCATGTGTGCATATAGATAAATGTATGTATCCAAGAATGCAAATACGTATGTATGTTTGTTAGTATATATATGCATTCATGTATGTATGTATATATTTTTATATGTATGTATATTTTTATGTATATATGTATGTTTGCATGTATGTATGTATGCATGTATGTTTATATTTAAGTATGAACGTATATATGTATGTATGCATGTATGTATATATTTGTGTATTAATCTATGAACGTATGTATTAAATTAAAAATATATTTTCAAATATTGTTCTACTGACAACTATGTTAAATGATTGCGAAAAGCAATTTGCTCTTCGACCGACAGCTCCAATAGCAGCTATAAAACAAAGTGGTTACGAAGTTGAGTAAATTTAGCTCATATACAAAGTTCAGTTGTGCTGGCAGATTATTTTACAGCGTTGGCTTTGTAATAATATTTATTTGGCCAACTTATTTCTGGCAACATTTAAGATTCTAAAGAAAGCTGTGCAGAAATTTTGTGGAGTTTGCTTAGCTTATTAAAGATTCACTTAAAGAACAAACGATTTTTTATATTTGTATATTTGTATGCTCTAGCTGAAAGTTTTCGACTAGCAGATGCCCTGTTATGCTTGGTGTGAATTATCCCAAGCTGATATGCTTATGCATGGCTTGAAATAGGCTGAATTTAATATAGAATAATCGTAAGTACTCTTAAAAACTGTCTCGCTCTGTTCCCAATAGAGGTGTAGGGTATAATAAAAGCTGCAAAGCTGCACACCTACGGCAAAAGTTAAGGTACGTTTAACAAGTTTAATTGAATTGCAGGTGCACTTTTACTTTCTGACTTTGACATGTGCCAGCAATCTTATGTATCGACGCCAGGGGCCAGCCTTTGGCTCGAGCCCAACTTCCGTTTCGATACCCTGGCTGAACTTTTCTGGGCACGCAGGCCATACAGTCCGTGGGTGTTGAAGCTTTTTGCGCCTCAGCGTTGACAGTGAGCCCCACAAAGCTTTTGCCTGAAACGCCAAGGGGGTCGGGCGGGGCAGAGTTCGCACTGGTGGACGTGGGGGGGAGGGGGGGCAATCGAAACGAGACGTTAATTGAAATGCTGAAATGCAGCACCTGCAACCGGTGGCTGCCAATAGCAAAGGCACATATTTGTTCATCATATTGAAAGGCCCGGCCGGGCCGGGCCCAAAAATTTAACACAGATTGCATTTTCATTAGCCAGATAGGTCAGTTCCAGTTCGTTTTTCATTTCATGTGTTAAATCGAATAAATTCTCTTTCAGTCAGCTATCCACAAACGTTGGCAATATTTCCAAAGGGAAAACGATTTTTTTTCTTTCAATTTGACCCCTCTATGCGATTCTCATGCATAACTTAGAGGCTGGCAAGCTTTGGCTTTAAGTGTTATAATTTCAAATGTTGCCTTGCCAGTTTAAATAACTTAATCTCTGCTCTGATTCTTAATATCATTTACAGTCTCATAGGGTACCTCTCTTCCGAGTTGTATGAGAATCTAAGCCAATGCATTTGGAGTCTACGAACGTCCCGAGTTATGTTTATTTTATTTATATGCCAGGGTATTTACTTTTCGGCATATGAAGATGTAACGTGTGCTTTCTCGTCCCTGTTAACATGTGTTGTTCCACGATGTATCTCAGTTTTGCAACAAAACGCGAGTCATGTTGTACAGTGAAAACAAATTCGGTCGCCGATCCCGCTGAGATTGTCGTCACAGGAAATGACTTTCAGTCTTCGCAGCTGGTTTGCATAATTAATGCGCGGAATCAAACAAAATGTATTTGTTTTAGGCTTTATTATTGTTAATGTAATGAGTATTTACAATTCGAGTGTTCAACGTAGCGACAACAAGTTTAAAAAAAATAAAACAAATATGTGAAAGGCTTGCTCCAGTTGCGTGCCCAAACTCTTCTGTGCCTGGCCACACATGTGTCACAACCTAGCCACAAGGTAGGTAAATCTGGTGCGCGCGCTCGACCGAGTGTGGACTGCTCTTTACCAGCCGCCTGAGGCCCAGCCGCCCTGAGGTGCCCAGCCACCGCCGCCGCCACCCTGTGGTGCCCAGCCGCCGCCGCCGCCACCGCCGCCGCCGATGCCGCCTGCATCAGAGATGACCTTGACGATTTGTACAGCGCCGGAGCTGCCATAGCCGCCACCATGACCGCCGCCATAGCCGCCGCCATAGCCGCCGCCATGACCGCCGCCGTAGCCGCCGCCATAGCCGCCGCCTGCACCTGCATCGGAGATGACCTTGACGATTTTAACAGTGCTGCCGCCGCCGTAGCCGCCGCCATGGCCGCCGCCGTAACCTCCGCCATGGCCGCCGCCGTAACCACCGCCATAGCCGCCACCGCCGCCACCTCCGTAGCCGCCGCCAGCACCTCCATCGGAGATAACCTTAATGATTTTAACTCCGCCGCCGCCGCCGCCGCCGCCGCCGCCGCCATGACCGCCACCGTAGCTGCCACCATGGCCGCCACCATAGCCGCCGCCATGGCCGCCACCGTAGCCACCACCATGACCGCCTCCATAGCCGCCGCCGCCGCCGCCACCGTAGCCGCCGCCACCGCCGCCGGAGCTAAGGGCGCTGCCGCCGCCAAGGAAGCCCGCATGGGCCATGCTGCACACAGCGAGCAGACAAACGAACACCTTGGAAGAGAAACAGGCACAGCATGAATATCACAGCACAGCACAGAAAAAAAAACAATAGTTAAAACAAAACAAAATTGTTAAAAAAAAAATGCTCAAAATTCGCTAATCCCGGCTACGAGATTTCGAGCTAAACCGCCAGCCAAGACGCACCTTCATGTTGGCTCTGTGTACGTGTGGAGCTGGGAGTTGGGAGTTAGGACTTGCAAGTGCGACTACGACGAAAGCTGAACTTCAACTGTGCCGCAGCAGTGCACCGGACGTTGCTTTTATTTGCCACAGTCAGCGGAGGCTGAGAGCCAAAATCACAACAAAAACAAGCTCGACCCTGCCCGGAGCCAGCTGACCACAGCTGTATGCTAATGTATGACACTCTAATTGCTTGTCCACGCGATGCTCTGGCCGGATTATGCCATCATCAAACAGCCAAACAGTCAGTCTGCATGGGAGACACCAAAACGGCGAAACTAGCCAACAGCTGTCTCTTGCCAACATCTTGGCCATCTCCGTCTTCAGCTAACGCCTTCACAGCGGCAGCTGGGAGTGTCGAGTGTGGAAGTTGGAGTGTGGAGTGGACCAGCTTAGTTTCGAGGGGAGGGTGGGGCGGGGCTTCTGCTGGCGCTCTTTATTAGCTCGTTATGCAATTCATCAAAAACTTGCACAAAAAGCATTAACCGAACATAACAAAAGCGAATAAGTAGCGCGTTTTAACACTCCAACTCCAAATCCAACTTCAAATCAAACACCACCTTCATAATGTGCCCTAACAAACAGGGTATGTTGACTTTCTAACGATGCGTGTTTTTGATCCACATCTATTTAATATATTGTATATATATATGTATAGTATATTTTAGACAAGGTTTCCTTCGTGAAGAATGCAAGCAAAATAAATCAAATTTTAATCAGCCTCGCAACTTTTTTCTTTAAAACCTTTAGTGTGACCTTAGTTTTGTATGAAGCAGCTGGGAACGATTAAATCCTAACGAAATCCAAATCAGTTTCAGGAACTCCACTAATATATTCTATAGTTTGAGGTCATACATCAAGTGTGACGCAAGCATCTGGATCGATAGTCCAGATATTATCTAGGCATCGTTTGCTAAGAGGGTCTGCTTTACTTAAAATCATGACTTCAAGAAAAAAGCTTATTATAAGTGTAGATTTTCCTACATGTTTTTTCTTCTAAGCCAATTTGAACAAGTAAGAGGCTCTAGTCGGGAGCTCCCGACTAGGGGATACCCTGAACCCTCATATTCCAACACCAAATGCAGCTCGCGCTAATAGATAGAGAGTAGCGGGGAGGTGGCGATAGGTATAAAATGAAAGATACTTGATATATATATACTTTTCTAGAAGCAACATGTCAAGTTTGGTGACTCTAGCTCTTATTATTTACCAAAATTGCTTAAAAACAGGTTTTCGATATACATTTTTATCGATAACTTTGAAACGGAGTAAGTTATCGATTATCGGAAACAAACTGCGCAGGCACTAGGAGCACCTACATCTAAAATTTCAAGTCCCTAGCTCTTATAGGTTCTGAGATCCTTGCGTTCATACATACGGACGGACGGACAGACGGACATGGCTAGATCGACTCGGCTATTGATGCTGATCAAGAATATATATACTTTATGGGGTCGGAGATGCTTCCTTCTGCCTGTTACATACATTTGCATTTTGCACAAATACAATATACCCTTTTTACCCATTTTCAATGGGTTCAGGGTATAAAAACCCAGATCTTTAACTGTAACAGATTTCTGATTCAAACTATCAGATTAATGTACACTTTATGTGTAAGCGTATAAAAATTTCGACATCGCCAGGCTGGTTGTTCTCTTTGTTTCAATTTCAAAAAGTGCGCCGAAAACTGGTTGATGGGGTCAATCGAAACGCTTATTAATTGTTGGCCCCCACAAAATGAAACTGCTTCGAAGAGGAACCTTCGGTTCGACACTTGATGGATGGCAAATAATTTTCCAGTGTTGCGCTACGTTAATTGCTTCAACGGCGTTTTGTAGTTCGCGGAAGTCCACAAATCCCACGCAGTCACGACATCTTGTTCGTCTTTTTAGTTGCAGAGCAACGGCTTTTGCCTATGATAGGTAAACAATCACGAAGAGTTGGGTGGTTGGGGAGCTATCATATTGTAAACGAAAATAAATTAAATCCATGAATTTTGAACATTTCCAAGTTTATGAAATTTGCTGCTGAACATTTGTTTAGTTTACGAGTAAGTATAACTTTAATTCAGGGCTGCTGGCCGCTAACATTTTGATGAGGGTTCGTCTGGCTTGTTGGTTCGGACCTTTGTCTTAAGTTTTGTGCCCAAGCAACAAAAACAGGTTTCTAATTTACATCATGTTGCATATTTCCGACATTTACATAGACATATGTATATGTATATATGTATATACATAAGTACATGCACAAAGCTTGTTGTTGTTTCTTACATTGGTTATAATTATGGAAGCATTATGCAATTTAAAATTTAGATACGTCGATAAAAATAGATTATAATCATAATTTTTAAGATATTTGATGATCAACACACTTACCGCATATTTTTAATAATTCCATAATTTAAATAATTGGAAATGATAAAACGAGAGAATTTAAAATTAAGGTCATGCGCATCGATTTTTTAACTATTCGACCGGATATGGTTATAGAAATGATACACAATAAATAATAAATATAAATAGTATTGAAGAAGGGCTCATTAACGTGCCGAAACCTTGCCGCAAAGACCAGCAAGCTCGGGGCTTACAGGGGAACTCCCTCAATTAAAACTTATCTTACCTAACTGTATCAGTATTACCTAGCTAAACGATATGTCAATCACTGAAGCGTGAAGAAATAATCCTCTTATGACGTAGCTCAAGTTTCTTTTCTGGCATATCATCTCTTAAAGATATTGACAAATATGTTTTTAATTAATGATCGGAATTGTATACCCATTACAAATGGCTAGCAGGCTAAAAGGGGAAACTAACTAATATATTTATATATTGATCTGAACATCGAGTGAACATTGAATGTGAAGATAGCCTTCTCTTGCTGTCTGCATGACCATTTCGAACTCGGCGACTAGAGACGTCAACTGTAGATAGAACACGTTGTTTTCGCCTTTCTCTCAGATTCTCATACATTTAATTAAGGCCAACTGACTCTCTGATTGTTGTTAGGGTACTGTGTATTTAATATGTTAATAACTTTTGCTTTCTTAAACTATTGATATATAAAGATTATGTTGCTTGCGCCTTTCTTTACGATTCTCATATACTCAATGAAGGCCAACGAGGGTTATTCTTACCACCCTCCTGTGTATTTATGTTGTTCATGTTGCTTTCGCCTTTCTTTGCGATTCTCGTGTACCCAATTAACGCTGTTATTGACTGAGCCTCAGGTTGTTATTATTCAACATTTGTATAGCTTAAGTCTTCTTAAACTATTCGCATATAAAGAATTTGTTGTTCTCGCCTTTCTTTGCAAATCTCATATACTCAATTAGGGCTAACTGACTCTCAGTCTCTGATAAGCTCTCACAACTTCTCTCATTCTCTTGCTTTCAATCACGCCGCTTAAATTGCTCTCTTCCTCTACTAAATACCCCCCCTCTAGGCGATTTTCATAGTTCAAATAAAGCTGACAGATTTTAAAATTGCAATTCAAAGCCAGATTTAAAGTATATACAAATGCATTGAGGGCTGAATTGTAGGGTATTTGCTCGTCGCTCCCCTTCGACTATGGCACTCTTGAGTTTTTTGTCCGTGTTTTTGAATAAATTGATATAGCTGTAATCAACACTGACATCATTTTAAGAGTGGTACATATAAAATCTTACCGCTGCGAAAAAAAGCTTATTAAAGTTACTTAATATCCATAAAACTAATGAAAGAAAGGGCAACGACAGAAACAACAACTGTCTCAGTCTCTGATAGTTGCGGCTATACATAAATTATCTTGGTCCATTTGTGGGTTATGCGACGACGCCTTTCACTGCATGGCAAACTATTAATGGGTCTTATTTAAGCTCCCGACCTACATAACAGATTGTTACCTATTGCCCGGCCATGTGTCGTGTCTTGTATATCATTATCATTTGTGGAGCTGTGGAGATCTGTCTGCCCAATTTGGATTAACAAATTTCATCGTGGCAATGTTTTGATTTTTCCACACAACATCAGAAGCTAATGATTGAATTGATGCTTGACTAATGATAGTTCACAGCATTGCCATGCACAATTATTCCTATGATCATAATTAGGAGAGCTGCATTGAAAATTGGGCACAAGACCCCGAACTTGTTGTGATATATGTACCTATGACCTGGGGACACCCGCTGGGCAGCATGCAAAGAAAATGATTTGTTTTAATTTTTTTTTTTTTAATTTTCGGTTTCCAACATAGTTGAACACGTTTTGTACAATTTATAAACTATTTAACACAAAAAAAAAAGATGTCTTAAAGATATAGTAACAACATCTACAAGGCTAATGCCGTTGCTCAACTCGGACAACAGAAACAAATGAGTCGAGTGCCTGGCATATCACATGGCGGTGTATGGGAAGATGGGAGTCTGTGTTGAGCCATTGGTCCGCTTAGTCCCAGCCGCCGCCACCACCGGCAGACCAGCCGCCACCGCCGGCAGACCAGCCAGCACCGCCAGCGCCGCCGCCGTAGCCGCCTTCGCTGATGACGCTGACGACTTTGACGTCCTCGACGTGGTGGCCATGGTCAGCGGCAAAGTGTCCACCATGGCCGTGATCAATGGCGCCGCCTTCCTCGTGAATTACTTTGACAATTTTCACATCGCCGCCGTGACCGTGACCGTGATCGTGACCGTGACCGTGACTGAAACCAGCATCTTGGATGACCTTAATGACCTTGACTTCGGCGCCATGTCCGCCGTGTCCGTGTCCATGATCGAAGCCACCGTGACCATGTCCATGTGCCTCCTCATGAATCACTTTGACAATCTTGACCTCACCGCCGTGTCCGCCGTGTCCATGTCCATGATCGAAGCCGCCGCCGCCGCCGCCGTGTCCATGACCTTCCTCGTGGATCACCTTGACAATGGTGGGTGCACCGCCAGAGTGGCCACCGCCGCCGGAGTAGCCACCGCCACCGGAGTAGCCACCGCCGCCACCGGAGTAGCCACCACCGATGAAGCCAGCCTGGGCGAGGCTCACGCAGACAAACAGGCAAACAAACACCTGGACAAATGTCAAAGTTCCTTTATGGTTAAAAGGCACCGTTTCGGTTTATTTGTGTCCAAATCTTACCTTCATTTTGTTGTCGGTTCTACTTGGGTTTAGCTTTAGCTCTTGTTAGACGAAGTTAAGCCTGGAAGCTTAATCAGTTACTAATATTGATGCTATGCTCGCTGGCCGCTATTTATACGCCATCCAGACCCAAGCAGCCAAGAAAAGCGCTATCCAAAGAGAAATGCTGCCAAGCAGCAGCAACAACAACAACAACAACAACAACAACAACAACAATACGTTAACGTCAACGCCAACGCCAACGTGAACGTCAGCGGCGCTGCAGTGAACCCAAAAACAAGTTCACGATCTCAAATAGCCGAGCTATAAATTATTAATGTATGTATTAATGCGTATAAGCCAGAAATTATAATCCTAGCCACTTGCTATTGAAATTTGTAACATTCATAATCTGCATACACGCACACACACACACACACACGCACACACACGAGCTTTGCTCGGGCGATGACACACCTCCCTTTTAGTGAAATCCCAAATTTCATCACATTCCTTTTGAACATTTATGACTAGCTGTTAGATGGTGCATACATGCATGTTTAGAACAAAGGGTTGAGCATTTTGAGATACTTGTATAATATATTATAAAATATATAATTAATAATGCTCATATATGTATACAACAGGCAGCAATTAACTTTAAGCCGTGTCACAGCCCCAACTTTCCATTTAAACCCTGTGAAAGAGATTATTTATCTCTCCAAAATATACAAAAATCTCTACCAAGCTAATTTCGACCCAATTTCAATTTGCTCGTTGACACAGAAATTTAATTTAATTCTTGGTTTAGTTAAAACTTTCAGCATAAAACCAATATTGTTAAATAGTAAAATATTGTTAGCCAAAATTCCTCAAGCCATCCGACCATAAAGATGCCCATATTATGCATAATTATTATTTTCAATGTTTCCTAGCTCTTGTTGTATTGAATTGATAGACTTGTGTTTTAATTTAAAGTATCATATCAATTAAGGACTTGCACATGCTTTTATTCTTCTTTAGTCGTCTTTTAAATATGTGTTTAATTGTGAAAATTGTACAACAGAGCAGTCACATTGTTTAGTTAACAAACAACTGAGTTGTTTGTTGTTACAGAAAAGGAACTTTGAAAAGTAACAAATCTTGGGAAGTTCTTTTTCAAATGCCGGATATGCCGAAAATCTTTAGAGATACTTTACGAATTAATAGAATTTGTAAAATAACTTCTGAAAATTGGCATTTTTGCTTTTATATGCCTTATTTGGCATATCGATAAGATATTCTACCCTTTTCTTTAAACAGATGCATGCAAAGGAATATAACACAATTAGGACAAAGTATGTAGAAATGGATTTCTATCGAATCGAACGTGCTCGTCCTACTATAAAATATATGTGCATATTATGCATATATATGCCATGTTGATAATATCAAATCCATCTGTTGCCTAGATTTCATATGAATTCTGCTTACGATATAAACAAATATGAATATTGGCTGATTGAAAATATTCTGGAAATTCGGATTTAAAAGAAACTTATGTTTACAGAAATGTTTGTGACTTAAGATAAAAATAATAATAGAATAATTTAAAAATTAATAAAACAACAATAAAAATAATAATGCAATAAAAACAATAATCGATAGAAAAGATCTGGTTGGACTTAACTTCCAGGCTCATGCATTTATAAGGTATTATTTTAACCGCATTAGCAGCTCTATTTTAGACTGAGTATGATAAGAAATATTGAAACTCTTCATAATTGATCATGATATTTGATAATGATAATGTTTATAATTTGTCTGCAGCTTACAGGGTAACTGTTAGTCGTGCACTTTTGACTCAAATATTTTAATTTATTTATTTTGCAAATGACATAGTTTCTTTTATATAGTATACATATTTTTTCTAGCATACTTTCACATGACTTAACATTTTTTGGTTTTTTTTTGTTTTTTCGTGACATTATAAAAACTTTCGGACAACAGAAATTCGGGCATAATATAAATATTATTTATATAAGAATTAAGTAAAAATTTATGAGACTATGCATGTTGAAACAGAATTAAAATATTTACAAAATGCAAGAAAGAGCAGAGTAAAAACAAACACAAAGAAATATTTAAATCGCCGGAAGGGCACAAAATGGCTTCAATGCGATTCAGATTAAATTTGAAAATGTTTGAAATTTCCACATTTAAACATATGCGCCAAACAAATGCGACGGGCCTGGAATGCATATTCATGTTCGAAAGTCCAGCTGTCAGACAGCCCAGCATGCCCCGAAGTCGTCTAATGTCGTAATATTTGTCGCACTTAATCCCACGGCTCTTAATTTGCCTCCAATCAGCGCCGCAATTTATCACGCCGCGCGCCCCCTTGCGGCGCCAGCCGATAAGCCCGTATGCGACACCATGCCACAAGCTCAGATCAACAGAGATTGTTTTGTGGTCTGGTCGCCGGCAGTCAACCATATCCAAAGCCATTAACTTCTGTCTTCAGTGCCAGTAACGACAAGTGGCTCCGGATCAGATGATCTGCCCAGTCATTGCCAAGAGCTGTGCAAAAAAACATATGTTTATGTGTGTATGTATGTTAGCCCAGCGCTGAACCAGTTTAATTTTCGCACAACTTACAGCTTGTTAAAATGATCTACCTGAGAGTATGACACTAGCAGATACCCTTTGCATGAGTAAAAAGAAATTATGTTTTATATTGGGGCACATTTGATAGCAGGGGAAGAGTATATATATATGTATATATTAAACAAGGGTGTGCCCGACTAGAAGATACCCTGAACTTTTTTCTACCAACAACAAATGCAGCTAGAGCTTGGGGAGGTAAGGGTATGCTATAAAATTAAAGATGCTTGATATGTATATACTGAGTTCAAGTCCTACGGACCTACGTTCAAGTTTCTAGCTCTTATAGGTTTTGATATCAACGCATTTATACATACGGACAGACGGACAGACGGACAGTCGAACATGGCTATATACATATTTGATGGGGTCGGAGATGCTTGCTTCTGCCTGTTACAAACATTTGGACAAAAACAGGGCATAAAAATAGTTTAAACTTAATATAATATATTGCTAAATTATAAATTTAATGTTTCTATTCTTAGATAAATATAATCGTATTTGGCTTTTTAAGTCATCAACAGACAGTCGAACAGCTGGAATGACTCAGTTAAGGCCTATTTTTATAGCTCTTATAGTTCTCTTTATAGTTGCTTTTAGTTTACCAGGCACATTATCTGCCTGTTAAGTGTCTGGCAATCAAAAAGCATTGCAGTGCTGCCACCTTGCAGCGCATTGCAATTGCACCAACATCTGGCAACTCCGCATAGAAGCTGATTATAGGGTATGTGACAGCTGGGCTGGCTGCGTTAGTTGATTGGTTAATTCCCATTTGAATCTTTAATGTGTTAAATTGGCAAACCACATTAAACAATTTAATTATGCAAATTTCCGTCGGGCATTTAAAGTCAAAGCGCATTTGACAAAAGGGCCAAAGTGAAAGAAATAAATGCAAATACGAAAAACATGGTCAAAAAAAAAAAAAAAACAGGCCAAAAGCCGATTTAGATTTCGTATTATTTATGTATAAACATATTTGTGCATCTGCCTAATTAACAAACCCGCCTAAATGCAATGTTGTGTGTTGTTATTGTTGTTGTTGTTGTTGTTGTTGTTGTTGCATTTGTGACTCGTTTAGCTAATAAATAATTCGGTTTTTATTGTTGCCCGTGAAAACATTTTGCAACTTTCTCGTTGTTTGAATCGTTGGCCTCTTTCATTGAAACTTAACATTAGCTTTAACGAATACACTCGTAATGCACTCAACATTATTTAAACCTTTTGTCGCACAATTAAGCTATGAATATTTTGCTTTTTCTAGTCATGCAAGCTTTTCCCTTTAATGTATGCAAACATATTCAACATTGGAAAAAAACAGATATACCTATGTATCCATTTGAATATTCGTTGAAGGCCCTTTTGATTCATGGTGTAAATGAAGCTACTCGTTTTGATTATGTAAAACTATTCGAAATTATTCACTTAAGTAATTATTATATTGACCATCGCATATTAAATATATTCGTCTTTTTATCTATTAATAGGCATATTTACGAACCGGTAGTTTTTTTTTTTTCAACAAACACCCGGGTTTTAAATGGAGGCCTCTACTCGTATTCCCGTCGAGCAGGCAATCAATCAAAATCACATTCCTTTGTTTCCAATATTCAAATACTCTATCTGATTGTTCAATCTGTAAACTATATATTAAGCTAGCTGGTGTTTCCAGGCCCAAGTTCTGTGCTTTGCTAATTTTGAAACCTTGAAGCTTAAAAATCAAATTTCAGTCATTCAAAGTTCGTATTGCATTTTTCATCCAAGAAAGGTGGACTTTGTGAAAAGTGTGAAACGTGGACCGGAAAAATGACAATTTCTCACAAAATTTCTAATGTAGATTTTACATAGAGTGTGAAAATAACATAGAGATATTTGAAAATGACTTTGAAGCTGATCGGACTGTAAACAAAAAAATGTACCGACTTTTCCCTTATTGCTGGTGGAATTTCCTCAAAGCCTGTCTTAGCTTGGACCTCCTTTACAAAAGGTAAAAGCTTTCTAGCTTCACCAATCAGTCAGTCAGTCAGTCAATCAGTCAATCAGTCAGCCAGTCAGTGAGTTAATCAGTCAGTCAGTCAATCAGTCAATCAGTCAGTCAGTCAGTCAGTCAGTCAGTCAGTCAGTCAGTCAGTCAGTCAGTCAGTCAGTCAGTCAGTTAAGACAAACTGTTTTATATGTAGAGACATATATGCATGTATGTATGTATGTATATGTATGTATCTATTTCTTTGCTGTAATTCAAAACAAGCTATCTTTTCCTATCCCATTATAGTTTTTCTATTATTCTTCCAATCGTTCTCTACTTCTTAAAAAGTCCAGTATATTCGTACGTCGGCCTCCCTCCTACTGGCAATTCATTAGCCTACGTCTTTATGTTATTCTGTATTTAATTATAAATTAAAATATATATGACCTTACAATTCAGACTTTCTATGGGTTATCTTTAAGTACATATGTACATGTGTTTGTACTTGCATATTTTTATAGACGTGGACTTTTTTATTTTATTTTAAAGTAAAGGGTATATTCCAGCCAAGCATTTTTCTTGTGACTGGCGACGTCGTCAAGTGCATAGAAAACTGGGTCAAAGGAATTGGAACACCTTTGATTCCATCAATTGGAAATGATTTGGGGTTAAGGCACGCCAAAAGCTTCTGTCAATGGGGTCAATAAACTAAAGCACATACAGCTGTGGCTTGGCACAGCTTAAAGCCACGCAGAGTTTTTGCGCTGGTGCTTGGATCTTGGCTAAAGCCAAGTTTAGAACCTATTTTATGCCTATTTCTGCTGAGCTTTTTGGGACAACACTTTTATGGCAGCATTTGGAAAGGCATAACTATTTATGGCTGACTCAATGGTTGTGAACTGTACTTAACGGAAAATACGTTCCACATATAACGAAACCTGCCGAAAAGAAAGCAAATGTTAAGTATTTACATGCAGCATGCTGCTAACTAACATAATGCTGTTTGCTGCTCTAGCATGGACACGAACCAGTTAGTTAAGTGAAGAAAAGCCGTAAATATTGTTTTTTTTTTTAGATTTAACTTATTTATTTTAAGTTTTAAAGGTGATTTTTAATAATGTTTGAGCTGGTGTAAAAATATATATATATTTTGGTCAAGTTGGTTTCAATTTCGTAGAATTCTTTGAATAGTTTTGAGCAATTTAATTTTCTTATTATCTAGTTACTTTTTTGAGGCTAGTTTTTAAGTTTTTACGTCTTTTCCCTTGGCTCTGCTCCCACACCAACAACATGAAAGTCCTGCCAGCGATTCAGCCTGTCACGTTTCGCAGTGGCCGTGGCCATTGTCAATGGATTTGCTTTGGCTTCCCGGGTTTTCTAAATATCGCTTAATTGCTCATTAAGTTAATTAAAAAAGGGAACAAATCGCGCTGCAGTTGGTGGCACTCGATGCCCAGATGCTCTGTTAAAGGTTTAATGGCCGGAGATCAAAGTAACGAGCATAAAATTTCAATCTTTATCAGATTATCATCAGAAGTGAGTCCTGCTTTATAAGCAAGCAAAATGAGCAAGAAGAATAAAACAAAATAGAAAACTCAATCTGTCGCGGCCTTTTCTGTGTCATGCTTGGTACGCCAACTATATACAAAATTGTTCGCTTGCAAACAGGGTATTAGCCGTCTTTAATGAGCTCCGCGCACGTTCGCGTCTCGCGAAAAGCCATCGATAACAGAACCAGCACCCAGCCACCCAATCAGGCCTTGTCCAGCTCCACGTCGCGAGCAGTTCAATTAGGAGCTGCCAACTGTTAAGCATTTAATTATGGAAAGAAAGTTTTGAAAACATTTTTTTTTTTTTTTGCCAGTGCCAACACTACTTTTGCACCAGTGTTGCAAAATGTTCACAAAAAGTCTGCTAATCAAAGGTTAACTTCGTTTTTATTAGCAAAGAATTGAAGTTTCGAATTTGAATAAAAATTAATCAGTTTTTAATGTTAATGTTTAATGCGCTCAGCTTGATGGGCTTTGGTATTTAAGATAATTATAATTATATTTTTTAATAAAAATGAAATTTAATAAAATGAAATCAATATGGGGTAAGCATAAAAATTTAGATTTTCCTATAAACACCCATCGAAAAAATAAAACTCTCTTATTCAATAATTTAGTTACAATGACAAGATCTTAATAGGCATTAATTATTCCCAACTATTATTTATTAGGATAGACAAAGTGAAGATGACAACATCGAGGTATTTAAATGAAGTCCAGGTATAATATATTTAAGCTTAAGCCAAAATTGACCTATTTACGCATTGATCATGCTCCAGAGCAGTTAGAGTATATAGAGGTCAGGTGTGGCTGTATCAAAGAGTTAGATCATATAGATTATGTATAAAGTACTTGCTTTTAGAAAAGTTTTCACTTGTCTGAAACTTTTTGGAAAGTGGAATGCATTATGCATTGAATGTGGAATGGAAAGCCGCAATATTTGCTGCACACAATCCAGGGTATAGCCAAGTTTATCTGATATTGAAGCCGCCGGACTGGGCCAGCTACCCGGCTATTGGGCCGGGCTATTGGGCTGCACGTGGCAGCCGCAGCATGAAATGAAACAACTATTTGGCAGAGAAAGAACGGAAAGAAAGCGTTGGAGCGATGGCAGCGACGCCGACGCTGACGCTGACGCTGATGCCGTCGTCGACAGCGACATAAGCTATGCGTTTTATTTGTTTACATTTCGTAACAGTCCGGCTGCTGTTACCTTACAGTGTGCGTAACAGCTGTTAAGCGAGCCGAAGCATGCGTCTGTTAATGCTCGTGCAAAGGACTCTGTGGCATGTCGTGGGCAGCAGGCAGCAGGAAGCGGGGCGCAACTCGAACTCGGAACTCGGCTGGCTGCTGCACGTGGCTGCTGCTGCTGCTGCTGCTGGGTGCTGCTGCTGCTGCTCAGTTGGAAATTCAGTTTCAGTCGAAGCAGTGCAGCCAACGAGTCGCTACTCATCTGTCCCATTTGTTGTCCGTGGTCGTGTGGTCGCTGTTGCCGTTGCCGTTGCTGTTGCTGTTGACGTTCTGCCGTGGCTGGCACGTTGCGACGTGAGCTCGTGTGTTGCCGCCGCTCAGTCGAGGTCGTGGTCTCGCATGAAGCGGTCGACAAGTCGCATCAGTTCAGCTATTTGAATCGCAGCCAGTTAAGTCAGCGTAGTCCGTGCCACGTGCGGTTGCCGTTGCCGTTGTCCATAGTCCGTTTTACAGCCGGAATCGGAGACGCCAGCTCCTTGGGCGCAGCGACGCGTAAACATCAATTTTAGCGGCCAAAAAGATCTGGCCAATCTACCAAAATTTCTTTTTGTGCATTCTATTATTTATTGTTTTTTTGCGTGAATTATTGTACCGTTAATTGCAGTCTGTGAAGCGGGCCAAGCAAGCAAATTTCCCTGCCAATTGAAGCAAGCCTGGGCAAACATTCTGGTGAGGATTCTAGCTAATTTGTAAACATTTTTTCGTGTTATCTTCTAACCTTTTTTTTGTGTGTGTGCGTATGTGTGTGTGTTTGTGTGTGTGTGTTGTGACATTTCGTTGAGTTGCTTTTATGATTGCATTAATTTTCGATTAACTTCCTTCTTTTTTTTGTTTTTGTTGTCAAGCACTTCAAAGGCACTTTCCATAGATCGAACTAATTGAAACTGAAATGCGTTTCGGCTTACGCCCGGCCAGCCTCTAATGACTTTCGAAAGTATTTAAAACGGCAGCCCGAACAATAACAAAGATAAAAACAAATTACAAATTACAGCGCAACCGAAGCTCCGTCTAAATGGTGAGTATTGTAATCTCGAGGCTTTGGATCTTCCATTAGGCGATTAGGCCAAAGTAGCTCCAAATGCTGCGCCCTGGCAATAAAGTTCAGATTCCAAATTGATATATACACATACATATGCATACATAATATATAGATATATCTATAGAGCGTGGCAAAGTTTGTTTTAAGTATAATACGATTCAAGTTCCTTAATAATATTAACAATAATTAAAGGAAATCTTGTTTTTGTGCAAACTTGCAATTCTCGCAATTAAACATTTGAATATTACAAAATAATTATGGCTTGATAATAAATGCAATCAATTTTTTGCTGTCTTTCGCAATTTCAATTCATTAATTATGTTTTTTTTTGCTGTTTTTTGAAAGTAAATTAATTTAATTGTTGCCACCAAATACGTTATGAAATAAAATAAAAAAGCAGACTTAAATGAAAATTTTGTTTTTTATTTTTAAGCTTATTTATTTTTATTGTTTTTTAATATATTTATTTATTTGTACTTTATTTATATATTATTTTTAATAAAAAACTTACTTTGATTAAAGTCTACTTTTTTTTTGAGTATTTTGTTTATAAAAAAATTACTTGAATTAAGTCTACTTTTCCATTTTATATCTTATCTATTCATTATTGGTCGACAGAACAAGTGTTAACTTGTATTTTAACCAAGTATTTAGTACAAGAGAATACTCAATTTAAAAGCCAAAAGCTCAGATTAAAAAAAAAGTCCTGTATTTTATTTGGCCGTGCGGCGAGCTCAGCCCCTCTTGAAATGCTTTTAAAAATATGCACGTTTTCCTTAATTATCAATGGGAAATTGAATGAAAATAATTTATCGTGCCATTTTTTTTTTTTAATTTTTTTCTGATACAACTAAAAAGCTGTGAATTTTTTTGGTATATTTCTGATTGAAACATGATTCATGAATTTTAATGAAAGTTTTTGTATGTATTAAAAAAGTGTATACATATTTTATGGTACAAATTCTGTAGGGTTTTTATAGCTAAAAAGGCAACTTTTTGACTTGCCCTGAAAAGTATGCAATATAATCGTTAATGCGACTTTTGGCGTAATTGCAACTGGGAACATCTTCTAAATTGAATTTAATGAATCTGATATTTTCGTGGCAGGCTTTTTACTTTAAGACATATATCCCACATATATGTTATATATATATATATTTTTTTTTAATGATTAAGCAAATTGAGATGAAAATGCTTTATGCTCGTAATTTCATACGCTGAACGCTTTTTAATTGCATTTATTCGGTCGTTTCTCTTTCTCTCCCGCTTGTCTCTGTCTCCCTCCCACTCGCCCGGTGTTGCTGAGGAGACAGGTGTACACGAAAATTCATGTCAACACATTTTCATTAACGCTTCAATTTCATATGATACAATTTTAATGGGCTCTAATTGTTGATCCAGCATCCGAGTGCAAAGTTGCCCAACTTGAAGCCGAGAGCATGCATTCAAATATGACGCTCTGTCCCATTGTCGGACTGTCCCACTGTCCGTCTGTCTGACAGTCCGTCTATTTTTTGCTCTCTGTCTGGGGCTAATGGATGCGATTAAGAATTTTAATTGCAGCACTGGGAAAACAAAATCCGCGTGTAGTTTCAACAGCTGAAACTTTAATTTAAATTCTGAACAATCTGCATATTTATGTACACACACACGCACACACACACACACACACGCACACACATACCATCTGGCCATGTGTGTATGTGTTTGTGTGTGCTGTGCGCCTTTCTGTTTTATGCCACTTGTACTTGGCTGAGCGCAGCTTTGTCTGGCATAATTAAATTCTTATTGTACATCTCAGCCCGGACAGAAGTATTTCCTCATTTAATAATTCACAGCACTTGGCCCCCAGCTGAGTGCTAATTTATGCAAATTATATAAATTTCCTTCCCAACTGGCTGCTAAGCTGCCAACAATCCAAGTTAAGCATGTGTCCATTGGCATTATCAATCCTGCAACTCCTTCAGTGCGTGCCACACACATTCAGCTGCAGCAAATGGAGTTGCGTTAGAACAGCTTGCGAATTATAGTGGAATTTTTTGACGTTTTTGTTAAGGGTTTGTGTGTATGCATTTAATTAATCATAATTATTAATATATATAAATATTTAATATTTTAAGTACATTAAGATGAAAACTTGAGTTCTAGAACAATATTAATTTGAAGGTTGACAAATCTTTTGTTTAATCTCCTCTCAAGAATTTCATTTAAAATTATGAAAGGTATTTTTTTTTGCCAAAAAAATAACTACAAAATTTGAATAGTTAGGTTGTTCAAAACAAACCTTTCCGAGCCCCCATATTGAAATAAAAAATATAAAAAAAAGAAATGAATTGAATCCAAAGTTATTTTTAATCAGTTTAAAGTCTTAATTAAATTTATGCAAAGTGAGGCTAAGAACGGGAGAAGCGGGTGTCGAGGGTTCCAACTGCTGTTAAGCCTGAAATACGCCTGCCAATTAAAACAAAGAAAAAATGAGAAAAACAAATAAACAAAAAAACCAAGAAGGAGAAGACGAAGAAGAAGAAGGAGAAGACGAAGAAGAAGAAAAGGAAGAGGAAGCAATGATACCAACATATTGACAGTGCTTTGGCAGGCCAAATCTCAAATGAAATTAATTTATGAAAATACGAAAAGCGGCTGCCGCATTCGCAGCGACGCTTGCGCCCGCATTCGCTAACAAGTATTTGCTTTTCACACACACACACACACACGCACACACACACACTCGCACACACGCACACAGTCATAGAGACACACGGCTCAGTCTGCTGCTCATCAATGTGGCAAAGACGGCAACGTGCCACAGGATCTCTCCGAGCGCGGCTGCTGGGCCAGGACCCGCATTTGTTAGTTGGCTGGTTGACTGTTTTGTTTGTCTGTTTGTTTGTCTGTCTCTCAGTCTGTCTCTCCGTCTGTCTGTCTGTCTGTCTGTCTGTGTGTTTGTTTGTTTGTTGCTGTTTCTGCTGCTGCCGCTGTGTTTGACTACAATTTACGTCATTCAGCCGCAAACACCTGCACCGCCTCTTTCTTTTCATGTATTAACCCGCTCGTCCCCAAAAAAGCCTGCTCCTGCTTGGTTCGTTCTGCCTTCTGCCGCATCCAGCATTTTATTCACCTGCCCGTGGGCATCGCCTCCTCCCACGGCCGCACTCCTCCCACACTGCCCCCACAACCCTCACAGTGCGCACTAACGCCTGTACATACATAATTAAGGCGTGTTATCCTTGTTGACTTTGTTATTAATCCACTCCAGCAAATTGTTGTTGTTGTTGCTGCTGCTGCTCTTGTTGTTGGCATTGTCAATGTTGTTCTTGTTGCGGTTGTTGTTGTTGCTCTGCTGTTGCTCTTCTGTTTTGTGCCACATTATTTTTTCTCTTTACTACGTTGTGCAATTCTTCTTTTCGGTGCGTGTGTGAGGGATATGTGTGTGTGTAGAAAGGTTTCGAATTTTATTATGCGGAAAAAAGGTTAATAAATGGAATTTTCAAGTTGTTAAATTGTTTATTTAGGATGCTCGTACACACCCACTCACACATACGCACACAGATACAAGTATGCACTCGCTCAGTACTTGCAGCATTTACGTTTCCTTCTTTTTTTTTTTTATCAATACTCTATATGTACTTTCTAAAGGGTGTATGTGAGCGACAAGTGCAAGGCAATGCGTGCGGGTCAATACTGTATAAGGTATATATTCCTGAGCAGCATCTTCAGGCAAGTCGACATTTCCGCCTGCCTGTCTGCTTCAACTCGGAAAGATCGAGCGTTGAACATATGATGATGTGTAGGATATATGCCACAACGAGTCTTTCTTCGTGTCCATTATAAGCACGTTATGTTGTTTAATACACTTTACAAGGTATTTTCTAGTCTATCACTCTCAACACAACACACTTTTACATTTTTTATTCGATCGGCTGTGCAATTTTCATGTTTTGCTACGCATTTTCGCAGATTCGAGCCTTTTGCCTCCTTGAATGTGTGATGTGTGCGATGTGTGTGTGCGTGTGTGTGTGTGTGCGTGTGTGTGCGTTAAAATATTTTTTGTGTTTCGGTTCGTAAACGGAAGGAAGCTGCTGGCAGATTTTGACACGTTGACATTTTACGGTTATTATTATGATGCCCTTTCGAAAGACAAAGGGTACATCAAATTTGTCAACGCTTTAGCTCTAGATTAATTCGTGAATATATATGTGCATATATAGATATATAATCTAGGCATAGTTCAGGTCAGCGAAACGCCTTCAGACTTGTTTTAAGTCACATTTTCTTTAAAGTATTTCTGCTGACATTTAAAGTCAAATGCAAATCGAATGAAAGCTGTTGCGAGCGAGGCTTGGAGTAGGTTAAAGTTGCCAGCTCAAGAGATTTCTAATATCATATTTGTGCTTAGGACTAACTCTTGGGCTCAGCTCCAATACAATGGCTAAGGAACTCTCTATCTGCCCATTCGCAAGTCTCGACTTCAAAGTTGGGATTAGGGTATGTCAATCTTCAATTTTCGCCTTTAAGTGGCGTCCATTCTAGTGTGCTTTATGCGCGCGTGTGTGTCTGAGAGTGCGTGTGTGCCTGAGTGTGCGTGTGTGTGTCTGGCTGAGTGTGTGCTGCCATAACGGTGCCCTAAAGCTTCGGGCAGCTGAAAGCAATAACGGCGCATTCTTTGCTTAGGTTTTTGGCTTCTGGTTGTGCTTCCGCTTTTGCGTCATAGCTGGGGCCTAATTCGAGGCAGTCACTTGATTTTTAATAAATGCTACGTTTTTATGCGCACAGATGATACCGAAAAGAATGCCAGTAGACGTAGGGGTATTCGAGTGTAAGTGGGCGCAGGACTGAACGTAGGAGTACGACATGGCATTAGAGTAAGACTTAAACGAGCGAAGGCGCGAGTTTGCCTGGGAAGCGAGTAAGACAAGAATTATCCGAGAATGTGCAGGGATATGAGCATAAGTAAAAGTAGGCGTACGAGTATAAGTATTTATAACTAGAAGTAGAGGAGTAGAGGCAGCGAGAGTATGAGTATCGGGTCGAATTATAAATGGATGAGTAAGAGTGGTATGATTATAAGTAGATGTAACTGTAGGTGTGGCAGTATTTATAAGTCGATGTAGAAGTTCAAGTGTGAAATATATATTTATAAGGAAACGTATAATTATAAGGCGAAGTGGCTAATAGATGAGAGTGTGGGTAGTAACACATATATAAGTAGAGCGAGTGTGAATTTTTGTGAAGAGTGTGAGTAGAAGGGAAAGCGTATTTCAGGGCTAGCAATCGATGTGTGGAAGATGGGTGAGTAAAAGAGAGAGCCCGATTCAGGGCTGCAAGTCGAATTGGATAATAGACGAGATTGTGAGTAGTACTAAAGGTATAAGTAGGGCGCGTGTGAGTACGTGTGAGTACGATAAGTACGTGTAGGAGAAGATGTTTGAGATGAAGAGAGTGCGCATTCCAGGCTGCAAATTTTGAAAGAAACTCTCTTCGGTTCACGGTTCGCACCGCATCCTTGCCCTTAGCTTCGGCTCGGTTCGGCGGAAGCTCTGAATTATCATATATTTTTATAATTTCAATGAAAGAAATTGATTTGTCACTGTAAACATGGTAAGCCGTAAATAATTTCATTTTCGAAATGCGGGCTAAATTTGATACCTTCCCAAAATCGGCAGCTACCAAACATGGTTAGAAATATGCCATGGTTGTAGGCGAAGTTTTTTGAACTTTAAGACTTTTCCTTTCCTGCAAAGCTTATCACTTTTAACTACAACATTTTTGAGTTTCGGTTAGGCTTATTTTTTTAGAACATATCAGGCTTGAACTGGTTCGGCTTAATGCGGGGTATTATTCTTAACACACACTTTGACTAACAACATTAAGTCCAGTAGTCAGAGCCGCACGAGTCAGTTCCAGGCCAAGTTGCGCCTTATATGGACTGACACATGACACATAGATGTACATAAGGCAAGTAAACATTATAAATACTTGTAGTTTTAGAAAGTACTTTTGGCCTGTGCAAGGCATTTGCCATTACAATTTTGGCACGTTTCGGAGTTTTTGTTTGTGTGCATTTTCTGTGTGCTCTCCAATTTGTATTATCTTAACTGCCTTTTTTATTTTATTCTATTTTCGTATATATATTTGCTGTTAATTAGTGGCTGGCTGGCTGGTTGGCTGGCATGAAACTAAAATAAATATGCTTTCACATGGCACTGGGGCCACTTGAGCGTTGTTCCCTAGTTTTTGGTCGAGCTGTCGAGCAGTTGTTGGGTTGTGCAGAGTTCTTGGTCCAGAATATGCGAGTGGCAGTCCGAGTCCGCTCGCTTGCCCCAGATAATTTAATTAAAAATAGCAACCATTTGATATCAAACAAAATTGTACGCACAACAACATGAATGACTAACCGGAAAGAGCCCCCAAGGCGGCTGCAGTCAGAGTTCGTTCGTGTCCGTCTCTCCGTCTCTTCCGTCACCATGTCCCCGTGTCCGTATTCCAAGTTGACTGCATGATGGGCCACATGAAGTCCGACATGCGGCATGGCGGGGCGCGAGAATTCATTAAACTTTAAACCGTAATGAATACTCAACAAATTTGAAAGACAAGAAGAAAGACACCGCGTGCGGTGCTCACAAATACAAATACAAATACAAATTCAAATACCTATACGAATACGAATACAAATACAAACACAAACACACAGAGCGAAAGGCAACAAGATGCCACACAGCCATTGCTGGCTATTGCCTCGGGGTTCTGGCTTCAGCCACAGCTTTGGCTTTGACTTTGGCTCTAACACAGTCTAGGCCCCAATGGGGGGCTCTTCTCGGTTGTCTATTACGCGCACTCTATCTGCGCGCCACCTGCAATTGGGAGGCATCAGCTTTTGGCCACTTGGCACCACATAATCAGCACAGTTTATGCTGTCGCCATGTTACGGTCGCAACTTGCTGCTGGGCACTTGGGTTCTCGCTCCTTGAGACTGCGGCTGCCTTTTGCACACGCTCCAACAATATAAATATAATTTACAGCGAGTAATAATCATAAGAAGCAGGTAAAAGTGCGATGCGCAAAGAAGTTAAAAAAATGAAAATAAAAAAAAAATAAGAAAAAAGCAGCAAGAAAAGTGAGAAAAAGGCGAAAAACCCAAAGAAATTGTAGCCAAGAAAATGTATTTAACAATTTAAGAGACCGAAGCTGACATGCTCTTTAAAAAACCAGCGCTAACCAAGCTCAAACTGAAATATCGTTGAAGGGGTTAATAAATCTTTTACATTATAAAGTGAAAAGACGAAAAAATGCCAAAACATAAAAAACTTACATAGTTATTAATTAAGGGATATGGGTAAAAAGTATCCACACAATTTCTTTATATGTGGATTTAAGCAGTTCCGGTTATTCTTTTTTTTTAATATCGCAGTGGAATTCTGCGGCTTCTGTCAGCAAAAAATAATTTATATTGTACAAAAGTTTTGGTAGTCGTTGGGCTTATACCCTGTTCTTAGCTTAGTCCAGAATAACTGCTAGAAAAATGTTAAAATTTATCATCTGTGAGCAACTGAGGAGATATTGAATTTTTAGAATTAAATATAACACATGTAATTTCCAGAGTGCGTAGCTACGAGGCTGTTGATCAAAAAAATTTATATTTGACAACATTATGCTACTCTCTATACACTTAATGGCTTTAGGGTATCAAAAGGGTCGAATGGCGTTTTAATAATTGAAGGCCTATACGCAATATGCGTATGCTTTTTAGTTACTGTTACGCATACGCCGTGTGCGCCGCGCCACGCCACGCCACGCCACGCTACGCCGCGCCATGTCACTCGCCTTTATTTCGGTGTACAATTTGCATTTCGTGCGTGCGGCAAGTAAAGTTAAGCTCCTGTTTATTCATTGGGGAACAATCTCTGAATCATCGCTGCCCTCGTCACATCTACAGCCGCAGACATGTCCACATGCCCAACTGTGTCCTTATCGTTCTCCTCGTACTCGTCCTCGTACATGTCCTCGTCCTCATCCTCATCATCGTCATCGACATCGGCACCGTCATCGTCATCGTCTTAATTGTGTGGAAATAAGCGAGTGAGTGGCCCCTTCATGGCAAGTTAATTGCGGGCTTTTGAGTCATGTGCTCATATTAAATATGCATGTGAGGGCACGGCAATGAAACTGGGCAGAGGAAAGGAGAATGAAAAGGAGCCTGCCAATGGAAAACCACAGCCTACACGCTCGATCGAGCTGTGCTGCATAAAGGCACACTCTGCTCTGTGTGCCAATCCGATTAATTATGCATGAATTTACTTAGCCACCGCTCGCGATATATACTCCCAATTATACAAGGACACGGCGCAGACACTAGTTATCCACCAAGAGGGGGGAGGGGGGTCATATGCCACACAACCTATTCAATAGCTTTATGTTTCAAGTGCTTAGCTCAATAATTGAGCAGATCTGTCGCTCAAGGGCCTACAGCAGAGCAGCCTTTGCTGGCAAATACTCGTAATGTTTACCAGAATGTGAATTGCACTTTGTGGCATCTAATAACATTAAGTTGCTTACCCGGTGATTTTTTTTTAATTAGTTCTGTTTTTATTTTCTTATACTTTTATGAACCTTAAAAATGTGCTTTTTATGTTAAACAAGAGCGCTCTAGGCGGAAGAGGCCGACTAGGGGATCAAATATTTCAAGGCGTAAGGCCACCTTTCATAAAATCCAAATTTGTTGATATGCAAAGTTTAGGCTAGTCCAAATAAATAAATGCTTTAACATTTCAATTGAACCAAATGGTCGCTGGGGGCGACACAAATGTGTTGCAAGAACTCAGGTACAATTTAAGTTTCATCGACAGCGTACAGTTTAAAAAAGTGTCAATCAAGACGGACAACATTTAATTGTTTTTTAAAACAAGCTTGGAACATGCCTCGCGGATGGTTTTGAACCTGATAATGCGTATAGTTGTTTAGTGGGTCAATTGATTTAGGTAAATTTTGCAGATGCACTCTGATATATATGTGTATTATTATGTTAAGGAGGAGTTGCATATATATGTGTGTGTGTGTGTGAGTGTGCATTAATATATAGCTGGTCATTTCTATATGTGTGCATACGTATGTTGTTGCGGTTGATTGTTTGTGTGCAGTGACTGTGGCTCAGACCGCAACAATTGCAGGCGACAGGTGGAGGCAAATAAATAAATTTGACTGTGTGTGCGTGTGTGTGTGTGTGTGTGTTGCACTCGTTAGGATTGCTGCAAGGTGCCCCAGGCATGACCACATGGAATATTACTCATACGCGCTATTAGCCGCACGCTGCTCAAACACACACACACACACACACACACACACACACACACACACACACACACAGAGACACGCCCTCCTAGTGACCACGTGTGGCTCAGCTGCGTTGCAATGGTTGTAAAAGTATTTGTGGAATTGGATGTCGCAAAGGTTTTGCTTAGAGATGCCAGCCATAAGAGCTTGTGTGTTGTTCTTGCCGCTGCTATTGTTGTTGTTGTTGTTGTTCCGGTTGTTGTTGTTATTGTTGTTACCACCCAAGTGCCAAACGAAGCGTGGCAACCTCAAAACGTAAATTTTAACGTCCTTGACATTTTATGCCGTTTGGCGTTTGGATACTATGTAGCGTGCGGCGCGCATTTGTATCAAAGTGCGTCTATATATACACACATATAGACTTATATATGGTTTCCTATTTATGCCCTGACAATCTTAACCTGCCCCGAACATTGGCAACCTCACTTTATAGCGCTTCATTTATCTGAGCTTTACCTTCAATATTGCGCCATCTAATTGTTTACTTAAGGCCCTAGGCCCATAACTAGTTAAGAATTAAGCCAGGTCAGGCGCCTAGCCTGGCTAATGTGGATATACCAAATGGTTGAATATGCCGTAGCATATCCCAGCACTCACACACACACACACACACACACACAGACGCACACCCACTCTTGCCGCGAAGATTACTGTCAGTTAACCCGGCCGGCATTCGCTTGGAAAAAGGTCAATGCACAAGATTTTACCGTTGCTGGCATTGTTTGTGCTACCTTTTTTTGTTGCTGTTCTTGTTTTTTTTTATACAAAAAATATTAAAAAAAAAAAAAATACAAAAAAGTGACACAAATTCGATTTGCAAAATCGCCTGGAACCTGGGCCTGGACCCGAAAAACCTAAACCTGCACCTAAGCCCAATGACCGTGCCGTGCGTTAGATTTTGTGTCAGTCCATGACGCGATTGCGTTTCTGATTATGTGCAGAGGCAACGGGACAAAAAGGTTGCGCCACGGTGCTCAACCCTTTAACCCAAGGGCCCCGACGGGCCAGCGCCACAGTGCTGCCCCAAGGCCCAACGCCAGCTGGGCTGCGCCATATAATATACTCGTAGTTTGTACTTATTTGTACATATGCCACGTATCGTAATATCAGCGATTTACACTTAATTCGTACAATTCTTTTATGCCCATACTACTTTAAACCCAGGCCCGGTTGGTGTTCTTACAGATGTGTAATCGATTGGTTAAGCTACAGGAGTTTGTTTTTATACCCTGAACCCATTAAAAATGGGTAAAAGGGGTATTATGTTTTTGTGCAAAATCCAAATGTATGTAACAGGCAGAAGGAAGCATCTCCGACCCCATAAAGTATATATATTCTTGATCAGCATTAATAGCCGAGTCGATCTAGCCATGTCCGTCTGTCTGTCCGTCCGTCCGTCCGTCCGTCCGTCCGTATGTATGAACGCAAGGATCTCAGAACCTATAAGAGCTAGAGACTTGAAATTTTAGATGTAGATGCTCCTAGTTCCTACGCAGATCGAGTTTGTTTCCGATAATCGATAACTTGCCCCGTTTCCAAGTAATCGATAAAAATGTATATCGATATCCTGTTTTTTAAGCAATTTTGGTAAATAATAAGAGCTAGAGTCACCAAACTTGACATGTAGCTTCTAGAAAAGTATATATATATCGATTATCTTTCATTTTATACCTATCGCCACCTCCCCGCTACTCTCTATCTATAAGCGCGCGCTGCATTTGGTGATGGAATAAGAGGGTTCAGGGTATCTCCTAGTCGGGAGCTCCCGACCAGAACCTCTTACTTGTTTTACCCTTGCAGAGGAGGGTATTCTTGTTTTGATATGAAATACATATGTGACGCATGGAAGGAGACATCTCCGACCCAATTAAGTATATATATTCCAGATCAGCAACAACAGCCGACTTGATAAAGCTATATCCCTTTGTCCGTCTGTTAAGGCTATTGTCTTGAAACTATGCATAGCTCCATCTATCCCTTGCAGGCAGTATACACATACATATGTCTAAGCCGGCCGGATCGCACCACATTCCACATGAACAAAATGTCGACGATTACGTTCTTGCATGGAAAACTTTGTTTCTTATTAGGATATCTCACCCAAAACTCGACATTTATAAGCTCCCTACCGACCGTATAAAATAGCTGCCATAGGAACGATCGTTCGAAATGTAGGTGCTGATATGGAAACTTCTTTTTATACCCTGAACCCATTAAAAATGGGTAAAAGGGGTATTATGTTTTTGTGCAAAATCCAAATGTATGTAACAGGCAGAAGGAAGCATCTCCGACCCCATAAAGTATATATATTCTTGATCAGCATTAATAGCCGAGTCGATCTAGCCATGTCCGTCTGTCTGTCCGTCCGTCCGTCCGTCCGTCCGTCCGTCCGTCCGTCCGTCCGTCCGTCCGTCCGTCCGTATGTATGAACGCAAGGATCTCAGAACCTATAAGAGCTAGAGACTTGAAATTTTAGATGTAGGTGCTCCTAGTTCCTACGCAGGTCGAGTTTGTTTCCGATAATCGATAACTTGTCCCGTTTCCAAGTAATCGATAAAAATGTATATCGATATCCTATTTTTTAAGCAATTTTGGTAAATAATAAGAGCTAGAGTCACTAAACTTGACATGTTGCTTCTAGAAAAGTATAAATATATCGATTATCTTTCATTTTATACCTATCGCCACCTCCCCGCTACTCTCTATCTATAAGCGCGCGCTGCATTTGGTGTTGGAATATGAGGGTTCAGGGTATCCCCTAGTCGGGAGCTCCCGACTAGAACCTCTTACTTGTTTATATTAAGATAGCTTGACCAAACTCGGAATTTATAAGTTCCATTCTGATCCTTATTTACATGAAAAATATAATTACAATGGACCTATATCACATTACTGCCATAGGACAGATCGATCGCATAGAAGGCTCTTATTCTGTTTTCCCAGATATTTTCATCAAACTCAGCATTCTCACACATTAGGCAAATGTCTAGAAGGGTATTTAATCTTCGGCGTGCCTTAATTTCTCGTTATATTTCGAATTATTTAGTTTTATATATTCCATGTACCATGTTTAAATTTACGCTTCTTGTTGCCTGCAATTGTTTGTCATATGCTTTGAGTCTTTGTTCAATTATGCCTCAAACACACAAAAAACAATGCCTTTAAGCTTACTGCGTTTGAAAAAAAAGCAGAAGAGAAAAGTCCAAAAAAGAATTTCAGATGCATAATTCTTGTGGTTTGCTGCTTTGGCGTCCTTCTGATTACGCCTTTGTGTTGCTGCGCTGAGTCCTTGTCCCCTTTGATAAGTTAGTCCTGTGGCAGTTGTTGCATTTGTTTCCCCCAGCTCCTGTTGCAGCTGTGGTCGCAGCTGTCATTTGCAGCAATGCGTGGGTGGGCCACACAGTGCAGAGTGCAGAGTGCAGAGTGCTGGGTCTCTGGGTCAAATATCCATCCATCAATCATTTCGTCAAGCAGTGCATGACAGACATGCAGGCCAGACCGCAAACAATACATCAGAAGGCCACAATGCGACGATTGCGTTGATGATCGATATTCACTTTTCGATAGTCGATAGGCGATAGTCGTTGCTCGTTCACACATGTTGTGGGTGTGATGGGGTCAGGTGGGGTGGGGTGGGGAGGGGAGGGCAGCGATGCGAAATAGATTTTATGGAGTAAGCGGAAGCAATAAACCTGATTTACTTGTGTGTGCATCGAATTTCTTTGTTGGCACACATTTCTTTCCTTCGGCCCGCCCAAACCGGCCCCCGCACATGTGATTTCTGCTGTTTTCCGTGTGCATTTTCCATTTTGCAACATATATTTGTTGTTGTTATTTTCTTTTTCGATTACCGCCCGCGCCCGCTGTGCACCAAATCGAAAGGCTAGCAAAAATGTTTCCTTAATCCAAGTGGGTCTCATGCTTTGAATGCCCTTCTACATGGGCGAGTGTTCGTCTGAGTCGCTCTCTTTCTCTCTCTCTCTCTCTTACGCTCTTTCTCTCCTACTCTCTCTCTCTCTCATCTGCTGCCTTTGTATAATTTAGCTTTCTCTAACTATTGCTTTCTCGCTTTATTGCTCAGTGTGTTGGCGATGTTGTAAAAAGTTTTATTTGTCGCTGATTTGAGTATCGAGGCCAACGCCTATGTACTCGTACTCGTATGTGCCCCTTTCCCTTCCTGTTTTGCCTCAACCCCCGCCCCCTTTGTTTATTTGAGTCAAAGCACAAAACAAAAATGCAAAGTAATGCAATTTATCTGCAAAACTATGCTGCCACGCCCACAACAGCCCATGGTCTCGTCGTCTTCTCGTCCTGCTCAACAGAGTGCAGCGCAAAACAACAACAAAAATAAGCAACATGATGCACAAATTACATTTGAGGATGTACTTGTAGCAAAAAAAGCCAAAAAAACAGATGACAAAAAATTGAATGTTATGTGTCGCAACAATAACAATTAATTTGAGTGAACATTTTTAGATATTATTGTGCCTGTTGTAGTAAGGAAATCGGCAACAAATCAATTTCAATTTCATATGTTATATACTCATTCATAAAGTTAAAACATTCGTTTGCAAAACCCATTGAAATCTAAACTTTATGTTTGCAGTTTTGATTTGTTTATTTTGTTTTTTTTTTTTCTTAATTTCTAACTTTTAGCTTTAGCTGCGGTTAAAAAAAGGAAAACTTTTTATGGCTTTGCATAGAGTTGAAATTCCTTTGAGACCAAAAATTTAACAGTAATTATGTATAGCACATACGCATATGCATATGTATATATGTATATGTATATATATGTGCTTGTATATTCGAAACAATCTTGAATTGAGTTGCAAACAAATTAAATAAAATAGAAATATATGGAAAGCTGAACGTTACTTGAATTGAATACGTTAGTTGAAAGTAGCTCAATTTAAATAGGAAAGCATATTTTTGACAAGTGAATGTGCTGTAGTCGGGATGTCCGACTTGGGGATACCCTGAACCTTCTTTTACCAACAACAAATGCAGATCGTTCTAGGTGGGAATTGGGGTAGCCATAAATAAAAGTTACTCGATCGAAATATACTGTTCTAGTAGCTACTCGTCAAATTTTGTGACTCTAGCTCTTAAAACCAAAGAGAATTGCTAAAAAAACAGGATTTTTTCACTAGGAGGACCTACGTTTAAAATTTCAAGTCTCTAGCTCATGTATGTTCTGAGATCGACGCCTACATAAGTAGGGATGTCTAGGTCGACTCGGGTATTGATGCTGATCAAGAATATATATACTTTATGCTTCCGCCCATTTTCCATGGGTTCAGGGTATAAAAATAACTAACTTTGATTGTCAGTTTGTCTTGTTATGTGTAAATACAGCATGTTTACATACATATAGTACACATATATCATAAATTTCTGTAGAATAAATCATATACGCTTGTTGAAAATATCTCTAAAAAATAAATTTAATTGAGCTAATTGTGTTATTTTTTTGATACTTTGTAGCAGCGTCTGACCATAACCATATCAAGTTGCTATTTGTGGTGCTATTTTCCTGTCGAATATGTTAAAAGATAAAATCAAAATATTTGGCAATATTTACGGAAATAAAAATGGCAAGCTATAATTTAATACAAATAAATCTGTTTAAATTGCGTTTAAGTTAATTGATTTCCTTGAATTTATTATATTCCTTTTGGGCTTTAGACATTGCTGACTTTTATGACGCACACAGGCTAAATTAAAGAAATCCGAGTCTACTTTCAAGCTTGTGCGAATATGCAAAATGTGTGGGGATAATAAACTGCTAAATATGTATGCCAGTTTGGCCAGAGTTGCCTTAGCTTGTTGCCACACAACAAATATTTAGCACACACACACGCTCATATATACATATATGTATTTTGTTTGGGTTTCGCCTACTCGACAATAGCAGCAGCAGCAGCCAGAGAGTGTGCGTGTGTGTGTGTGTGTGTGTGTGTGTGTGCGAGTGTGGGTGTTTGTTCAGGTTTAGCGGGGGGTACCTTTGTGTTTGTCGTTTCTGTGTGAAAATATTTCTATGTCCTTTAATAAAAATGATAAGTCACAGCCGGGAATAACAGAAATTGTGAGCACGGTGAGCTGCTTTCGGTATGGCGGGTGTGCAGGGAGTGGGCTCTATTGTAATGCTAAAACTCGGCAAGGCTAACATACACGAGTGATTTAATTAAACGACAGACTCTTGCACACACACACACACACACAGCTAACACATAGACATGTTGTTGTTTTTTTGTACAATTGTGAATTTGTGCTCGAAAAATACCAAAACTCTGCACGATGCACATTGCATTGGTTTTAGAATTCAATTATTTTTCATCAAGCTGAGCGTTGATATGCACTCGTTTAAGGACAAAGATTTGATACACAAAAATGTTGTCAACAAAAGTGCATGGAACAACACATCAAAGTCCCCTCATGCCAACAGAAGCACATCATGCATCATGCGTCGTTGGGGATCGTTTTAATTGCCCCAACCCACATGGTTTTTGTGCATTCGGTGGAAGTCTAGAAATGATGACTGCTAAAGGATTTTCAATGTTAGTGTTTTAAATCAAATCAATTGTCCAAACAACAAACGAACCAAAAGTCAGACCGAGACTTTAAACAAAGATCTAAGCACGAGCCGAAGCTAAAGGCAGCAAGCTGGTTCAACTCTTGGAGCTAAAAAGCATTTCCAGTTGAAGATAGCTAGAAGCGTCTCACCGAGTGCATGGGAGAGTAAATTTTAATGGGAGCATCTTTTTTGTACAATCCAAAGTCTGCCAATCCGATTTCGCAGTCCTAAAAAAAACCAACACAAATCGTTTCACATGTCACTTCAATCGATCGTTTTTTCCACATACATATATTTTTGTGTGTTTTTCTGCTCGCTCTTTTTTGCCACACTGGCGAAATGGGAAAATGTGGCAACGAGTCGTTAACTTAGCCGTCGCTCATCGCCTGCTCGTTTATATGTCCCGGCCTGCGTAATCCTAATGAACGTCCTGTCCCTCGGCTGTGGCTGTATGCTGTATGCTGTATATCCTTACGGCATAATTGCTATATAGCACACTTTTTCTCTGGCTTAAGGCTCAAGGCTAAAGGCCTTAGGCAAAGGGTGCTCAGTGCTCTGTCCCCGTTGGCATGCCAGTTCAGCGACTTTTACGCGCCATTGCCGAGGGTGTTGCCACAGCGCGTTGCCATCCATTGGATGCCGATTCCACACCCGATGCCTCAGCTGATTGTGATTGTGCCATGAAAGGCTCGTTCATCTTCTCTTTAATTGAACGCACACAGTTTGAGGCACTCTGTTTTGCTCTCTTGCTGATCTGTCTGTCAACTCGACTGTCAACTCGCTTAACTAGTTTATGGACATGCTGAATACTAAACAACAAACGCGACAAACAAATCAAAGGCAATTTAGTTTAAATCCTAAATCCTTCCCTGCTCATAATTTCATAAATATTCTCATATTTCTAGAAATTTATTTGCATACTTTTTCTGGCTTTGGACTAACCATCAATATGAAAATATATTATATTGTATGTCCCCATTTCAAATAGAGAGTTTGAAAGTTAATACAAACTTCCTCAATTGTTTTCTTCGTATCTTGTTTGTTTCAAACTACTTGACTTCATTGTAACGTCTGCCCTATCAGCTATAATAATGCTTATGTGGCATATTGCGTATACGCCATGAGCGCTGCCTACAATAAACGACCAAGCGCGTTCTGCCTGACTTATAGCATGTTGATAATTTATCGAGGGCTCGTTTAGTTTTAGCTTTAATCAGAAAATACATAAATTGTGTGTTGCTTTTCGCAATCGGAATGCCAGAATGCCAACTAGTTATCTTTGTTAAATGCTCAATGTTAAATTAAACATAATTTTGAGGCGCATTTAAGCGAGCGACTAAAGATGATAAATGGTCCCCGGCTGACTCTGGCAACAATACGGTTCAGAAAAAAGCCAATAACGCCAGAGACCCACCGGCACAACCAGACCCACCGAAGAGCAGCTACAAAACCCAGCGGCAACAACAAAAACATTGAGACAGCAATCAGCAGCCGCGCGGGTGGCTGTGGCGCCCCAGATAATGCGTATTGCCGAACGGCGTGTCACTCAGTCAGCCAGTCAAACAGTCAGTCAGTCAGTCAGTCAGTCAGTCAGTCAGTCGAACAAATTGAGCCACAGGATGGATTCATCCAGCGCAGACTCAGCTCGTCAGTCACTCAGGAAGAGTGCGTTTACTGAAGGAAGACGCTTGTAAAACTAACGATAAGCGTCATGTAATTTGTGATACGAGCGTTTACGGTCCTAGGTGTTTTTGTCTGTCTGTGTCTGTGTGTGCGTGTGTGTGTGTGTGTGTGTTTGCGTGCGCGTAAACAAACTCACATTATGAGGCAGCAAATTGATTTATTGTAGTTTATTTTATATATACATATATGCAAAAAGGTTCCTTCTACCCGAAAATAGGCTCAGGGCGGTCAATAAACTTGAAAAACAACTTTTTACTGCTCAATTCTTTTCGCTGCCAAAAGATACATCATCTATTAGCTAAACGAATGCATACAGACAACACAGTTATTCGATATGCCTCTCAATCGGCTAACTGCCAAATTTACTGATTAGCATGCTGAAACTTAATTAACTCTCAACATCGTGCTGTATGGCCATGAATTATTCAATTGCCAGCACTGGCAAAAACGGATTACAATTTTATTAATCAGCACACATTTTGGTTGACAGTCCATGCTTTTAATTTACAAAACATTATTAAATTACATAATTAGCAACTATTTAGTTTGCATTGTTCCGCCGCTCGTGGCTTTATATATTACAAAAAATGTTAAAGCAATCAATTTGCGTATCTTTTTAGAAAATCAATTTAATGTCGAGCTGCCAATAATTTGTGGTGTGTCAATTGTGCGGCAAGCGAAATTTGGTCAATTTTGGAAATGATTTTTTATTCCCATTGCACTTTTGGCATAAGCAATTAAGCGCAGTTCCTAACGTCTAACGAAAGGTACGCTATATAAATATTGGGGTTTTATACCCTGAACCCATTGAAAATCGGTTAAAAGGGTTTACCCTTTGTATTTGTGCAAATGCATGTTACAGGCAGAAGGAAGCATCTCCGATCCCATAAAGTATATAGACTCTAAATATTTAAATCTTGTTTTTGTAGAGTTTTTGTGAGCTAGAATCACCAAACTTGACAAGGAGCTTCTTGAATAGTATATATAGATCAATATGTATATCTTTCATTTTATAGCTATCGCCACTTTCTTTTTTATCTATAACCTAACCTTATATCGCAATGCTTTTTTAGAAGATCAGCTTTCAGCTCATTAGCTCTGCTTAATCTAGATATTTCAATTGCAACTAGGCTCAGCTTCGGCTGCAGTAGATGGAAAAATTGGTCGCCTGCCAAAATGGCTGTGCTGTTGTAGCAAATCTAACTGGATGTCAGATACACTGTGATCCTTTCGGCTAGGCCCACAGCCTGGCCTCCCATACACACACACACACAACCACACACATACATATGTAATGACGGTGTGTGAGCGTGCGTGTGTATTTATGCATTTGTGGGTCACAGCCTGCATCGTACGAGTGGACAGTGACGGAGAACGACCCTGGGTCTGGGGCTCTGTTCCATTGGGACATATTTTATATTTAATGCAAGACATTTGTCATGCGGTTGGCGCATTTATTCAAAGTATTTGCTGCAATTTTAATGCCAAAATGAAAGCGCAATTTCAAATACCAAATATACACACATACATATGTATGTGCATATATACGAACATTGGACACCAAATGCAGCGAGTCACATTTTATGTGCCCTGCGCCTGGCTAACTATTTAAAAATGAATTTATGCGAACATCTGTATGTGCTTCATTTTGAAACGTTCTATTTGTAAATGTGTTGGCAGCGCTACGCACAATATGCTGAGAGCTGTCTGATTTATATACATATATATCAGGGAGATATATGTAGATCTAATTTGTATTTGTAACATTATGTAGAATAAAAACCCATACACACCCATACGAAACATGAAATATAATTATAACGAGAATTTTGTTAAAACTTCTTATGTTTTTCTTATCTTTATAGAGCTTGAAATTTGGCAGCTGTGTGAGACAAATTGAATCAATTTTTGCAAACATATAGGACATGGAATAAACAAATGTAACTCTTCAAAGACAACGCTACCGAAGGGCATCAATAAATAAATGTGCATATACTTGAAAATAATTTGTTCAGTATAACAACAACAAAAAGCGAATAAGAAAACAAAAAAAAAAAACAAAACAAAAAGAAACACACACACACACACTCAAGCAATCAAATTCTATTTTCAAATTGAATTTTAAATGCACTCACACACGAGGCAATAAAGAAGCTTGACTGTTTGGCCGAGCAGAAGAGTGGGGCAAAAGAGTGCGGGCTGAAAGGACATAACGACAATATTTGCCATCAAAATCGAAATCGAAGTAGTGACAAGGCAGCTACTTGTTAGCCAAACAAAGTAATCAAAACTTGTCGAGCAGCAGCAAAGCAGCAGGATCCGGGCAATGCGAATGCCGTAAACAAGTTCCGGAAATATACGAAAAAATAAAATAAACGGAAACGCAGCTTTCGATAGCCAACATCAAACAAACATTGCCGGAAAAAGGGCCAACAAACAACAGGGGCACAAAAAACGCACACGCACAGAGAGAGAGGGAGAGAGAGAGAGCAGGGCGGAGTGCGAGAGAGTGAGAGAGTAAGACATATATATAAAACAATTGTGGCACGAGTAACAATCATAGCAACAATCAATCAGAGTCCGAATCTTATACAGATTTCGTACCTGCATCTAAAACCAAAGCCGAAACAATACAAACAGAAATTCCTGTGGCGTTGACAAGTTAAATAGTCAAGGTCAACGGCCTTCCGCCATTCGGAGATGCCACAAATGTGGGCAACCAGTCGTTGCTTACAAACACCGTGCCGTGCCGCAGACAGAGGCTGAGAGACGTGCCGCACTCTCCAATACACGGCCAACGTCGAGTCTTGATTTCCGGCCAAGCAACAACCCTACCCCCCGCACAGACACACACACATACACACACAAGTGCACAACCCCTTGCCGCAAAGAACATTTTTTGATAAATGGCAGCTAGAGTAAAAAAATTTGTGGCAAGCCAAAAGTAAAAGTTTTCGCTTGCTTGCAAAATTGAAAGGCAAGCAAAAGGTGGCGCAGATAAGGGCCAGCAACAATAAAAACAACAACAACAACAACCGTCCCATCAGGAACAGAAGTGGCATTAGCAAGCGTCAGCCTCGACTTTGATAACAACAGCAACAGCCACAAAAATAAAAAATAAAAAAAAAACACATAAACAAGAGGCAAAAAAGTAAGAAAATAAAAAAACAATTGCCGTTGAAAATTGTTTTCGTTGTCGTTTCGTTCGTCACCCTGTCTCCGACTCTGACTCCGACACCCTGAGCCCCGTCCATGGTTTGATTCTGGTGCTGGTTATTGATTCACTGTGGCACAGCAACTGCCGCCCGCCGCCCGCCTACCGCAGTTACCGTCACCGCCTGATCGATGCGCCATATGTCTGCCTAACGGACGCTGCCACTTTGCCACTTGGCCGCATGCCACAGGTTGATGTTGAGGTTGGCGCTTGAGTTTGAGTGCACCGAGCTTTCCGTTTGAGAGTTTGAGTAATTGTGACGTCAGAACGTGATAGACACTGATAGCGACTGACGAATGCCAATCGAACGGGCTCTTTGAATAAATGAATGCCCTCAATTGGCTTTTAACTGCAAACAGAGCAGACAACGCAGCTGCCCAAGTTGGCAGCAGCAGCAACAGCAGCCGTAGAGCCATTCCCAAATTGATACACTCAACTAACCAAATGCGTCTGATTGTGGCCATTACGAGAATGGGCGCCCAACGGACGCACACATCAGGCACAGCCTGTGCCGCCGCCATCACGTGGTGGCTGGCCTGTGCCCTGGGACTTCTAATATTGCTGCCAGGTGAGTGAAAGAAATGAAATAACATAATTATAGTAATCGACCTAGACCAGATATAAACAGCTGCAAGTGATTACTGCTTAGTTGATGTCCAAATCTTTACAAAATTAATTACCACCACGCAGCTATTCAATTAAGTAGCCGCTCCTGAAGTCTTCTTCAGGCCAATTGGCAACTGTTTGAGCTGTTATTTATTTGTGTTTATTATTTATTTCAATTTTATAACATAACTATATATTCACTATTATTGGGGTCGAAGTTATTATTGTTGTTTTCAGGGCTGGGACTTTTAAAAAAGTTTCTAATTTTACCAAAATGGTTTGCATTGGGCTTAGGATATATTAATTTTCGGGCAACTGATTTCCTCAAATGTTCGATTCATAGTAAGACATAAAACCAGTTAACAGTCTTGAATATATAGTTATTTTTTGCAGTGCATTAAACCCCATACACATCAGTCCATGTGTAATATTTATTTCGATTCGCTGCTAATTGACTGTTCAATTACTTAAGAAGCTAATTGGATTGGATCCCAAAAAAATGGCGACTGCCATTCAACTCATTTGATTAAATGTAGCGGCAATAATTGAACTTTAATCAATGCTAATTACACTTTTCAATTGCCAATTGATTTGAATTTTATTAGCTTTTTAAGGCCACATACATATATATATGCCACATAGGTATTCGGCTAAATCGCTTGGAGTCTTCTTCTTTTTTTTAGCCAAGTAGATGCTGTTTCTGGCCATTTGGGCAGCAGCAAAAAAGCTAGTAAAATGCGGCGCGTCCCTGACAAATGTTTATTACGTATACGCAGCGTGGCAACAAATTAAACATGACTCGCTTTGCGTTAATGCTGGGGGCGATGCTCGATGCCACTCGTGGCACAGTGGGAGGCAACACGCATAGTTATTGCTGCTGCTTTTGTTGCTGTTGTTATTTTTGTTGCTGCTGTCATTGCGCTGACTGTGACGCGCTGCCGGATGCTGATGGCTGATGTGAACGTAAATGTGTGAGTGTGTGTGTGTTTGTGTGTGTGAGTCTGCTGATTCTGACGACTGGCAATTTGTTTATTTGATTGCATTTTCTGCACTTGTTGGGAGTAGGGGCAGGCTGGCGCTGGTTTGAGGCAGCGGCAACTGTTTGCCCGACTGCGCGCACAAATCAAAGTCAACTGCGGTAAGTGGAACGACAAATAAAGTGCACCCGTTTTATGGAAGCAACGAGTTGCTGCCATCGCTTTTGCTGCTCCTGCTCCTGCTGCAAGTAGCCCGTGGCCCAATACAATTGGAAATCGCTCAATGCTGACTGGCAAGCAAATTTTTGGATCCTTTACATACGAAACGAAGGACAATTAGATTGATGAACGTCGATCCGAGACACGTTGATTGCGGTGTCAGCAAGAATGTGAAACTCTTGCTACCAAAAGGATTCGGCCATAATGATGAGATTGATGAGCCAGTACTTGAGAAGATAGCATATACTACATCTAAAGGATGCTTCAAATTTATGATTCCGATGATAGATGACAGCAGCTGCTAGAGATAAATGTTAGATACTTTAGCCAGATGATAAGGGAACTATAAGTAGTTGGCTGCTGCTTAAAACTGTTATTGTTATTGCCAATGTTTGGGGGAAATTTGCATAAGCTTGACCCCGTGCTTCATCAAAATACCGCATTCTTCAGCAGCAGCAGCAGAAGCAGCAGCCGCAGCATCTGGTCATTTCTTTCCTCGCTTTGCTCAGTGGCATCATTCGGAATTGCCGGCTGTTGTTCGTCGCATTTTAGTTATGCATAAAACAACTTCTGTGGCACGTTTCAAATCATTTTGCTTGAATGTTGTCACCGTCCTGCTTCAAGCCAACCCCATCAGCTGCCAAAAAATCCCCTGAATTTTCGCTCAAAGCTACTTGAAAATAATTCTCGTTATTGTTGTTCTTGTTGTTGCCTTAAGTATTTCTGCATATTTTCTGTGTGTTTCTTTCAGTTTTATGAATTTTTGCGATGCTCACCCACACACACACATACAAACATGCTTGTATATGTTATATGAATTCCAGTCGGTTTTTCTTGTTTCTTTTGTCAACCCGGTTTTATCTTTACCCATGCACAGGTGCATTTTTTGCGAGCTTACACACAGGTCCCCAACCAGCCAGACATTCACATTCACATCCACATCCACATTTAAAGCCGCATCCACTTTCAGGGGCCAGGTGCCAAATGCTGACCGGCTTCAATATGCATGCTAATTTTGGGCTCCCACTGACGCGGACAAAAATCCCGATTCCAGTCGCAGTTCCCCCCGTGCACACATACCCATTCGATTCCCTTAACCCATTGTCCATTTCCACTGGTTGCCTCAATTTGATTTTAGGCATAAATATTCATGAATCGCTGTCTATGCGATTGCGATATGTCCTGCCATGCCGTGCCGTGCCTTGCCGCTCCGCGCCGCACCGCGTCGTGTCCTGGCGACTGTAACTGGAATATATGCTGCCGGTCTTTTTACTGATAAAACAATGCAACAAATTTCAACAATAACCATTTTTATAGCTCACAAAACTGCAATTCATGCATTGTTTGCCATCGAAGTGCCAACTCGTTCTATTGGAGTTTATGCATATGAATTGATATGTAAAATGAGATCTAAAGCCCATGGGAACATTGCAGTCGGATGCAACTGACTGCCTAATACTCTGTCTGATATCAATTTGCCGTGCATCTAGTGAACGTAGACCAAATAGTTTTGGGTCGATCTTCAGAGTAGTTCGATCTTCAGTAAGCCTATATTGTTGACTTCTCGATCCAAGGCTGTGGCAGACATAGATTTGTCCGATTCGTCAGAAAGAGTGCATTGGCCAACCAATAAACTCTTTCCAGTCTATGAGCGAGCATAGTAACTATTTAATTCAAATAATAATAACAATAGCTAATGCTAAGGCTTTGATAAGCTAACAAGCACAGGATGCTTATCTGCGTATATGTTTAATTACAGATAGACTTGTATTTGACATAAATATATATATGTATATGTAATATGTGTTTATGCATATTTTTATTTGCTAGACATATGCGGACATATGCGCAGATATCAAGTTAACGCTTTTTAGACTCCAATGCGACGCGCACGATCAACTGCAGCTCCTTGCGCACCTCCTCTGGGACCAAAGCGCGCGCCTTGGGCACGATCTCGGCGTGGATCTCTTCATAGGTAACATTTTTGGCACCTCGCTTGATCAGAATGTTGCGTATCATCTTTCGAATCGAATCATACCAGCCGCATTCCTGCAGGCGCAGCTGCAGCAGTTCCCTCAAAGCGTTCGGATTTTTCGCGCTGACGCCAGACAACGGGCTTTCATCCGTTGGGGTTTGAGTGCTTGTAAATGATTCCCGGCTGTTGGCCATAGTTTCAGAGAATTTTCTTAATTCGATCAGTTATTTCCAATTCAAACGACACATTGAGGGTGTGACAACTGTTTTGCAGCCATCTAGCTATGAGATTTGTGTCTGGTTCTCGATGTTGAATTTCGGCACGTAGGTCTTGGGTCCTTAACTCGGAATCACGGAACATGGGTCAAAACATTTGATGAGCCTTTGCATCTAGTTCAAACTGACAAGCTGAAGATATGATCGCAATTTAGTGATCGACATAAAATCATTTTATTTTATGTATAGTATTTATGTATATGTCGTATTGCGGTTAATTTTTTTCAGTCTGATCTGTCGGACCCGGAGCTTCGCGCAAGCGCATTAGCAGCTCCTTACGAAACTCTTCGGGCACCATGGCACGTGCTTTGGGTATTACCTCAGTGGCAATATCCTCGTAGCTCACATTGTTCACACCACGCTCATCGAGAATGTTGCGTATCAGTTTTCGAATGTCGTCACGCCAGCCGCATTCCTGCAGACGTTGCTGCAGTAGATCCCTTAAGGCGTCCGCAGTCTCGGCGTCGAGATGACTGGCCTTCTCTTTCTCAGATTCAATTCTACTGGCAGTTTCCTTTCTGCTGTCCATAATTCCACACCTTTATTGAAAATATATATATAAAAAGATAAAAATGCTTCGTTTAAATCAATAACAAGTAAAATATGTAGGCTAACAACATCTCCGTAGCCAACGTGATATGACGCTTGTCTAGAAAAAGAACGGAATTATATTGCATTTTTAATATCGATATTTATACCCTGAACCCATTCAAAATGTGTCAAAAGGCTGCATTTATGCAAAGGTATGCAACAGGCAGAAGACAGCATCTTTGACCCCATAAAGCATATATATTCTTATCCACCATCAATTGTCGGGTTGATCTACCTATATCCGTCTGCCTGTCCGTCCATATGTATGAATCCAAGGATCTTAGAATCTTTAACAGCTAGAGACTTTCAATTTTTAACGCAGGTCGTCTTAGTGCCCGCGCGGTACGAGTTTGTTTCCAAACATCGACAACTTGCCCCGTTTCTAGGCAATCGATAATTGAAATCCTGCAAATCTCTTATGTTTCAGGAATAGTATATTTATATATGAAGTATCTTTCATTTTATAGCTATCGCCACATGGTGTTGATTTATTTGTGCATTTCTTTTTCACCTCTTAAAGCAACCTCAAGCTCACGCGATTAGCTGCGTTGATAAGCCCTTAATTGATTGGTTTAACATAATTAACATTTAATACATAATTATCAGTCGTTGTCAACACTGTTTTCAGTGCTGTCTGGTCTATTGTGCAGTGGCAACGACGCATTGCCATACCAATTAAAATCGCGATATTTGCAGTAGGAATCCACTTCATAATAAATAACTGATTTTGCTATTCATATGCTGCGTTTGCAAGTTATTAGCTAATTTTAAAACGTTTTTCATTTGCGCCCACTGTTTAAGTTGGTTTTCAAAAAGTTGTTCTAATTAGTTGGCCATTTTGTTTGTTTATTTAGTATGCAATGTAGCCTGTTTTGTTGAACATTGTTGCGATAAATTGCAGAAATTAGCTCGCATTACGTATGCGCAGTGTTGGCTGCTGCAGCCAATGCTAATTACGCATTGTTGTTGCTGCAGCTGAGAGAGAGTGCTGCAAGTGCTTTGGTTTCGAATCAGGGCATCAGAAGAGCAACAGCATCAGCTACAGTAGTTGATGGCAATAACTGAAAGTAGTAAGCGTGTTGCGTGTTGCATGTCGCCCCGCCCAGCCACTTAATGCCCGCCCAATTAATGCAGCTTAGCGCCTGCTGCCGCTGACAGAAGGACCAGCAACGGCAAAGCGAACAGCAAAATCAGAAGGCAACAGCAACAACAGCAGCAACACCAACAACAGCAACAACAGCAACAACAGCAGCAGCAGCAACAGCAGCAATAAGAAGCGTCGCCAACGCAACTTCATGGCGTGTTGCAATTAAGTATGACAAATTACTTGACAAGTGCCTCTGGATGCCGCTACAATGTTCAAGTTGCTCTTCATCGGCAACGCCTGGCTGCTTCGCTATTCCTGTTGCTACCGTAGTTGTTGCTGTTGCTGCTGTTGCTGATGCTGTTGCTGCTGTCAGTGTGCCTTGGGCGCGTTGATGCGTGCTTAGTTACTGACACTTGTCGTCCATGTGTCTGCCTTGCCTGTCTTTTATGCTCACATCTCTGGTAATTTTCTAATGTTCACCAATAATGCGATTTAATTACTACACCTGCACCTGCCACACATTGTGGCAAATGAGTCGCGCCTGATGCGCATTTGTTATATTTTTATATCTTTCTGCTAACTGAACAGCAATAGTGCTGGCTGTTATCGAAATGACAGCTAAGTGAACTATAACAATTAGTGAAATTGACTATGGGTTAAAAACAAACCATACCTACAACCTTAGCTGTGGATGTTGTAAGATTGGTGAGATAAAATTAGTTAAGAAGCCGAAGGCACGAAATTTTAACTGTTATCCATACAACTTTGTTGGCTCATTTTCCACACATGGCAGTGGATTTTACGCAAGGAGTGAAATAACTCGAAAATATTTGTAAAGATCTTTGGAAGTGTATCTGAGCGGGTTTGGTAGGACAACCAGCTTTGCAGCTTGATTCTGCTTCATCGATGACTGACTGTGCCGAAACGATAATAATATGTTAAGGATTACTTTGTGTACTACACAATACTGCAAAACTATCGATAACATGGTTGTGAAAGCACAAGTGACATCGATGGCATCGATATGTATTTGAAAAGTGTTTACCCAATTTATTGTTGCGGTTATTTTTAATTGGCAATTTCAAGACAAGCATCAATTAACTAACTGCTAGTGCAATGGTTAATTTCGGCAATGCGCTCGTATCGATTAAAGTAATTTGTAATTAGCAAGGTCTAATTAGCTAGCCAAATGTTCAATTATTTAGCTCAGTGCTGCCAAATGCCAATGGGAATGGACATGGTATGTTGTTTTCTGGTCAGGTTCGCGCTTGAAAATATAAAAACCACTTTTGCCGCATTCCCGACCAGCGAAATTGAGTTCAATGCTCAGTCGAGCCGAGAGCAATGAACCGAGTGGCAGGCATAGCAGTTGGCATCGGTATTGGCAGCTGCAACCAGAGCTTGGCAAAAACACTGAGCACCCACACAAACACACCACATACACCAGACACAGACACATAGACACACAGAAACATAGAGCCTGCAGAGATGGGCTTGGCTGAAGCGAGTGTCGCCGTCGAATGGGTCTGCATCCATGTTTATAGTCAAGTCAACGAATCTGCCGGCCAAATGCCTGTGTCTGTACACACACACACACACACACACACGGCAAACTGCGCTCGGCTAAGCAAAGCGCTGCCACAACTGTTACCCCTGCCCATCAACTGCTGCACACTGGCCGCACACTGTCCGTTGGGCTGTGTGGCAGCCACGCCCAGTTTTGTCAGTTGCGGCGCGCCTGAATAGTTTTCAAACGGGCAGCCGCTGCAGTTCGGCGTGGTAAATTTCAATTTGGCAAACGTGCAGCGCATTTTCTTTCCTTCTGCTTTTTGGCTTAAGCTTGTGAGCACAAGCTGGCAGCGCTGCGTTATTCAATGCGTTAGCAGCTCGGCTGCTGCACGTGCAACTGCCACTGCCACTGCCACTGCCTCCACTTTGCGTTCCATCTTACCAAATTCAATCTCTCTTCTTTTTTTTTATTGTTTTTGTTTTTTGTTTGCTGGAATGCAGCCGGACTAAGCTGACTTAGCTACGGGCTGCACTACTCGTTGCCTGAGCCCCGGCTGATGTCCTGGCAGCGGCATCATCAAATTCGCAGCCAAGCGAATCTTTGTCAAGAAAGAACAGTCTGACTTTTTTTTTATTTCCTTTCTTTTATGAGAGATATTTGTCGGGCGGCACGCGCGTGACACTAAGCTCCCAGCTGCAGCCTCCCTCCAACTAGCCCCAAAGCTGGCATCGATGTTGGTATCGGTATCCTTGTCGGTGTCGCTGTGCAGCTGACTGAATGCATTCTTTACCAGCAGCTCTCAATGTACGTACACAGAAACGACACTAGACGGTCCAGTAAGGAGAAATAGAAGCTGATGGCCCAGCTACGGCGCCTCAATATACTAATGAAAATGCAAATTTCAGCTCTACGGTGCTCCTTTTCAAATAGCCCTATTTGTTATTAAAATCTTTTGATCTACAGAATGGGGGGTGGTATCGCAGCTATTTTAATAAAGCGACTTGGCATCACTTGAAGGCCAGCTACAATTGAGAATTTTAAAGCTTTCAGTTAATTGTGCGAATTCATAATAAATAATAATTAACATACATACTTGGAATTTAGAAACTGAACAAGATTATCTGCTCTACAAAAGAAGATAATTATCTGCTTTCTTTAACATCAGCCTTTCAGAAGATGTTCTTAAAGGCTATTTCGTATAATGCCCACATTATAAGTCAACTAAATTCAAGCACCCTCGAAATGTTAATTAATTTGATCACATTTGAAAAATCACAATTGCAATCATAGTTTAATAGCTGTCATTCTTAATTATTATTTCGTCTGAGTCTCATTTGGTTTTCGTATCCTTGACAGTTCCGCCGGAACAGCCACAAGGGGTCCACTTTGGGCAAGGCTGGGCTTAGACCAATGTTGCGCCAAAGAAAACCCCTTTTATGCGCGTACCCAACCTTTGCTAATCACATGTATAAATATGTAAATGACTTCCGAAGCATCGTCGAGGGTCAGATACCAAAAATTTGGAAATTTATATAGTCGCGCTCGAATGTCTTGTCAGCTTATCTTTGCTCATCTGAAAATCATGTTAGGAATGCATGAATTTGCGCAAAGGCAATAAATTATAGGCCTGGCTGTTGGGCTGCGACAAAAGCATCCTTTATTATCCTGTCACACGCATGTCGACAATGTATGCGCACCAACATGTTAGCAAAGCTGCCGCCACTGGGGGTGTGGACACAAACCGATCAACGCACAAACACACACGCACTCCATATACTATCTACATGCCTAACCAGGCACTGGGAGGCACCTCTCCGAGTCACAGTGTGGCATCAAATTCACGCCAAATAGAAATAGCGACTATAAATGCCGGCAGCTAAGTGCAGCCGTCGAACACAGACGCTGCTGGCAGGCCAGGTCCCCACTTTACCAGCCATTTCCTGTATTCTAGTTGAGGCACAGTGGGGCGAGACTGCACAAAAAGCAAGCAGTGCGCGGAATGGGTACTCCTTATTCATGTTCTGATAACCGTTCTGTTAAGAGCTCGTGTTATTATTATTTTATTATATATATTAAACTCTGATCTTCAGTTAAATGAATCAGTCAGTTAATCAAGTCTAATCGTTCTATTAAGAAAACAATTTATTACAATATATTTTTATTTTTTTAAATAATTAATTTTAAATAAAACACACGCTTCTAGTATGTACAGGAACTTCATATTACAAACTTCTTTTTGTCAGTTTTTTCTTCAATTTTATCTTACATTTTATTAAATTGCATAAAAGACGGATGGTAATTAGAAAATTCCATACAGTTAACGAAGGGGTTGGTATCGAAGCTATTTACACTTCCTCATGATAAATTTTGCCAGGCATTTAAGGCGTACAAGGCATATTATAATTTAACAGACAGTACAACTGCCTGTTAAAATTAAAATAAGAAATAAAAAATGGTTTTCATTATCAACTAAATTATTGAATTATTTTAAAAATACTATATAATAATTGATGTGTCAATTGGTCTGGTATTTGTTGAACGGGTAGACTGACGTCTGCAGGAACTTTATATTAATTTAAAAAATTGAATAATATTAATATATACAATACCTTTTGCTTATCATGTTTTTTCTTTATTCTACTTAATTTTGTTAATCTAAATCATACATTTTGCGAGCCAGTTCAGTTTACAAGGCATATTACAATTTAGCAGAGACTTTAACTACCAGTTTAGAATTTCACAAAACTAAAAATGGCTTCATTATCAACCAATATAATTAAACATATATGTCCATTATCCAGCTGAAATAGTATTTAATCAGTATGGAATTCATTGTACGAGTGCGCTTTTTTATTTTTGGTTTTAATTTATGATTATAGTTAAGTGCCTTGGCACCACTGTGCGGCCCCAGATTGGCTGCGGTTTAGTTTCGCGTGTATTTGATTGCCCCTTTTGCCGCGGCAAAGATTGTGCTAATAAATCAAAGTGTTTTGTTATTGTAGCCACTTGGAGAGTGCGGCAAAAGGCGCATTCGATGTTGGGCCCGCACTTTGGTCGGCTCTACCCCCTAAGCAGGGGGGGGGAGCGGCCCGCATTTAAAGCCGCTGCCACTGCCGCTGACGCTGCTGTGCCACATGCCGCAAAGTGGCACAATAAATGCAAGTGCAACTCAAAGGGCCAATATGAGAATGAGAAGCCACTCAGATAGAAGCTGTAAAGCTGTTAGATACACGTGAGATAGAATAGAAGCAGTTTGCAGCAGAAAGCTGCCAAGTGCAGTGAATGCGAATTGAAATCAAATCAAATTGAGTTGCATTTGCTGTCGCCGAGGCAGTTGCAGTTGCAAGTTACTGTTGATTTTGATGTTCCAACTGTGCAACATTGCCACATGGCTGCCTGTCTGCGCTGCATACTGAATTAGCCTTTGACAGTGATTTGATTTGATTGTGCCTCCGCCACGTTGTGGGCTTAAAGATATAGACCCCATCTTCGGCACAAAAACAAATTTGATTCCGTGAAGATATTTATATTAATCGCAATTATTTTAAATAAGCAAATGCCAGACAACATTTTGTTGTTGTTTTGTTACGAACAGCGTAATTATTTTTGGCAAACTTCTACTCGCAAACTTATCTAATTTAATATATCATTTCACGCTTGTCTCTCCGCGAACCGATCAGATTTTCAAAACCTCGGGGCGGCAACATTAGTCACATTGATTTTTGCATAGTTTTCGACATGCCTCACATGGCGCAGCTACTGTGCGCGGAGCCCATTCGCAAAGAAAATTTGTCAAAGTCAAAGCAACTTCCATGTCTATCGATTTTGAGCGGCAGTTAAATTGAAAAGGCAGCACAGGACGAGCACAAGAGGAGGCTAGAGGAGAATGGTGGCGCAGTGGAGAATGTGGCATGCTTTAAAACTAATTCAAAAACATTTCAGGCAAGTTTGAAACGGTTGCTTCTAAAAGAATGTGACGCATCACCAGGGTGACAGGCACACAAACATCTCGGCCCGCTCCCAGCGCCCCAGGCCGACAGACTCTTGGCTTCACTTGTATTTATCATAGTGGGCAGCCCGGTTGAGCTATGGACTAGTGGGCGGCAGCTAACGTGAGTTAGCTGCTAAATAACCGCAAAGTTGAGCTACAGTTGAAACTGTTGGCGGTCGATTAAAATGTCTAGAGTTTGTGTGCTCGAAAACTATGCACCATGCAACTCAGACGCTTCTCCCGCCCGCCCACAGCCCTTTTTGTGGGTAAAACACGAAAAGCATTGCAGAAAGCCATGCGGCATGTGGTGGCATCCCAAATGCATTGTACGCTAAATTATGGCTAAGAAGGCGCGCTCAGTCTAGCGGTGCTTCCGGCATAAGCGGTTGAGCGTTACCTGGCTCACAGAATTCTCTGTCTGTATGGGATTTCGATGCACTGATTTATATGGCAACCTAGTTGCATATCAATCTCTATGCGGCCGCTCGAAAAGTTTTCGCACAAAAAAAGCTGCTGAGAGACTTATGAAAGTCTCATATGGGTGATTTATTACCAGGGCTGCGAACCCAAAAAGGAGCTCCGTGGTTCGGCTTACGGATCGAGACGTGAACGCGGGCTTTGGCATAAGCCATGCTCTGCCAACATATTAATAAAAGAATTCAACTTTTAATTTATAACTGCCCGTTGTTCTGAAAGTATTGCAAGCCGTAAATATTTTCATATACAAGCTGTGGGATACATTTGAATCTCTACCCAAAATTGGCATCTACCAAAAATGTTTGGCTATGTGCTATGGCTGGGACCCAAGTTATTTATACTTTGGGGCTAAGTTTTTCTTAGATTTATTTAAAAAAAACAGCTTAGCGTGTTTTTTCGAGCAACTTGTTTGGCTAAAGGTAGCTCAAGTTACAGCTAATACTCTTAAATAATAAGTAAGAAATGTTCAGCACTTAACAGCGAGCTAACATTGCTTTTACATAAAGTAGTTGGCGGTTAAACCTAGTTTATGTCAGTTTTAAACATAAAATGCGCACACATTTTCTTCAAAGATAAAATCACATTAATCTATATATATACATATATCAGTAATATGAGATATGGTATATGCATGCTTTACGTTTAAAGTCAGGCTCTCCGGCAATGTGTGTATAAATACATTACAGCCCATCTAGACATTGTCAGTGGGTTATAATGTTATTAAGTGGGATATAATGTAAGTTAGCGTTAGGGTTAGCTTGACTGAATATCTTTGTGGTTGTCGTCTCAGCTCAAAGGGGATCGGTAAGGGGGGGGAGGGTGTGTGTGTGTGGTAAGAGCGCTGTCATTGTACTGCGGAGCATTTTTCACATATGCACAAGTAGGCAACGCCCAATGGCCCAGACCCAGGACTAGGCCGAGTCGCACTCCAGCCACAAGGCACCCCTATACGCCTCGCCCAGCGTCTCCAGAGTTTGCCTTTGTGTTTGCTGTTTGTTCATCGGGGGCTTTTGCCGTTGCAGCTGCAGGGGCTGAGCGGCAAATGAGGAAGTTACGTGCACTGCCGGAAGATTTCAATGAAAACTAAACTACAAATTTCAAGCGCAATACAAAGCGGTTGCGGGCAGGTCGCAGCTGCCAACTATCCAGCCAAGCAACCGCCCACCCGATCACCCACACACTCTCTTTGAGTATCTATGTGTTTGTGTGCCCGCATAGTAAGCTCATTAAAGTCTTACTCACACACACCGTGAATATTTCATTAAATTTGCATTGCTTGTTGGGGCGGCAGCGCGTGTTTTAGAGTGCGGGGATATGTGCCAAACATTAGCATAAGCATTTCCACGAAAAAACCCTCAAATAAAAAATGAGAAAAACTAACAAGAGTAAGCGAAAAGAACCGAAAAATCAAAATAAAAATAAAAAATATATATATATATATATATGAAAAACTGAACAAACCGAAAGAGCAAAAGCGCAAAGGCACAGAGCACGCCGCGAGTAGATTTGCAAGAAGGGGCGGGGCACAAGCGGAAACATGGCTAAGGACACGACTGATGATGGCCTGGGCTGGAGATGGGCTCTGATGGAGCTGACGCTGGGACTGGACCGAGGAGCTGCTCGTATTTAATAAATTATGCAAAGTAACCAAGTTTTTTCTCCTGTTTTTTTGTGTTGCGCCTGAAATGAATGCAATGGAAATAAAACAAAATGGAAAATGGAAACAAAACCAAAGTCGGCCGGCTGGTTCGCTGGCTGCCTGCCTGGCTGCCTGCATGCGCATATTGGTGGCGTGTGGGCGTCTTGTGGGCGTGGCCCACATTCATTGTAAACTGCATTGGCATAGGCATACACATGCATAGCCATGAGACGGGCGGATGCGAGCGCTTTGTTCTTTGTGAATGGTGAATGCATATCTAATGGATTAAACGGCTGCCAAATGGGGGTTGGGCCTGCGTTGCGCTTGGCCGCCACTTAGCTACAGTCCCGCATTGCAAGGGACTCTGATTGACAAAACACACACACACACACACACACACACAGACACACGCACACTCTTATCGCCCACACTCTCTTATCGCCCACACCTAGCTCAAAAAGTCCTGTTGGCGGTGTCAGCTTTGGTATCACTTCTCGCACCACGAGTGCCTATCAGTGTGCCGACAAGTGATTGTAGTTAACCTGGAGATACCCTGTATTTTTAGTTTAGTATGTGTAATATCAATACATATAATTTGTAAATATTATATTTCAATTTAATTTAAAAAAATTGAATGCAGTTTCTGCTTGGTTTCGTCCGAAAGAAGAAAACAATATGCCCTGCCGTACGTTGCGTACACGGTATGCAAATTACGGAACTGTTGCAGGAAATGAAGATTGAATTTCCAGCTGAAAGGAAGGCTCATCATCCAGTAATGAAGTAAACGTTTATCAAATTACAAAAGTGGCCACTGGCTGAATGTATCTCGCCCCCATAATCGTAATACTTCTATCTACCTGGGCAGTAAAAAAAATATAAGAAAAATAAATCGAACAACTGAATTAAATACTCAATGTTACGTATACGTTATCGAGTAGCGAATGGCCGCACAGGGAAACGGACTGGGTGTTGTTACATATTCATTAAAATGCGTAAAAATTGAGATTTTAAAAAAAAATGTATCAAATTGTTTTGGCAAATTATTGAGTCCGAATCAGAGCTAAATATGCTGCATAAAAGTTGGTGGCCATTTCGCAAACTTTTGCTAGTTGAAAATCTGGCAATGGATTTGGAATTTTTTTCTGTGAATAAAATATGTCGCTTAATAAATAAAATAAAGAAGGCAATTAAGACTGAAGTACCAGCGACTGCCAAAAATGTATTCCCCATGGAAAACGGTGCAGTTGTCGCAAAGTTATGAGATTTGAAATGTTGTAAAAAGAACACATAAAGTAAAATGAGAGAGAAAAAATAAATAAATATGCATTTGTATCTAGATGCATGTGTGTATATGGAAAGCATCACATTTGGCCAGCACGAAACGAAAAAGATTCGTTAGCAAGCGAACAAAAAGCAATTTTGTATAAATAAACGTAAACGGATATGTAAATAATAAATAAAACACCCACATCCACACACCCACATCCACACACTCACATCCACACACACACACACACACACACACACACACGCACACAGACGTGGCAAGGGTGCGAGCGAGCCAGGCAGAAAGAAGTATAAATAAATGACACTAACATGTCCTGGGCATGACATGGTGGCCGGGCAGGGGCGGCAAAATTTCAGCTTGCATAAAAAGCTCCATTGAATTGAAATTTATTTACGATATTTATTGAGCATGTGGACAGCAGGACTCTTGCCCGAGCACGACCGGCAGATACCCAGCCATTTAAGCTGCAAAGCAAGCGCAATAGAACTAAGTCAACACTGACTGTTATATGTATGCGTCCCACTCGGTTAGCCCGACCGCATTTTATGGCAGTCGCAGTCACAAGTCACAAGTCTGAGAGACTGAGCTGCGGACTGTGCTGGAATAAGAAATATTAATTGTTTAGTTTTTGGACAAGCTTATTATTAAATGTTTTCAAATTGATTATTAACATTGATGGCTGATTCGGCTGAGCAAAAAATAGAGAAAAGGCCTTGAAAAAATATAAATAAGCCGGCAAATCTAATTGGAAACAAAGCTAAGCGGCTTAAACTTTTTAAAAACGCAAAAAATAGTCATTGATTTTGAGTTTCAAAAACAAATTTAAATGCTGCAAAAAGAAGAATGCGCATTGATGGTATATTATCTCTTAGCATGAATATTTTAAGAGTATGCCGCACACATTTAGATTAAGTAGAGAACTAAATTATTTACGAAAGATCTGTAGACGCACATATACCTTGCACACACACACTCGCATTTACAGAGCACAAGGCACACCAGTAAAAACACGATTGAAGTGTTTGGACTTTTGGCTGCAGAAGGCGTCGTCTGCCAACTCGCATTAAGCATTTTAATGACTGCGGCGTCTTTGGCCAGCCAAAATGTATTCACAAATGTCTTAGAAAACACCAAGCCGCATAAGTAGCTATAATTTTGCTAATTTCAGTACACACACACACACATACACACAGAACTGAGCTCTGTCAGAAAATAAAATACACTTGAGTATTTTGATGCTCACATAAGTCAACTAATGCCAACGACAAGCGTAGCATTATGTGTGCTCCTTCTGCTTCTTCTTCTTCTGCGCTTACAGGATGCTTCAAAGTGGGGTTTTTTCTGTGTCCTCTTCTGCTGTCTCTCACCCCCCCTCTCAGTCTCCTTCGCTGCGCTTGCCCAACACATTCGAGTGTCTGACGTCCCAGTGGTCTTTATGATGGCCCACAGTGCGTATTAGTAATTAAAATCATAATTAGCTCATGTTACAAGCAGTTTAGTTTGCGACATTATCTTTCAGACCTGTCGTACCATTTGTATTTATTACAGTAGTTTCTAACCTTACCCTCCGCCACAGTCTTGCTTAATATTATCTTTTTAGTACCCACCTTCTGGCTCTGGCCATGCAAATCATTTAGATAGCAGTTAATTTGATATACGCCCACAGCCTCTGGCAGCTGAAGACGGTAGAGTCTGTTCCGTATTCTGTTTCCGTTTTAAATTAGAGGAAACATAAAGTTGATTGCATTTCCAAAATGTCAAAAATCGGAAAAAAATGAAAATATTATCGTTAAATACAGTATAATAATATTTAAGACATTTTAAACTTTTATTATTTAATCGAGTAGCAGTTTAAAAGGCATTTGCATGTTTGTTTTAATTGAAAAATATAAAACAATTGGAAACTTTAATGTTTTTGCGATTTGGTGTATTCGGAACAGCCTGAAATTGTATATTTACGAAAGCTAGCTCCAGCTCAAAGGCCGAGTGCATCTAGCGGGCAACTTGAGGCAAACACAGATCTTATTAGCTGTAGCCCTGGCAACAGGCAATAAAGAACAGCCAGAGAGCCAACCTGTGACGAGGTCTATTGTAATTATGAGAACGTTGCGAAGAAATAAGCAGATAGGAGATGCAGCAATATTAAAGAATGAAAATTTAAAATGTCTTGTTCGATTATTGTGCAATAAAATTGCGCCAGCAACAATCGAGTTTTGCCATTATTTAAGCTCTCCGACACGTTGTGTGTGTGCTGTGAGCATATCACAATATGTATGGAGCAGCAGAGCTTGAAGCAGCTTCAACAATTGCTGGCAGCAGAAACTGCATCAGAAATAGAATAAGAAGCAACAGCAGTGCCCGCGGCTTGTTAACCAGTTTGACTTTAGCTATTGGATGGGGCTTACAGAGGCCAACAGCCGTGGCCAACTGGAGGGGCTTGTGCGCCAGCTGGAGAGGATTGTGGGCGATGGCAATTGAAACTGCTTGCTGCCTGGAAATGTGAAAACGGAATGAAAACAATTGTCCGCCAGCAGCTGGCGTTCTACACTCGTAAATGCGGGCAGAAACCGTGGGCTCTATGCCCGTATACCCTGTAGCCATTAAATGGCTGAAAATAAAGTGCATCATACCCAAGGCGGGCGGATGTAGTATGCCAGTTGGATGCGCAGCTACAAATCTGTAAAGTATTAACATTTCAATACAATGCACATGCCACTGCATGTATGCAGGCTAGGGTAACTGCTAGTCGGGCAGGCTCGCTTGAAGTGCTCCCACTCGTTTAGAGCTGTAGTTGTTTGCTCTCTGCACAGCAGATGCTAGAAAATATTTTTATATTTTATATACATACATAATTGCATAATATTATGCACATATACATATGTGTTTATGTATTTGTACATATGTATTTATGTATGTATATACATATATGTGCCTATTACATACGTACACACATAGATATGCAGCCCGCACATGGCAAGTGCAAAGCCTGCCACGATATTTATGTGCCCATCGTGCTCATTAGTCGCCGCATGTTGGTTTGGTTGGTTTGGTTGTCCTAATACATATGGAATAGTCTGTGAATATAATCCGTAGATCTCTCTGTGTCTGCCTATATGTGTGGCTGGCCACATACATTTGCAACAGATAGTTCCTCAGTCAAGACAAAATGTACAATATTTATGCATGTCATGAATATAAAAATGAATATTCTGCATTTATATGCAATGAGCAAAAATTTGTATTTATCAATTTCACGGAGCTCCAAACCCAATTTGCCTTCGGCGGGTTTCGTTTCCTTTATTTTTGTGCCCAGCATTAATGAGGATTATGTTTGCTCGCGCAGTCCAGGCCATTCCCAGAAATAACATAGTAATAATCATGTGACTACAAATGAGTTTAAGGAGCAACATGTTCTTGCATTAGTTTATCTTAAAGTCGCAGAGCTTTGATGTGGTGTTCAAGCGCGAAAGCTCTGGGATATACCTTACAAATGTTTCGATTTCGCCCCCAATATTGGGGAGCGACTTCAGGGTGGGGGTTGAACAAAAAAATTATGATTTGAAAAATAATTGAAAATAAACAATATAAAGAGGTTACTACAGTTTGTATATAATATATTAGAGCAAAGAAAGTAGCCATTTAAACCCATTTAGGTATACGATCTGCTCGTAAACTAATTTTTCTTAAAATTGAATTCTTATGTGATTTATTATTTGATGATCAGAGATTTAGAGATTAGATATCATATATTAAAGCGATAACATATATTTTTAGCTTCCGTTATACTTTCTTGTTATGGTGCTTGAAAAACCACGGCATATAGCATTTTCTTCATCTTATGTTGTTGTAATGGTAGGGTGTGGCATTGTTATAGATAGCGCAGTTAATGTGTCCGCATTAGTACAGTACCCCCTTCTTTTCCATAGCAGTCATCATCGCTCTACATTTCTGTTCTCTCTTAAAGATGTAAATAAGTCTCACTATCTCTCGTATTTTCAATTTCATTATAATAAGTCTTGCATTCTTGCTCTTCTTACATTTTCATTAGAGTTATTCGTCCATTCAATGTGTTCTCTTCCGTTTCAACATTATTAGAAGATTAAAGATTCGAACCTAATTGGTGACCGGTTTTATACAACTTGTATGTCCATCTTTTACAATTAGTCGGATCAAGACAGCGTTTGGCAAAGCGTTTCATAAAAAATTGTTTCGTTTTAAAGGACTGGGTTTCATTATTCAGGGCATGCGGTGGTCGAGAGTTCGCACTCGTTACTTTTGGCTTATTCGTTGCTTTCGTTCGTTGGCATTGTTTGTGTCGTTGACCTCTGCTCGGGTCTCGGGTCTCTCGGGCGACTGTCAGGCGGCAAGATGGCTGTCGAAATTATTGTAACGGTGACAACAGCAGCAGCAGCAGCAGCAGGCAACCATTTATGTTGTGTATGTGTGTGTGTGGGTGTATGCAGGCACGTGACTGTCTGTGTGTGTGTGTGTGTGCTGTGTGTTACCGCGTGTGTTGCTGCTGGTTATCTCAGTGTGCGCCCTCGTGCTTCTGCTGGGCATGGCACTTTTTAATTGCACAGCCGGCAGACGGCAGTGGAAATGGGTAACAGACAGGTGGGTGGCAGCCGGGCAGACGGGTTTCACTGGCCGGCAAATGCAACTGTAGCTCCAACCCAGCATAACCATTTGTATTCAGCGGTTAGCCCGTTGCCGCAACTTAAAAAGATGGCCCAACTTAATGCCACGCTCGACTTGAGCATGTTGCCTGCTGTTGTCATTGTTACCATCGCCGTCGACGTCGCCGTCGCTGTCGCCGTCGTCATTGCCGCTGACAGGTGACGGTGACAGTCAACTAATTGGCCTAGCATCAGGCTAACAGACCACGACCCACAATCTGGCGAGCCAGTCAGCGAAGCAGCAAAGTGGACGCTTCTCTCGAGCGTATTAAGCAGGACATGAAGCTGCAGCTGAAACGGGAACTGGAACTGAGGACTGGTTGCTGGGACGACACCTTGCCGTTGGCCTTACATTTTTCTCGTTTCCCTTGCCTTTTGCTGTTCAAGTGAATGTAGCAGCCATTTTTCAGCAGGTGGCAGCTTGTCGTTTGTTAGCTTGTCTTAAATTAACAATTCATTCGCCAATCAATTAATCAAACAATCAATTAAGCCAAATGCAATGCAATGCAATGGAATGCAACTGAAACTGAATGCCGATGGCTCATGGCAACTTATCCAGCAATATATTTGCCCGCTGGGCCCCTTGAGTCCGACTGCACCTGCAGCGATCCTTGCCACAAGCATTCCACTCAGTCATTCCTTTGTGTGTGTGTGTGTATTCGTTCGGACTCCTTTATTGGTGCTAATTTCCTGTCAGCATTTGTTCAACTCACAAACACATTCCACTAAAGTTGCTCGTGAATTACAAATGGATATTGACTGCGCTCTGACACTCTGCTGGATCCATTAAATGTCGCCGTCCGAGTTTCATACGTTTTTTATTCAGATCGAATAAAACCCTGTATTAAACAAATTGTTATATATTATCAAGCCAATATTTATCATAAAAGGCCATAATTTAGCAAACTTTTTAAGCAAGCTTTTAAAGTAAAATAAAATACCAAGCTCGGAGCAACATCAAGTTCCGTTTCCGCAAATTTTAAACGGAATCAGAGTTCAAAACAGGCCTGATATAAAATTGTTTATTTTCGATACATAAATTGTACTGTCTAAACATGTAAGAGTCACGACTGGCAAATACCCTGTACACAGTATGGGGCACATATTCATTCATTTTCTAAAACATACAAAGTATATATTCGTAAATCATTTATTTTCCAGATATTTAGGGATCAGAAGGTAAGCAAAAAGTGGAAAAAGAAAAAATAATTGAAATTCCAGGTGTTTAGGTCTAGCATCAATCATCTCAGAATGGTGCTGAACAGAACTTAGTCTAAACATCTAGATTTTTAGATTAGAATCTTGAAGTTTTTAACTCTCTGTGAAATCGATGCGTTCATACAGACAGATACAGCTAGATGGACTCAATTTGCCGTTGTTTTGCATGTTCGATCGGAGATGGCATGAGGAAAGGTTCCGACCTCCTATATGAGAGTTATGTATGCACGTGTATAAAATTCCTTAAGCTTATTATATCATCAAAGTAAGCGCATCGCTGTCGCTTTTCAATTGGGCTCAAATGGTTGCCCGCAACTGTCAAAAGTAATTTGGCGCTTGTAGTTTGTTGGCTAATTCGGCTTTGGCACGAGGCTGCCAACAGCGATAATGGCTGCCACAGCGCCAGGCAACCTGCAACTAGCAACTAGCAACTGGTAACTGGCAACTGGCAACAGTGGCAAATTAAATATTTACACGCGGCTTCAGCAGGCAGGCTATCGCTTAAATGGGACTCGGCATTGGGGTAGCTGTCGTCATAATCATACGCTGGCAGCCTCTGCCCTCTATTCAGTTGGTTGCCCGCCCCCGCTATCAACTGCGGACAGGTGGCTCTGCAGCGTGCAGCTTGCAACATGCAACGTGCAGCCTGCCATGTGCAACATACAGTTGGCGGCGCTTAAAGCGTCGCCTAAATTATTCAAAGGAGGCAAAACACTTGATGTCCTAATGGTGTTTACATGCCCGCTTATAATACCGTGAATGGCAGCGATAATGCATTTAGGAGTCGGTCGACGCTCCACAACGGACACATCGCCAGGCAAGTGGAAACAAAGCATCCACAGCGCAATCGCCGCCATGCTGCACTTCGAATCCTATCTCTACCCGGGCCAATTCCGTGTGCTGCTCTCTTTTCAGTGTGTGTGTGTGTGTGTGTGTGGGTGGGTGGGTGTGCTCCCACTGAGCCTGTTTGTGCAGCCAGGGCTGGTAAATACTCATACTTGGGGGGACAAAAAACTGCTACGGCAGTTATGTATTTCATTTACCTATGTATATAGAAGTAAGCATCCAACAACAGCGAGCACGAGCTGGAGAGCGAGCAAAGTGTTGGCTAAGCGATGAGTAAAAAGCTGGATTAAACTGAAAAAGAAAAAAAAGAAAAGATTTAAATTGCTGACGTCAGCTGCCAGTGGGTCCTATCAGCTAAACAAATAACCAGACCTCTTAAATTGGCATACACAATGGTGGGCTAAGCCTTAGAAATCGAATGGAATTATGTTGACTGGTAAACTTACAATTTTAATAAAACTTTACCAGCCGATGTTTAAGCAAATGCATCCTTCCGTCTATTGTCGGACATAAATTGGGGCTAAGCTGAACTTTTATAAGTTAGCTGTTTACTTTAATGTAAGTAACAATTATTTTATATATTAAAGTTTTTAATTTTTAAGTAATTCCTTTTTTAAGCCTTTCTCGACGCAAATAACTCTTAACAAGCATTTGAGCCTTTCTAGAGAAATCGAGAGATTTAAATAATTAGATTATTTTTAGTTGTTTCATTAAGATGATTCTTGGCTGTAAGTAAAAATGTTGTACTCTCCAAGCATTTAAGCGTGAAATGAAGATCTTGTTGCGATAATTTACAAACACTTGCACAACGTTTACTAAACATCTTGTTACTTTACAACACTAAACATTCTGATAGATAAAACATATTGAAGCTAAATTAAGTGACATAGAAACTATAGAGAGAGATAGAGGGGGATAGAGAGAGAGAAGGTGAGAGAGAGGAAGAGAGAGAGAGAGAGATAGAACGAGGAGAGGGAGCGAGAGAGAGTTAGCGACAGAGTTATATAAATATATATATAAATGTATATTAGAGAGAGAGACAGAAATATATATATAAATATTGTTATAAAGATAGAGAGAGAGAGAGAGAGAGTCATATACATATATATGTATAGAGTTTCCGATAGGGAGAGATCTATGCATTTGCAAATTGGTGAATGCCACTTGTGAATACTTTTAATGGCTTGAACTTTCGACTCTGATTATTGGGCTTGACTGCCTGAGAGCCTAACGAGTCCTGGGTCTATTCAATTTAAGTTTGTCAAAGAGCATCAACTATGGTTGAAAGAAGTAATAAATTTCGCCTGGGAGCAGTCAAAGGGCCACCAAAAGTGGCAGTTGCTGTTGCAGTTGCTGTTGTTGCAGTTGCTGTTGTTGCAGTTGTTGTTGTTGTTGTTGTTGTTGTTGGTTGCCAGCATGCGCACACAAATTGTAATAAAAAGCCAACCGAAAGTAAAGTAAACAGCATTTGGCCTCCGACTGAACCGACTCAACCGACTCCAATCGTGGCTTGTGGCGTGTTGACAACTTTGACTCGGTGACTGGCAACGACAACTTTATAAACATCAATTTGAAGTCAGTTGCTGCAAGCGTCTGCATGTGTGCACCCACGCCAAGCACTTCAAACACGTTTGGCAAGGGACCGAAGGGGGGTGGGGTGTCTACTGGAACAGCTGCAACATGGCAGTGGCAATGCAGCCTGCAACATTTCACAAAAATTGATTCCATGCGATTGCCGCAAGTGTAGCTGCCACGCCCACAGCTAAACGTGCTTCAAACACACACACTCATACACACACACACACACTCACACACCCGTTAAGCTAACCAGCGACCATCCTTTACATTCACACAATCCCCTGAATCCCCAACATTCACTCACAACTTCCTCAGCTGGCATTCAACCATCGATCAAAAAATTGCAGACGCCGCTCATAACAAAAAAAAAAATATACAAAAAATAAGAATAAAAAAAAAAAAATAAAAAAAGGGAAAACTAAAACGAAATTGAGCGTAGATTTTTCAGTTGATTTTCATTCTTTTTCCTTTGCTCTTCGCATTCGCATACTTCACCTCTCTCTCTGTGTGTGCGTGTGTGTGTGTGTGTGTGTGTGTGTCTGTGTGCGTGTCGGCGGGGGCGTGGCTTTGGATAACGGGCTTAGCGTGGTTTCAATGGCGAAATTTGTTGCAATATTCGCAATTTGAATTGGAAATATGCTGCAGGCGTTGCATGTTTGCCTAAGTGCCACATTGCTGCTGTGTCACTGCCTCAGCACGTGGGTTGCTCCGTGTGTGTGTCTGTTTCTGAGTGTGTGTGTGTGTCTGTGTGTGTGTGTCAGAATATATCAAGATAAGCGACATTTAACGCATTTGCCACACGCTTTTCACGATGCATAAGTGCCCCGCCCGCACTCGTTTTACGTTCTTTGTGTGAGTGCGTGTGTGTGGTCTTGCGAGTATGGTCTTGTGTGTGTATTCGTGTGTGCATGTCAAGTTTGGCGCTTGTTACCCAGTTGCGCAGCAGCTGATGAAATTTTCACTTTTCTTAGCACAGTTCTTGGCGCAGACAACTTTTACATTGATATAAAATCAATTCCAGTTAATTAATAACGCCTTATAGAAGTATTTGTTTGTAAGAGCTGATGCTTAAGAAATTGATAGTTTTTTTTTTATTTTTATTCGATTATTAACTGAATAAATTTGAATCTCTCTGATTAAAGTTATGATCAACAATAAGAAACAGCACATACATTCAAATCTATTTGGGAGCTTCATGCACTTGGGCTAAACATATTAAGTATACTAACACAACTTGTCTAAATATAGGAATACTTTAAGTTATATTTCCTAAGCTGCGCTCTCATTAAGTGCAGAGTAGCGTGCTAAGCGCACGAATTGCGAGGACTCGATTCCTCGATTCCATGCCAAATGCAATTTCAGTAAGTTCTGTCAAGTGTTTGCCCCAAGTCGAATAAGTAGTGTTTAACTCTCTCTCTCTCTATCTCTATATCGCTCTCTCTCTCTCTCTAGTTCTATCACTCTCTCTCTCTATTACTCTGCATCTCCCTGTGGTATTGTATGCGTTTCACACACGCACATACATGCGAGCGTGCAGGCAGCTTGCCAGCCAGGCTGACAAGCAGGAAGGCAGGCTGGTTGTGTTGGGTGGTTGGGCGGTTGGGTGGTTGTACTCTCGGTTTGCGGTTGTTGCGCTGTTTGCATAACTCATACGCCATGTATGACAAGCGCGCATTTTACGCTGCACTGTGCTGGCAATTGGCGGCAGCTGCTGTCAGCGACTTCTTCTGCTTGTCGCTTAAGTGCGTCCACATCCGCCACTAGAACATGTTGGCATTGCTTTTGACAGGTGGCGGTGCTGCTGGTGCTGCCCGCATCCCCCACCACCAACCGTTTGTGTACCGCCGTTCGCACATTAATCAAGCGGATTTCATTATGTCTCGTAATTAAAACTGTTCAGCCAGACGCTGCTGCTGCTGTTGTTTGCTGCTGTTTGCTGCGTCTCCGGCCGCAGCCTGGTAAATGGCTTTTAATATTCACTCGCACCCGCCTTCATTATTGTTTTTATTGCTCCGGCGAGCATTTAAAATAATAAAACACGAAGTTGCCGCCATCCGCTGCCCCACGCCTGCTCTCCTTCGAAATACAGCGCAACTCGTTTTCAGTGCAAGCAAAAAAATGAAAACAGGGGAAAATTGCGCAGAAATAAAAATTGTGGTCAAATATTTGCTGTAGCCAAAAGTCGACCGCAGCATAAGAGCTGAAAGATGAGCGACTGAACAATAGGTAAAAGTTGGGGCATAAAGCAGGCAATGTAGACGAAAAATCTGAAAAAAATAACATAACAATAGGTGTATGCCGCTAAGGATAGAAAAAAGCGAAAAATTTAACATTAATTCCGACAGTTTTTTATGATTTTTTTATTTTTTTATTTTGGATATGATTTACCCCCAGAATTTGTGGCTGGATCGTGTGGTTTTTGTTGCTGTTGATGCTGTTTCAAAGTGCCCGGGGGTGTGGGCAGGGCTGCTCTGGTCTGGGTTGCTGTTAAGTGGTTTTACAGAGCTTTGTAGATATTTCTCGGTTAATAACATTATCAATGTCATCTGGCTAGCTTCCGACGAGTATTTTGTGGAGCTGCAGAAAACTTTCTGATACACGTGTGTGTTGTAAAGTGTATGTGTGTGTGTGTGTGTCTGCGAGAGAGAGTGTGTAAAACTGTATAAAACTTTTCCAATTTGTCCTTTGTGCATGTCTTTCGAGTGTAACGAGCATCGCTGCGATACAAAAACAAAAACAACAACAACAACAACAACATTGGCAACGGCCAGCAAAGAAAATTAAAATGAAATTCGTCTGCATATTTATGGTGCTGAGTGTAACAAAATAAAAACGAAAAAAAAAAACAAAATTTCTCACACACACAACAAGAAAAGACTGTAAAAAGTTGGCGCTTACGCGTGAGCAACTGCAGGCAGCGGCATAAATAAAAACAACAAAAAAAAGTTGAAAAAAAAAACAACTAAAATTGTTGGTCAGTGGGGGAAATGGAGTGCAGAGGAGCGCGGAGGGGGGAGGGGGGGGGGGGTGTATGGCACCGCAGAAAACACAGCGAAAATTGCGAGAAAATGATGCAGAATGGCAACGTGTGGCACAAATAAACCAGCCGAGAGAATTTCGCACGCGACGACAACAAAAAGCAAGTGGCCCGAGTTTTGAGTGGAGCGCAGCCGGCAAAAGGGAACAACAAAAACAGCAAAGGCAGCAGTAGCAGCAGCAGTAGCAGCAGCAGCAGCAAAAACGATAACATCAGAAACAGGAGCAACAGCGGCAGGAGCTGCGGCAGAACTATCACAGCTTCCGCTTTATCAACACCCCGAACTTCCGCTGCAGACGGGACCAGCACGGGGCCAGCGGGTTGGCTGGCAAGGGGATGCATTCACAGCCTGTTGGCCAGCTCTGGCGAGGGCTGCCGGGTAACGGGCTACGGGCTACGGACTACGGGTTGCGGGTGCGGCTTGCAGAACGGCGCAGCGGAGATTGCATGGCCAAAAACCGAACCCAGCGGACATTGTCGCTGCCGTTGTGTTGTGCCACATGCGGCGTATGAGCAACTATTGTTTTGGCATTTTCATTTATTACGCGCAATCTTCTGCCGCAGTTTTTGCCGCTGGCCATTGAACCCGCGCGAACCGCAAAGTGTCTGTGGGTCACACCAACAACCACCTGGCATTGTTAAATGCAGCACAGCACTTAGCTCTGGTGCCAGCAACTTGACAACAGGCTGACAAACTGACAAGCTGATAAACTGTTTAACCACATCACGCATACGCAACGTATAACAGATGACGCCAAGGGGTCAAGTGCTGTCAGTCAACAAACAATGTTGGCTTATTACAGCCCATAAAAAACAAACGTATCGAAGTGCTCACCTGGTCGCAGCTTTGAAAATTCGGCTGCCACCCAGGCAGGCAGGTGTACCCAGTCGCTGTTTTACGGCGCATTTGTTACGTTGAATGGCTTTAATTTTGGCCAAAATATTAGGAATACTAAAACACCAAGCCGCCGCAGCAGTCGGCCATAAAGATAACCGCGTGCAGCCATGGCCAGTGCTTTTTCGTGGGTGGCTGTTCCGTGTGGTTGTGTGTGGTGTGTGTGGTGTGTATGGTGTGTGTGGCGACTCACTGGCTGCCACAAACCGCACAAGCCGCCAACGGCTCACCTCAGTCGGTGTGTGGCTGCATGGACAATGTCGGCGTTGATGTTGCTAATAATTTTGCCTCATGGCCTTCAGGCTGTGCTGCTGCTGCTGCCAGACAGCGAGCCCTGGCCTGGACTGGGCCAGGCATTTTATGTGAATCAGAATCAGTGGACGCATAAATCATAACAAGGAAGCGCCCAGCCGCATGGATACTCCGGCTGCAGCTTCAGTAGCAGCTCCTCTTGTGATAGTCGTCCTGCGTCCTGCCGTGCCGTTCATATCTTGCTGCTGCTGTGCTCTGCTCTGCTCTTCAGCAGCAACTTAAGGGGCATCACATTACATTAAGCGTTTTATTTAAAAATTTAATTCACAACTGAAACATAAATATATGTTGAGTGGAAGGTATTCGTTGCTTTATATCATGAGCGCCTTTTAAACTGTCAAATTGAATACATTTTTGGAATAATATGAAAATATTCATTGCAAAAATATAAAGTATATACGAAGTCATTAAGTACGTATAATATATATGCATATCTGCTGTTAAATTTATAGGCAACTCCTTTAAATTAAACAACAATATGTAACTGTTTGTCATGCAAAATGCATTAACATTAAACAAAATTCAGCTTGTTCCATAAAAAATAAATGTTAACTGTTATCGTAACATAATACGCCTCTGTTAAGTCAGGCTCACTGCAAACGTACAAATGTTAATGCGAATCGTTAACATTTACAGCTTTAGGGGATTTTAATTTTATTTTAAGTTAAGTTGTGTATTTTTTTTAAGCTACTAACTGTTGAGTCGGTTAATGTACAGCACAATAACAGACATGTTTTAACAGTTAAATTTAACAGCGTAAATTATAATTGGTTTAGGCATTGGCTACATGCTCGTAAGTCGTATGCACTATATAGTAAATCACTTAAGCCCATAAATATTATAATTCCTTGTTCAATGGGCGTGTCTGGCATTCCGGTACCCTGCTGCCGACCTGCCGCTCTGCAGCTGTTCAGCTGTCACAAATGCGCATTTTGGTGCATTTTTTATGGCGTCAAGTGTACTTAAAATCTAACCAAAGGCACGGCACGTACGCGCAGTATTCCCCAACTGTGCCTGTCAGCTGCTGTTGCTGCTGGTACCTCTTCTGCTGCTGCTGCTGCTGCTGCTGCTGCTGCTCGAACCCAAGCTTCTCCCTTCTGCTGCAAAATACATGCACAAACGGCATTTGAGGCGATTTAACTAAAAGAGCGCACAGAGAGAACGCGGCATGCCCCTCACTTTCCACAAAGAAGCGGTTCTGGCCAGAAATACTTACAATTATTAACTGATGCTGTCGGCCAGGATAAAGATAAAGTCGTGAAGTGAAGCGAAAGCAAGAAGATTGGTTAGGTTGGGATTAAGTGCTTTGCGTAAATCCTCATTAATTGTATCCACATTCGAATAGATACGTGTAGCTGAAACAATAGGGCTGCATATGCATAGTAATAGGCGAAAAGGCAAACACACCCTCCACACACACATACACCCATTCCCCAAACACACACACAAACACACCCACACACTTACCCATACACAGAATAATTCGGCTAACAAATCAATTTGACGAGCACAGCATGTGAATTGCCTGGTTATAAATGCGGCAAATGTTTGTTGTGCTGTTTGTTTTTGTGCTCCATGCCCCGGATAAATGTAGGCGCCGTGGAACAGCTGCCAGCTGGCCAAGTACCTACATTTTTCCTGGGCCTGCCACAGTCGACGGCTCGGCTGCCTTTTGGACAGACTACAGCTGCAGGCAGCATGTGAAATCCTTTAACAAATGACTGGGCCATCTAGGCAACATCTCTAGTACTTGGTCTCGGTTCCAGTGCCCGCCCCAGCCCCAGTGCCAGTCTCCAACTCCATCTCCAGCTGAATCTCAGTCTGTACACATTACCGTTTGCTCTTTTGCCTGCATGATTTATGCACATTACATTGCGACCAGCTCGCAGCTGAGTGTGTTGTGTAATGCAAACTACCCGACGCAAAGCCAAAATAATGCGCAGCACTAATGCCAACAATCAGTTTAGGTGGTAGTTGAAGGCAACCTTCAGCTGCAGGTTCAACTGCAAGTGGAACCTGAGCCGCTGCCGCCTTAGCCTTAGCTAAAGCAGCCGCCTGTATTTGAATCTGAGTCTGAATCTGAAACGGAATCTCAGGAATGCAACTGAACCTTTGTCGTTGCATTTTTGATTGCCACACGTCCACAAAATTGCCAGGCATCATATGTAAACGTACTATTTGTGCAACGCGCTGTTGTTGCTGCTGCTGCTGATGTTGTAGCTGCATTCAAGAGCCAGCTGTGGCATTCACTTGCATATTTTTTGTTCATTGGATAGCATCCATTGCTGCTCTATGACTCCATGGGGCACACCCAAATTGTGAATGATGTGCAGCTTTATGTTTGTCAAAGACTCACTTTGCAAAATGCAATAACAGCATCTGCCGCAGTTGCAGTAAATAAAGGCATAACTGGACTAAGGCTAAGTGGGTAAAGTGATTGTAATATGGTATATACTGAAACCAGAACTCGCCCCTACAATCACACACACAGACACACAAATAAATGTGAATGGAAAATGGCAGCAGCAAACAAGAAGCTGACCCGACTGCAACTATTGCCCCAATATATCCACATTTGTGGGCAACAAATTGCTGAGCTGTTAACTGAGGCCCAGACCAGAGCTTCTCTATGCCCCTTAGTTGACTTTCATGTTAAGTTGACAAAGAGTTAAAGTTTTGCTTACGTTGCATTTCGTACTTCTATCTGCTGTCAATGTCAAATTCAAAACTTGTTTGTTTGCAATGTGGCAACGCCTCGTCTGCAAATAAGCTGGCAGCGATGAGCCAATAAAGGCGTCATTCTCAAATATTAAACAGTCAAGCTCTATATGAAACTTGACAGCCAGGGAAAATATTATAAGCCAAATGCAAAAGAAACGTGAAAGAATATAATTTTCTATTGTAGTTAATTATCAATTAGAATGATTAATTGCGCGTAGCTTTTGGGCTTTACAGAAACTGAGGCTAAGGACTTTAAGGAAACATGTGACTTGCTGAGATTTGATACGTATACGGATGCTGCCAGACGGTCTGCCTGTGTATGTGGTGTGTATGATGATTATCATTGATTGCAATCGTTGTTGGGGTCTGTTGTTCCAGATAGTTATCAGCTGGATTACCGGTGCAGGCCGAACCCCAATTGCAGAACGCGTGCACAGCAGGCATTCATAAATATGTATGGCCGGTAGGGTCGCAGACTTTCTTTAGCTTTCCCAGCTCGAAATAGATATTATTGCTGCTGTTGGTCGCTGTGTCCATTTGGCAATTCGCTGCCGGCAATTTGAAGCTTTCTGCTTGCCGCTCTTCAGGCCGTTTGATGGCGCTTATTACTTGCAGCTTGCCCTGTGGCAACGACAAAGGAATTCATAATTTCACTTGCGCAAAATATGAAGCGAGCTGTCAAACTGAACCGGACGACGCCCTTGGCTGGCCAAAAGCAAATGGCAAAAAACACTTAACAAGTTTATGAAGCAGTTGCTGGATAGCGACAGTCACACGGCGAGACGCACACACGTTCGACCAGCTATGGGGCAGCAGCAGCAGCAGCAGCAGCTGGGAGTCTGGAGTCTGGAGTGTGGAGTGTGGAGTGTGGAAAGCGGTGACTGCTGAACGGACACATAAATAACTCAATGCGCGTTGAGAGTCGCGTTTCGCGACTGACATAAATTTTAATGCCGCACTCGAAACGCACGAAAGGCGCTGACTGCGAGAAAATACGGACATACAGATGGGTATGTCGCAAGGGGGGAGGGGTAGGTGGGCATTGGTAGGTGGATGAATGGGACAAACGGACGGAGTTGTTAAATTCAACGGCAAAATGCCAAAATGCTGCACACAACCTTAACTCGACCGTTAAGCGCATAAAGCGACCGCCGCTTGCCTCGACCGCGTTTGTATTTGTGGTCCACAATTTGCTCCGCAATCTCACCGAATCCCTGTGCCCATCATCGGCTTGGTCCCGGCGCCCTGCACAATACCCTGCACTACACTACACTACCCAGCACAGCTGAGTTCAGCCCATGCCATAACAATCCCATTCCCGATCTCAATCCGCATTTATCGCTGCATGGGCATTAAACTGTGACTGTTGCGACAGCAATGGCGACAGTGGGGTCCGCACATAATGGAAATAAATATACGTACATATATATATATATAAAAAAAAAGCCCAAAAATAAATAAAAACACAAAAATCAACAGTGTGGCAACGTTGTGTACGCTGCTCTATCCATTTGTTGCCACTGCCGAATGGCCAGCGCGCAAAGCGTTGTTCAATCAATTTGCATAAGGACCAAAGCAACAACAAAAACAACAAAACAACAGAGAAATTCAATGAATAAAATAAAACGGAGCACTCACATAGTCCATTATAAACAAAACTATCTTCCATCAGTCTAAACTGAAATACCCTCTTAATTACGCGACTTAACTGAGCGACGTCTAAAAGCATGAAATTAATCAACAGCATTAAAAAAGTCGAAGGAGCAACCAAATATGGAATGCAAAGAGATAAATAGTTAAGTAGATAGATGGAAATAGAAAATAAAACTAGTGAAAAGCACAAACAAGTATTGTCTTTAGTTTGGTTTTCGGTTCGTAATCTGCTCTTCCACAAGTAAATTTTTCAAATCTTTATGTATGAAGTCGGTTTATCATATTACAAATGTTTATACCTTTATCTTAAATTTAATAAGAAAATCGCTTTATTTTAGTTAAATGTGATTAGGCTGTATTTTGACCAACTGTTTCGCTTCAATTTGCTTCAATCTACTTAGAAAACGTGAAGTCATAAAAGAAAAATATAAATATAATATATACATTCAGAATTCTTAAGTTAAGAAAACGTCGAAATTCTTACTTGACACACAACATAATACACTATATGTACAAAAGTAGAATTTTTCATTAAGCAAAAGTTGATAAACAAAGTTTGTTTAAAAATAAATAAAAGAAAGAAGAAACAGGGTACCCACCGGGCGAGCACTTGTGACTGCAGCAAATAATATTTGCAATATTTGAGCGTTGTTTGTGGCTTCAAAGCAGCTGTGGCAACAAAAGAGAAACTTCGTCAAGCCATAAAAATATTAATACCGAGTAAAAATATGTGCAGATAAAAAACCGTGCAGCAAAATACAACAAAAGTGACCAACAACAAGGGAAACAAATTACTCTCACACACACACACACACACACACCCTCGCTGAGATTTGAATTTTTAAGCTGATTTCTGTTGACAGTCCGCCTCCAGATACCGAGTACATTGTTCCCATGTTCCCATGTTGCCACATACATACACATACACACACACACACACATACAGACACCCAACCCTGTTGCGAGCTGGTCAAATATTGATTGGTTGCTTAACTGTTTGGTGTTGGCCCTAATTAGACTACAGTCTGGTCCAGTCCGGGCCATAGTATGTATTAGTTGAAACTATATTTAAATTGGGTTTGCGACTGGCATGGGGCTGACTTTGGCACAGTGTGCACGGGCATTATTAAATTTACTCATGTATTTTCAACTGCCAATTTGGCAGCACAAAAGTTGAGCGAAACTCAATTTCGGCCTGGCAGAGATTTGGCGTGCAGCAGCAACTGGAGCTTGGGATTGGCCTGTGCTAATGTGGCGACTGCAGCGCATAAATCCATTAAGCTAATCACAAAAATTGCAAAATATGTTGGCAAACTACTTGCACTGCTCGAAATAGTTGAGACGCCGGCAAACTGGAGCAGCCTGCCAGCCTGCCAGCCAACCAGCCAGCCTGCCAGCCATGGTCAATAGCACAGCCTAAGCCAGACAAAGCTATGATATGCAAAAGGAGTGGCTGTCCAATCGCAGCAATCCTGCCTTCCCTTCTGGCCCCAAGCCCGGCTGCAGTTCCAGTCCCAGCTACCCGGCTGGGCTTCAGCCGTCGTACTGAGCCGCACTAAGCCGACATTTAAGACTTTTCCATCATTTTATTTCATTTCATGTGCACCCGATTTTCCTTCAGTCTCCTCTTATCCGGCCTCGTTCCTTATTTTTTTTTTCACTTTTTTTTTCGAGAAACTGTTCAAGCACTTCGCTTTTAATCTTGCAGCATTCAGCATGACAGCGCGGCTGTAGCAACAACTACGGTAACTGTTCACAGTGGAACCAATGCGTTGATTTCAAGAAACAGCTTTTGCTATGCTGCTTCTTAAGGGATTTCTTTTCTTATCCTGTAAGAAATAAATGTGAATATATGGACAGATATTTTGACTGCGTAAAGTTCAAGACTTATAAAAAATTGTCTTTTCTGGCTGCACAAAAATATCTTATAATTTATATATTGCTCAATATTTGCTCAATATTTTATATCCATATAATATTTTGTTAATATGGAATACTTAAAATTGACATATAATAAAAGAATTAGTTAAGAACTGCAGTGCTTAAGCCTATGCTGGGATAACCAGGCTAGATTATGTAGAACCGGATTTTAAGATAAGTTTGACATGCTGAAAAGTAATAAGAATGTAGCTTAGTTAAGCAAAATTTAAGTATATATTGATAAAACTAAGATTATTCAAGACTTTTTCAAATTTGAGCCCATGTAGTTGAGATTGGTTCCACTGTGCGCTGACGCTGCCTTCTGCCTGACCATTGCTTTGGCTTCAACGAACTGAGGCAGCCTGAGGATTTTTGAACAATTCACTGGAAACCAGCCCAGGGTACTTTCGAGGGGGGGCTGGGCCTCTAGGTCGCTCTACGCTCAGGGGGGAGGGCTGGGGGGTTGGGGGCATAGCGTAGGCATATAAAAATTACATAAACCAAGATTAAGTAAGAAATTTTTGCACATTGAAGCTCAAGCGGAAACGAAAATGAATATTGAAATTGGTTTGGCAGCTGTGCATGTGTTTTTGTTTTTTTTTTTCTTATTTTTTTTTTTTATTTTCGGGTTGTTCTCCCCTGCAGGGGATGTTGTGGGTATGTGCCAGCCACATGAAAGACTTACATATGCGGCGCCATAACGTATGCAGCCCACACACACACACCCACACACACACACCCACACACACACACGCACACACATAAAGCAGACGAGTGAGTGTTTTGTACACGCTTGAATTTAAAATTCGTGTGGCACGAGCAGTGGAGGCCATATCCTGGATGCCATCCAGGATGCTAACAACACACACACACACACACTACAACTGCGTACGCCTGGGTGTGCTGCACAAATATCGGAAATAGTCTGACCAAAAGTCACCAAGATGCCATCTCAGTATAAATTCAAGTTCCATATTGAACTGTTGCATATGCTGCCACAACTCCGCCTGCCTACTGAATGGGGCACAGATTTTTCATGTCGAAAACTAATGCACTGAGAGGTGGGCATATTTTGTTGTAGTTGTGCACATTTTAATTATGAGTCTAGCGATAATGTAAGTCAAAATTGAAGTAGGCATGGCACGGGCGTGGGCATGGGCATGGGCGTGGACTGTGTCTTTGCCTACACGGGCATAAAGTCTGTCAATCATGCAACAATATTGCACAGGGACTAAAACTGAAACTAAAACTGGAACGGCTCCATATCAGATGGTTGGGGATCGAGAGGGAAACTGGGTTCAATGGCAGCGCTTTTGTCGGTACGTTGTGTACCTTTATGTGTGGGTGTTTGTGAATTTGCCAACAAAATGGCAGGTAAGCAACATTAAAATGAAATGGAGACTCGAAATAAGATCAGACGGCAGCAGCAGCAGCAGCAGGAGCAGCAGCGGCAACATAAGCCCGCTGCTGGTACTCATTTAGTCGATTAGAATCTCTTCGAGCTGTTGTCGACAACACCCCGTAGTCGTAATTTAATTAACGCAGTCACAGCAACAACAACAACAAAAATAGTAGCAACAACAACAAAAACAACAACAAAACACAACATCAACCATCTGCTGGCTGTAACAAGCATTTATGGCCAGCATGAAAATGTAAATGAAAATGGAATTGCGAGAGAAGATAAGCACGTTGGCTGCCTCCGTTTTGGCCTTCCACTGAAATATTTATCTGGCCAAATGGCATTTTTTTTGCAACAGTAACAGCAACAGCTAACCTACTCTATGCACATATGTCTTTTTCGCGGTTTTTGTAATAGTCAGCAAATTACATTTCCTAAATTGCAGCAAAACATTTGGTTTATTTTACAACCAATATAATTTTCAAGTGTTATTTTCAGAGTAATTGCTCTAAACTCTTGTTTAGCTTTAGCAATAAAGTTCAGAGCATACAATTACGCGCGTATATTTTAGTTTAACGACTCAGTTGCATTTGATAGACATTAGTAGGTGGGAAGCCAAATCTGTTAATAGTCTTTCCACAAAAGGAGCATAGTATAAGGTAGAAAACGGAATCTAGCATATCTATAAATAGTTAGGGTTCGTGGTTAATCTGCGCTGCAAATTAAGCTTAGTTCAGCTCAAGCCAACTGCTTGCATTTAAGTTCGGCTCGTAATGATAGTTTTTCATATAGTTGAGCCAAGGTGCTGGTTCAAACCTAGCTTTTTCATATAGTTCAACATTGTAAGGCAACAATTTTGTTTATAATTGCCCGCTGTGCTGAAAATTTTTCTGTTTGGTAACTCGCTTAGTTAAAGATACGGTTAATAGTAAAAAAATACATATAATAGTAAAAAATATATTGTATATATATGTTTACACAGAGCAAACTAAAGAAGACTAGACAAAAATAATGATAGGAGAAACTAATTTGAAAAAGAAAACCAAGCAACAAATTTATCTCACTTGAAATTGTGTTGTAATGCCCAAGCGAGAGGAAAGCCTTGTGATTTCATTCTAGATAATAATAAGTAAGAGCTCTGACAGGGCTTTCGGGTTTTCTTTTGCTTATTCTTTTTTTTTTTTTTAATGGCATTTTGTCGAATACCTTTGCATATTTGGGGCCACCCACAAGTCTTAAGGCTGATTCAGCTTGCAGTTCTCGCGCTCATAAAACGCAGCCTAACGGATACGTGTTCCCCTTTCACTCGTCTTTCGCTACTTTTTGTTGTTATTGTTGTTATCGTAAAAAACTAACCAGCCATTTGCATGCAAATACAACCAAGACAAGGACACTCGATTGGGTTGCCAGTGCCTTTGTGCATGTGTATCTGTGTGTGTTTGTGGGTGTGGCTGAGGCTGACGTCTGTTTCCGGTGGAAGGTTGCCCGCTGGGCGTTGTTGTTTGTGTTGCTCTTGGTGGTTTACGGATTCTGATGCTGATGATGATGCTGAGATGCCGTTTGCCTGTTATTAATTGCGCTGTTGCACTTCACAATTTCGGCTTTGCATGCGGCTTGCATGGTAGATGAGTAGCGCGTCCGCCCCTATTCGCGCGCCCCCGCCCTTCTCCCTTGCCATTCTCATCCGCAACGTGGCCCGAAAATTGCCAAGTCATTTGCCAACTGTGACTCTGTATGCAAATTACTTTTGCCGGCACCGGATGAACGTTGTGGCTGTGACACACTACACCGCCATCGGCTGTGGCGGGGTGGGGCGGGTGTAGGAGGAGCTGGTTGGGGTCCAAGTGGCACAGCAGGGGCAGGTGGCAAGCCAGTTTATAGGCTTATGCATTGCGCGGTGCATCAACAACTTAGGTTCGCTCAGCATGATACCTATGCTCGCTCTGTCCCCCTCTCCAGCCTGCTGAACTCTATCAATTCCTCTCTCTCTCTCTCTCCTTGCCTCGCTCTGCCTCGCTCTCTGGGCAGCGCATTACGCGGGTTGGCGGCAATGAAGTGCAAAGTATGTAAATTAATATTGGAATTTCGATAATCCGCCTATCAAATGGACGCCCTATACTATATAGTATGTGTGCGTTTGCGGTTTATACTCACATGCATATAAATGGCTTTTAGGCCTCTTAATGAACAAACTATGCGCAAAATTGCGCACGTTTGGACAATGCAATAACAACGACAACAAACTGTCTGCATATTTTGCAAATTTGCAAATCGAAAATGGCGAGCGATGAGTCGCTTAATAACGGTAAAAGTAGAGCAGCAATCGAACCGAATCATTGATGCGATTTGACTACGAATTAGTCTGACCAGTCAGCTTAATAATTACAAGACTCGTTTACGCGGTGTGGCCCTTCCTTTTGCGAAATAGCCTTAACTGTTTGAGAATTATTAGCGTTTGCCAAGTATGAGCTGCGCTTGAGCTCAAGAACCGCATATTCCAAATAAACTGATAAGTTGTGTCCGTCTGCAGCTTTGAGAGTTGTCACCATCGATACCATCCTTGTTACGATAATCGATATTGACCAGATCAGAAACGGTATAAGCTGATAACTAAACGTAACAGTTATATATACGATAATTCGGCAGGACTATTGTGCACATCTGAGGTAAGAATCAACTAGAGGGCATCTAGTCATGTAAGCACCGATGGCGCAAGTTTTGCTATGGTTAACTGATTTAAGCCCTGTGCTGTTCTCGGTCAAAACCCTAGCTACTTAACTAATGCTGCCCATAACATAGCGTGGTCTCATTTTTCACACAACAACAAACACAACAGCAACAACAAGAAACCACAACAAGAAACCACAATGGAAGAAGTGCAGCTACGTTCTGCAATTGTGACTGTGATTCCGGCAAGGGCCAGAAGCATTTCAATTTCTATATAATAGAAACGCATTAAAACAAAAACTAAATTGCCAACTAGCTGACTGTGGATTAAGTGGGGTAGAGTGGCGGTTGGGTTTGTGGAAGGGGGAGGGGGGGTGGGCAAGCATTGCCTTTGCCTGCGCTTTAAAAATCGATGACAGAATATGCCGCTGGCCGTCTTTGGTGCTGCGGCTGCGGCTGTTGCTGCTGCTGCCATTACAAAGACTTAACATTTTTATGCTAATGCAATGACAAAACCGACATGAGTTTGTGCTTTGAGAGTGAGTGGGTAACACAGTGGCCAAAGATGAAGGGGTAGGACTGCTGCGCGGGTAACAGGCAATTTAAGCATACATTCACATACGTATATATTGCACAACATTTATGTAGTAGCGCCCAATGCAACCAGCCAGCCAGTCAGCCAGCCAGTCGACGAGGCAGCTGTCATTTCAGTCGACATTGTAATATGTACAAATAAGTAGAGCATATGAGGCGTATGATTAATATTTAAATCATGAGATGAAAAAAAAAAAGAGAATATTAAAAAAATAAAAAAAAACTGACTGCGGCCGCGATGGAGATGAATGCGAATATAAATGAGAATGAGAATGTGCAAGCAGAGCACAAAAAATGAAATTGAAATGAAACAAGAGACTTAAGTAATAACTGCTGTTATTAACAGGACTCTGGCAGGACTGCCGCGGTTCACATTTTATTGCCTACATTCGAGCGCGGCTACATGTTGATGATGATGTTCTGTATGTGGTTGTGTGTGGGTGTGTGTGTGTGTGTGGGTGTTCATTGGGATTGTTGCCAACAAGAAAACCTACTTTGCAAACATGAGCCAACAATTCGACAGATACAAGGCACCAGCCTCGCAGTTGAAAAATACAAGAAAGAAACCACCCAACGAATTACTCGTGCGCAAAAGTTGGCGCTCTGTTGGTCAAGACCGCATTAGAAGATGTAAGCGGTGCGCGCTGCGGGATTGCGGAAATGAAAATCAGAAGGACATGCATGCAATACACACAAACACACACAAACACACATAAACACGTACAAACACACATACATTTGCACACAGCTGCCACCCAGATATACTCGTTTATTTATGCCACATTTCGTATCGCATTTCTTAAAGCGCATAAATACTTAAATTTCTTGGCTAACAAATCACTTGTTGTGCATTTTGTTGTTATTTATTTCTTACGAAATTCAGCAACTAGCTCTTTCTTACACTCTTAAGCCAAATACCAGCACAATTGCAAATCCATTGCCAGACCCAAGCGAATGCGATATGCAATTGCCAAGACTTTGGCAACAAGCAAATTTGTTTAAATTCAAAGGGTGGTCGAGAAGGGGGAAAGCGGACAGGGGCCAAGGGCCAGGGGGCAGGGTAGTGAGTAAAGGAGGGGGATTCTGTGCAGCTGACAGAGCATGACTAAGGCAGCCATGGCGCTGGCCAAAATGCATTTGCAATGGCCAGGGCCAGCAATGCGCCGCATTAATCATACGCACCGTTGTCCGGCTGCTGCTCGAGTCGCTCCCTAAAGTCGCCGGCAAAGCACATAAAAACGCCCGAGCAGCAGCAGCGCCAACAAGCGAATGTCAGTCAGTCTGCCAGCTGTATGTATGTGTGTGTGTGCCGCCTGTGTGTGTGTGTGGGTGTGCACGGAGAAAAAAGAAACAGCATAAAAGCAAACTTTATAAGTTCAGCAAGTAAAGAATTATATGAAGTACGAGTTGTGCTTTCGGCGTTAGTGAAGTTAACGCCAGTCGAGCAACTGTTTTCGCTGTTGCACGACTCTGTATTGTTGTTGTTGCTGTTGCTGTTGCTGTTGCTGTTGTTGTTGCTGTTGCTGTTGCAGAGCATTGTTGCCACTGCTGTGCATGGCTGTGCGTCGCTGGCAACGTTCTCAGTTATTCAAGAGTCTTAGTGTTTGCGCCGCGTCGACTTGACGCGACGCGACGGCGAAATGCAACTCCAGAAAAAGAAGGAAACCGGAAAATGGCAGCAAAACGCAAAAGAAAAATAAGTGAAACACAAAATTAATGTAAATGTAAATAAACTCATAGTTCAAGTTGTGCCGCAACAGCAGCCAACAACACCCAACAACAAATGGCGTGTGCAAATAAAATGGCATGCATTTAGCATTGCCGCTAAATTAAAACCAAATAAAGTGTCCGCAATATGTTGACCATAAAAAAGGCATCAGGAAGCGTCTGCAGAAGCGAGCAGCAGCAGCAAAAGGGCAGCTCAAAAATGTTCATAGAGTAGCGAAAGGAAGAACCAACCAACTTGATGGGTGGCTTACACTTAGCACTTATCCATGTACAGTCTGCATGAAAGCCATATATATATATATATATATATATATAAATATGTATTTGAACGATGAACTTCAACAATGTGCATGCACGATTACTTCTGACTTTGGAGAGCTTTGACAAGCTGCAGGCTGAAAGGTTTTTCTATCAAATTGATAAATGCATGACCCGTATAATATTTTCAGCTTAAGTTGCGTTCAACAATCTTTAAACATATATATAGAAACATTGGTCCTGATGAACTGATTGATGATCAAGGCACAGCACAAACTGTAAGAGCTAGAAACCTAATGTTTGATATGGGCGTAAGCTAAAAAGCAGATTTTGTAAAATTCTAGCGGCAATTGCGACAAATTGTATATGACTTTTAGGTTTAACAGCCTATGTGGCTTAAGCTTATTTCCAAAGAAAATTACGTAAATGAAAATGCATAGCATGTTAGCGAACAACATTTTGGCAGAAAGCTAGAAATAGGTGTCGCCTGCAAGAAACATTTGGGATAGCAACAAACTACATCACCTAAAACTGACTATGCTAAAATTTACTGGCTTTATTACGTTACTTGATTACTAGCTTGAAAGCTAAAGAGATTTTAGTTACATATCGTCATACTATCTGCCCGACGATAGAAATATGAAACATAACAAAACATTCGCTCAGAATGAAAGCGTTCGCCTGTCATTTATAATCTTTGTCAAGTTGAATATATTGAAATGACGTGGCATTTGCTTATGTCAAAAAATATTAAAAGCAGCGCAAATTGAAGTAAGATTTTTGGATGAATTGACCCATTTCCTGCTGCCAACAAGACCGAAAACAATGAGCAGGAAAAACAGCTTAATTTTCAAGTTCATTGGCGCGCAGTACAGGATCAGCGAAGGGGGATCAGGGGCAGAAAGGCAAACACCCATCCAACCAAGTCCAAAGCCGCTTGTAAAGCTAAAGCATACACTGAAGAGAGAGAGAGGGAGAGAGGGAGGGGAGAGTAGGGGGTGGGGTGGGCAGCGATGGGTGTTTGGTATGCCACTTAATATTGCGCCTGAATGGCTGAATGGCAGCCACTAAACAACTTCCGCACTTGAATGGCAGCTACAAAACCGCAGACAAGGCGCATGCCACACAACGTGGCAGCAGCCTGGAGAGGTATGTGAAGCGCCGCTTCAAAGCCAACTTAAAACAATATTCTGCAACAACAACAACAACAGAAACAGATGAGAAAAAATAAAACAACAACAAATCTGTTATACAATGCAGCAAGCAACAAAAGCAATAACAATGGTAGTTGCATGCATAATAAACTTCTCTGCTGCTGGCGCTCTAAGCTTGGCGTATTTCTGGGGGGAGAGAGAGAGAGAGAGGGAGAGGGAGAGACAGAGACAGGGAGAGATGAGCGCCAAAACGAAGTCGTAAGGTAAAAAAAATAAAAACTTGGCTGAGACAACGTATGAGGCTGGGCACTTGAGCACAAAAAGAGTCAACGTCAACGCATTTTGAAGAGTGTGCCATTATGCACTACACACACACACACACACACACACACACACACACACACACACACACACACACACACACACACACACACACACACACACACACACACACACACACACACACACACACACATGCACACGCGCGCAGTTGTCATCTGTGAGTTTTAAGCTGGCTTTTCCTAAGCGTATTAACATTGTTGTTGTTGCTGTTGCTGTTGTGTGTTTGCTTGTGAGTATTGCTTTGCTCATTGCCTGCAGTTGCATATGTATTATATATAGTTGTATGCCAGCTTTCCTTGCCCCAATGCACACACACACACACACGCACACGTACATGCATGCATGTATGCCATTATACATATATACATATACATAGCGGATGCATATATCCGCTTATCAGCGCACGCCTGTCTGTTCTGGGTCTCAAATTATTAGTAGCTCTGTCTGTTTGACTGGCTTGCTCTATATCTCACTCTAGCCGCGCATGCAGCTCCCGCCCCCGCACAGCACCTTACCGCTCTGTCTCTTATCCGTTTGCCAATGTCTGTGTGTGTGTATGTGTGTGTGTGTGTGTGTTTAACTGCCGTCTGCTTTTCACTTGACGCGCTGTTTATCACGGTTAATGCGACACTCAAACATTTACAGCAGCAATCACAGTCGCAGTCACAATTACCTGGGCAGTCGCAGTCGCAGTCGCAGTCGCAGTGACTGGCGAGAAATTGGCGTTTGGCTCAGTCGCATGTGAGTTTCCAGCTGGGCACATAAAGATGTCTTTATATAAACAAACTTACAGCGTCCTTTAGCCCACACTCCAATTCAAACAGCATACATAGCGTACCCTGGCCTAGTCGGAACTCGCGTGTCTCTCTCTGGGTCTATGTGTATGCCTGTGTGTGTGTGTGCGTGTGTGTGTGTGTGTGTGTGTATGTGTGTATGTGGCTTGACTTGTCTCGCTGACTTTGGCACAATCGCCACTCGCAACACTCTGCTCGTTAGGGGCACATACATGTCATACGCTAAGTGGCTAAAAGTTGTGCATAGCTCTAGATAGGTGTGTGTGCGTGGGTGTGTGCGGGTGTGTGTCTGTGTATGCACCCAACACGCTTAATAAGTTTCTTGAACCTTGATGTCTGTCAACACTTTTGCTTTATGACACAAACAACATCTTTAAATTGTTTTTTGCGGCTTTTTACAAGGCACGGGTAAATTTTTAGTCATTTTACAAATTGAGTTATATGTTCTAGACACATATACATATATATATGTACACAGACAGGATGGGATTGGCAGCTCGGGCGGTGCGTGTTATATCGCCAAAAGTCAGACAATTTATTAGAAAAAAAAGTTACAATTGCCAACCAATTGAAATTAGATTTAATTTTAATTAAATTTTAAATTTATTTTCGCCCTTTCTACTGAAAATATTGCCAATTATGAATATTTTCACACAGAATTTGTGGGCTAAATTTGATATCTGCCCATCAACGAAATCTGATTAGATAAATCCAAAGGCTGGGCAACAAGTTATTTATGCTTTTTTGGCGCTGAGTATACTTCTAGGGGTTATGATTTTATAACCAACTTTTTGCATAATATATCGTTTGATTTATAGCTTGGTTTATTTTACAAATTAAATTGAAAGTCTGTATAAGAATTGTATCGATCTTGAACCCCTGCCTTCTGGATGGGGGATCGACCGAGTGGCACGAACCTAGGTATTGAATATTAACACTATGCAGCTCCCTTTAAACTGTCCTTCTTATGACATCAACGAAGGGACGAGGCTTAAAGCATTTCACCCTGAAAAACTCGGGGGAAACTGGGAAATCAAGTCAAAATGAATAAGACAGGGATAACTCTCTTTTGTGAACGACCACCGTTGGGCCGCTCAAACCGAGCTATAAAATGTTAGGCCCAAGGGGATGTTCATCTAAAAGAAGTGTAGAGAGTGTTTCCTGTGTAACTTCTTTATTCAAGACCTGTTCAAGGAACTTTGCTAGTAAATACTCAAACAGAACAAATTATTAATAAGTCAATGTTAATGTTTCAGATATTGCAGCGAATACATACATATGTCTATAGACAACATATCTAACAGATAGTTAAAAATGGAACGGTATGAATGAAATCGTACCCATTACCTTATCACGACTCTTAACTATAAGTTAGTTAAACAGAGAATTGTATCGCGATAAATTCAATTATAACCTGCTTGTCTTACTAGTATTTACTTGTATGTTAAAACTTTGAGCAAATTTTCAATTAGCTAAAATAAATTTCTGCCGCATGGCAGACAGCTTAAAGATCGAAATCGAAAAATAAAATCTGTGGCGTGGCGAGTGGTTCCGTGACATGGGCAAAGAGGGGATAAGTAATGGGCGACGGAGAACAATGGGCAACTGGAAAGATGCCATTTAAAGTACGTGGACTGGCAGCATGAGGGCGACAAACTTTTACGGGCATCAACAAAACTCGACGGCAAAAGATAAAATTAAATATTTTGGCTCTAGGATGGCAATGTTAAGGGGCAACCGAGGTGGGTGTGGCCTGAAGCGGGGGCGCTACCTGAGCCCGGGCACGTGACAAAGTGAAATTGTTAAATTGAAGGCTGTTAGCGATAAGCGAACACGCAAACAGACAGACAGACAGACGGACGGCAGACGCAGAAGCACAGACACAGGCAAACAGGTGAAACGCATGCAAACAGGTGCGAGAGAAAAGGTGCAGAAAAGTAAGCAAAACTTTTGCAGCTGATACGAGCGCCAACTGACAGCATTCTGTGTGTGGAGAATTTTTTTTTTTTTGGAAGGACGCAAGATGCTGCCGCAGCTACAACTAGTATGTGGCTGCCACACTTAACCCGTAACCCCCGTTGTGACTCTGTCAGCTGTTGCCGTTGCTGTTACTGTAACTATTGTGTGTGTGGCAAGAAACAATTTAACCATTTAACTTGGCTCGTTAACATTAATTTGGACGCCAGTTTCCGGTGGCATACCCTCGTCGCCCACCTAGTCAGTAGTCAGTAGTATATGCATGCTAGCTAAAATTCAGCATTTGGCCAAAGGCAACACTAACGAGTTGTCATCAGCAGCAGCAGCAGCAGCAACGCCTGTCCAAGCGGAAGCTGGTGAAATGCTTGCGGATGTTATTCTGACGGATGTGACGGAAGTGACCGTTGCCCCCTGCGGCCACTGCCCACCGCCAGCGTCTTTACTGTTAAGCGTCAAGTTGAGAAACGCCATCAGCTTGCGTCAACATGCCCAAGCCGAGAGCCGAGCAACGTCCACCGAGCACCGAGCGCTGAGTGCCGAACGCCTTAAGCCTCGGCCTATACTACTTAATCTGGTCACGCCCACATGCGAATGGCTTGGGAATTTCCAATGTGAAATGCAAATACTTTTAATATGCCCAACTCCCAGCCAAGCGACCGCACCCCCACAACGCCAACCCCGCCTGCCAACAGCGAACAATTATTATGCGTATCTTAAATTAAATCAGTTGCAGCCGAAGACAGAGACGGGCACAGAGACTGCAACAGAGCCCGTGCTGGGGACGGCAACCCACAACATAGGGCCAAGTCAAGCAGCAGCTAGTGAAACTATTTAGCGCTTGTTGCTGTTGTTGTGGTTGTTGCTGTTGTTGCTATTGTTGTTGTGGTTGTTGTGGTTGTTGGTGCGTATTGTGGTGTAATTTATGTACGCCTGGTGGTTGTGACAAACGCAAATAAACACTGGGCCAGAGTGGGCGGATGCTATATAAGATAAATCTTGAGGCTTTAAGTTGGGCAAGTTTAGAAAATCTAATTTCGCAAAGAATCCAAGGTTTCGTGGGCAAACGAGCAAGTGTGCTCCAGTCGAAAGGATATACCGCGAGGAAATGCGGGTTATCCAAAAAGTCAGATATTCTTCATTTGTGTATAGTATGGTGTATCTATCTCCAATAATTCTAGAGCAATGTTTATCGATAGTAAGGAAAGGGAAGAACATATTAAAATACGATATATTTATCTCGAGATGAGCACCGAGACAGACGAGCTTCTATTAAAGACATTTTTTTTTAATCCAAACATTTACAACCATCCGAACTTAAGAACTGCGAACATCATAAAAAAATAGAGTACATTTTGTCACTTTAGTACACACTCATCTCACAGTTAACATTAATATCTGCCAGCCCACTTTTTTGGTAGATTGTGCTCACTAAATGAATCTGAACTGTTTTTAAGAATTGTAAAGTTTACAAAAAGCCAACTTGACAGCCTGTGATCAATTCAAACAGTCTAGTGCCAACTTTAAAAATTCAGTTAAAAATTGTGAAAAAGCAGTTAACTTAGCAACTGATTCATAAAAATACATTAAATACGCGTCAAACGAGATATTGCCAGGTAAAATCCATAGATAAACGCCGTAGTTATGGACTTTCATGATTCCATAGGGCTTTCTTTTTATTGGAACTGTTGGCAATAGACCAAATAATCGTAGAAGACAAACACACAGTATTACACACATACACATACACGTACACACACACACACACACAACTACAGTCATTCATTCACACACACACACACACGCACACCGCATAGCTTTGGGGTCATTTCGATTTAATTTCTGGCACGGCCGCGACTTATCGGTCATGGCGTGGTGTGGGCGGCTGACAGCAGGCAGCGGGCGGTGGGCGGTGGGCGGTCGGATGCTCATTTAAAGCGCCATTCAAAGGACATTACATTTTATTTTAGCAGCGCGCACGCTGTCGAATTAACTTGCGGCCTCATTTATTGCATTCCGAAAATGATTTCGTATAATTTTGCCGTTAACGCATAAAATTTTAATGCGCTGCCGCAACTTTGGCCAGTGGCAAGTGGCGAGTGGCAAGTGGCGAGTGGCAAGTGGCTTTCAGGCCAGAGTCCACTGCTGTCATTCCATTTCTAGTTATAGTAACAGTTTTTGTATTAGCTGTATAATTAGCTTGGCAAATCAACATTTTTAATGGCACTCGAGGCCACCAAAATCGAGGCCACGTTTGCAAGAGATGTGAGCAGCTGTGGCCTGCCATTGGTATCGAAAATGATTTATAATACATGCACACAGACAGACAGACAGAGAGACAGACAGAAAGAGAGACGCTCAAAATATGGTATAGGTAATCAAATTTATTGCCATTATTACATATGCTGCATGATAATGCAGTACGCTTGCCACCTCCCACTTCCCATTTGCCACTTGCCACTTGCCACACTGCCATTGCCAGTGTCAAGTGGGGCCAAGTAGCCGCAAAGTGTGTGGCATGCATAATTTATGGCAAACAGCCGCCAGACGCCAGCTGTGTAGCCACTGCCTTGGGCATTTAACCGGCCTGGCAGCCGCCCACTCTTAGGCCAAACAAATGCACAGTTGATGCTTCAATTTTTGACATGCAGTCGTAAGTAGTTGAGTGCTTGGATAACTAAGTCCAGCTCTTGACTGTGGGCGTGGCAACTAATTGGGCAATTAATTGCAATTAGGCATTACATTGTTGTTGCTGCCATTTGCAGTAGGCCGAAGCCCTGCAAATTCATACACTTTTCATGCAGTCGGGCTAGTCGTGGCCACCGCCTGGCAGCAGCTTGCGAGGCCATTTCGCGTGCAGCCGTTAATGGCCGGCGCTTTAGTGGCAAACGCGGGCTTCGCTTATGGCCCAGTCCAAATGACAACAAGGCCGCACGTAATCCGTTAATGGCGTTCATTAATAAAGCCAGGACAATCGCTGATGTATTCCACGCGTAACAGCTAAACAACGGCAACGGGCTACGATTCCGCTTTGCGAACTTGTTCTCGAGGAGGCCCCAAAGCGGTTTAGTTTTGGGCCTCAAGGCGGCGGACAATCCAATCACATATGTACGAGCCAAAATCTACGTTAAAACGTGGCCTACGTGATGTGATTTGCACAGTTTATTGTCCCAGTTAACAAATTGTGTATGTTATATGCGTGTGTGTGTGTGCTTGTGTGTGTTTGTATTTGCGTGTGTGTGCGTGCCATCAAGGTCAATTACATTCTTGAAAGCAAATAACTAACCTTGCATATTGTTGATTATTCATGCAATATCTTAAGCTGATTATATTATATCTTATTAAATTATCCTGAATTTCCTGGGCCAGGGTTTATTTCGTTTAGGTTTAAAACTGTTTTCTTCTTCGTTGCAATATTTAAATTTTGTTGTATTGCCTTGAACAAACAATTGGCAATCAGCATGAATATAATTCAATTAACATAAAAGGCATCAGAACTCATTCCCTCAATGGTCGAATTTTGGAATGATCTTAGTTTTTGTTGCTTAGTAAAGAAGTTACTTATCAGGCATAGATATTAGAAATATAATGCCTAATACTCGTTTATTAATAAAGTCAACACAAAGCTAACACAGCTTGGGAACTACAAAAGTTAGAAATTCTTTGCCCTAGGCGCATATAAGCTAACAGCCATTAAAAGTCCGTCAATATTTACAGAGCAGACAAATTTATGTAAATATTCAACCATACACACACACACGCTTGCACTTGCAAACTTTTGGCCTATGATTGCTGTTGCCTGAAAAACAAAGGTGTGGGACAAACAGTTACGAGGTGTAGTTCCTGTTGGTATTGGTAAGTGCGCGCAGTTGTGAAGTAGTTCGATCCCGGACCGGGCTGGCTTGGGCTGGCTTTGGCTGGCCCGGCCCGTCCCGGCCTCGGGGAGCTGTTGTAGCCGGAGCTCTGGCTCCACGTGCTTAAGAATGATGCAAAGTTTTTGGCACATCAATAAACTAAACTTAAATTGAGTCGATGGGGCGCCGACAGCTGGAAATGTGCCTTAAGCATGCCATGAATTATTTAGTTTCTGTTTACCTTCCGCTCCATTCCATTTTATTCCATTTCTGTTCCGATCCGTTGCTGATGCAGTCCCAACTTTGGCCAATTGCGAGCACGTGCCGCCACTGGCCACCTTCTTGATTGTCCTTTAATATGCACCACAAGGCGCCGCCGCAGTTTGCTCCGTTCGCATTCCGGATCTTAAGTAATTGTCCTAATTGACCTAATGCTGTTCATTTGCATCAAATTGACAGTCAAGGCTTCGAAATTCAGTTTTACAAAATTAGTATAACTAAACTTAAAAATAATTATTCTTATAGTCAGCTTACTAGAAAAGATAAAAGATTGAAGAACTCACTTGAGGCAATGAAAATCGAATAGAAGGGCAAAATTCTAGTATCGGGGAGGAGTTATTAAATGTCTCATGTTAGGGAAAATTTAAAAACAGACCAATTAACTACCCGACTCGTCTTGACAATCACACACATCTGACGCCATATTCCATATTCCCGCAGGACTAATTTTGTCACAGACTTTAAGCCAATTGTTGAAGCCATATTCACAAACGGAAATGGAATAAAAAAGTTAAGCTGCTTGACTTCGGTTCAAGGTTCAATCTATGAATATTTTTCAATATCAGGTAGCCAACAATTACGGATGGGAAAAGCCGTTGCAAAAAAAAAAAAAAAAAAAAAAAAACAATGACAAAAAAACAGAAAAATAATAAAATAAGGAAAGGAACAAGGAAAAATCCCTTGCCATGGCATGGAATTGTAACTGTCCTTTATAAGCTGAAGAAGCAACAGTGGCTGGGGTTGGGTGGAGTGAGAAGTCGGGGGAGGGGTGTGGCAGAAGCTGCGGCCGACGCAGAATCTGCAGCCAGGTGCTGCTGCTGTGGCTGTGGCTGAGGCTCTGGCTTAAGCTGCTGGGGCTAAAACTGTTGCCAACGTCAAACCAAACCAAAGCCACTTATTGGTTGAACAAATTTAATTGGCAGCAGCAACAGGATGACGCAAGACCATGGGACGATTCTCGCAATTGGTGGGGGCCTGTACAGCCGCGGGGAATGTGGCAGCAACAGTAACAGCAACAATGACAACGATACGTTAATGCAGGTTAAACTGCCGCCACGGATGGCTGACTCTGAGTCGAGGAAAAGTCATTGCCGCACAGAGACACAGACACCACAATAACAGGCCCCAGTTTCATAAAATTGAATTGAGTTGTGGGCTCGAGCCGGAGCTCCGCGTTCTTATTGCTCTCACATTACATTTTTAAATGCTGACTTTTAACAGCGGTTTACATAACGCAAGTCCTTAATAAATGTTTCTAATAGCATCTTTTTTTCTCTTCCTTTCCTCACAGCCTGCTCAGCTGGACCGCATGAGAAGCGTTTGCTGCACGCTCTGCTGGACAACTACAACAGCTTGGAGCGGCCCGTGGTCAACGAATCCGATCCATTGCAATTGAGTTTCGGTCTAACACTAATGCAAATCATCGATGTGGTGAGTTCATAAATTCTAAGCTTCTACATTGACTTATGAGAGGTTTTTTTTTAATCGAAAGCCCCAAATTATACCATTCGTGCTTACGACGGGCAAGCCTGAGTATTTAAATCTCAGCCGAAATACCAGAATAACATTCAGCTAGATTAACCAATATTAGACAAATATGCTTTTCAAATCTGAACCAAAAAAAAAATCAATCCAACTGATTGGTTCTACGCGTCTTTTATGTAGCATAATATGTTGCTTAGAAAGGCCATAACATTGCGCTGACTTTGGGAAAATGTTATTAATCTGTCTGCCGATACCATTCTGCGAAACCTTTTGCATGAGTTTTATTTCTTGTTATGACCTGAATTAAAATTAGCTACGAGATGTAAGTTCTAGTTCACAGTTATGCAACGGAAAAAGCTGCAACTTAAGCCCCATAAACATCATCACGAAGATGAATTTAGTTGCTGGAATACCTGTCCCGTTTTCTGTTTGTCGTTTTTGGAGATAAGCAAATTATATTTATAGATTAATTGTGTTTGTTTATTCCCATACCATCCGTATATAGGGTATCTTACTCATTTTGCCGCAAAACAATTTTTAAATATTATCTGGATGCGATTGGCCCCAATAAGGATTTACAGAGATTTATTTTATGATATAATAATTTCATATTTAATATAAATATTTTAAACATGTTTTAACTTTGTTTTGTCTCTCTCTCACTCAAAAACAAATCGCCCTTCTATGCAAATCTCAATACTATTAAATGGTACTTCAATTATTGAATTTTGAAACCAAATGATAATTTGCGACATTCTGTATCCACATAAGTAAATTCAAGAGTATTTTGTAGTCGAGCGCTCTAGAAACCAACACTTTACTTGTTTTGCAATAGTATGGGTAACCGGAACTTGAACATGTTTTGCTGCGTATGGATTTTGGCTTGGGACCATTTAAAGCTAAAAGCTGAGCTCAGCTGACGTTCGGCAAACATTTGGCAAATGATGGCACGACACCAATTTCTGGACTGACTTAGTGCCCCAGTCCAATTGTGTGTGCGTGTGCGTCTGTGTGTGTGTGTGTGTGTGGGCATGTGTACTTGAGTGTTTGCGTGCGTATTTATGTGCTTTTTGCAGCCACTGCTGATGGCTGCTGCCGATGAACGACATTATGCGCTAGAGATGCCAAGTTCCAAGTCCCAAATTCCGAAACCAAAAGCTCGCTCCAGCGACGCGTGCAAGACAACAGAAAATTATGCCATGAGTGCACATTATGGCCATTAGCCAGAAGTGCCACGTTGCTGCCTCTGTCGAAGATTATGTGGCAGCATCAGCAGAAGAGTGCATGTGAGCGCTGGAGGCGTCGCAAGTGCCGACACTTGCCAACTCAAAATTGTACAATTTACTTACCATGCTTGAGTTAAGAGTTAAGCCATAAAGTATTGCCACTTGCCAGGCGATGATTTGTTTTAGAGCCTGTGAATGAGCTTCAAATCGTTACACATCATAGATTGCCAGGATAATAAAACGGATACGGTGAATGTGGAATGCCTCGCAGGCAACTGCAATTTAATTGCGTATGGGTTATTTCTTTCAGACACACATCTTTTGCAATTCTTTTGCAACTTTTTAAATTCTCATTTAACCTAGGTTTATTACGAGAGTTGTTTTCGCTAGATTTTCAATGGACTCAACGCAGCTAGTTGGAAGTGATGAAGTCTAGATATACAATTTACAACATTTAAGTAACTTTCAGTTTGCTGAAATCTCTAAAAAAAAAAAAACCCCTTACATGTGAGAGAGTGAGGAAAAAATTTATGGACAGGTTTCAGTTCAACTAGAAATCGCTTAGCAATAATTTAAATCAAGTTAATTCATATATAAAGGTAAAAATTCCAAGCTAACAACTAACTCATCATCAACATCATCGTGTTGGCAAACTTTTAGAGGTCGTTGGCCTGTGCCCGAGCCTGTGGTCTGCTGGCTGGCATACACATATTCGGGCATGTCTGCGTGTGTGTGTGTGTGTGTGTTGTACCTGAATGTTTGTGGAATGTTGCAAGTTTGTACAACTGCACCAGCAGAATGCAAATAGTGACAAAATGGCTGTAATTGGATGAAACGGAAATGAGGTAAAAGGAAGCGGACAGGCAGACGTTGAGGCTGCCCGCTGTGCTGTGCTTGGCACCTGATAAAGTGAGCTTCGAAGTGCGCTAATTAAAAGTGCCGTTACCCGCAAACAGCTGCTCACGCCCATTCAGAGCGCCCGCCCACCACAATTTGCAAACGGTTTTTGATTGCAAGGCGAGCGGTGAGTGGAATGTGGAAAAGGGAAGATGCTGCTACTTGTGATTTGAACAAATCGCGCACAGCTTCGACTAGACTAAAGTACACAAAAGCGAAAAAGAAACTGGAGATGGGACAAAGAGCAGATAGCTGAACAAAACCACATTGCTGGTGACTCAGTAACGAGGGACAAGTAACGAAGTGAAAGTCTAGTAAAAAGCAGCTAATGAACAGCAACCTACGAGAAACGAGTAACTATTACCGAGTAACAAGTAGCGAGCACCGTTGAATATCAAGTAACGAGTTGCGAATAACGTGTAGCGAGTAAAGAGTAGCGAGTGACGAATATCGAGTAAATCCAGAAGCTAAAGTCTAGTAAAGACTAGCTTACGCGCAGTAACAATTAGCAAGTAACTAGCTACAAGCAAAGATTACCGAGTAGCGAGTAAAGAGAAGGGAGTTGCGTACAACAAGTTACAAGTAACGAGTAGCAAACAGCGAGTAGCGAGTTGCAAGTAATGAGTATCAAGTAGCGAATAGCGAGTAATGAGCAGTGAGTGACGAGTACTGCTTTTACTGCTAACTTGTAGTGCCAAAACACCAAAAACCGGACAGGGTAGACTTGTGGAATCAACCACAATTCACACCTCAGTTACATTTGCATTTACATTAATTGATAACATTGAGATAAATTTAGGCATTCAATGCCTTAAATTAGTTATAAAATTAATAATAATAGAACTTAATTAGTCAAATGTAATATGTTTGTCGAAATGCAATGCATTTAGATATTAATTTGACACGGTTAGTTCGGCTATAGATAAATGCCCCAGCTCGAAGGATTTCTTTGATAATTTTCTGTTAGAGTATGTGCCTTCTTCTTGAATTATTTTCAAGTACTTGAAATAACAAATTAAAATAAAGTAGATGAGCTTTCTTGCGCTCTAATGACGGTCAACTTTTGGCAACCTGCTGCCTGCTGGCTGCCGCCTGCCTGCCGTACAGTGCGGCGATTACAACTTAACTGAAGATATCATTGTGTTTGGTGTTGGCTGCTAATTAAGTTGGAAGCCTTAGCCGAATCCCAGAGCCAGTTAATAACATTTCGCGGGCTTGGCCCTGGCTGTGGCATTGAACGAACGTCGCGTCGCGTCGCATCACATCGTCGAGGCACTTGACAGTAATAGTAATGTGCGATGTCTAGGGACAGGAACCGGGGTTTGGGATTAGGATTGGGATTGGAAAGCACGCCGGTCACTGGCAGTTCACTTTGCTTTGACTTGGCTAATAAAAGCATCGCATTGTTTGACAATTTGCCATTGCAGACTTTTGGGACTTCTTTAGCCCATCCCCATGCCTAGCTCTTACTCATGCGCGCCCCTTCCCTCCTCCCTTTGACTGCCTCTCGTAGTGTTTCCCTGTGTGCAGTGCACTAGTAAATTACAAACATAAATCACTTGATAAGTGACGCCTGCGCTGCCCCCAGGCTGCCAGGCTGTCTGTGCCGGGTTGAAGCATAGGTTGGGGGCAGGTTCATCGGTAACGCGAGGATGCGGGAGCTTATCAGCTAAACAGCAATCAGGTCAGCAAAAGCAACAGCCAAGTACTCATCCTAGTGGCTATATGTGGGCGTCTGCCTTGTGTTTATATATGTAAGTGTGTGTGTGTGTGTGGTGCGTGTGTGTGTGTGTTTCTGCAGTTGCACATCTTTTTGTTAAGTTCACTCGAACATAAATTTCTTTAGAATTGTCAATGGCAGCAGCTGCAGCGCCTTAAGCCCCCAGACCAAAAGCCCTCCAGGTCTCTAGTGTGTGTTGCTCTCTCTCTCTCTTGCTCTCTCTCTTTCTCTCTCTATAGCGCCTTGCCTGTATGTGTGCGTGCGTGTGCCTAAAGCTTTTGCTACATACTTGCCTTTTTAGTACACACCCACATCCACATATACAAACCCACACACACACACACACAGACACACACTCACACACACAGTCATGCTGTCATTTCTGCAGCACTTTTGTTGCACTTTGCACTTGGCATTTAATGGATATAGCAGTGTGCAGAAGAAAAAAGTAACTGGCGCTTGCGGTGTGCCGGAGTGAAGGCGGGCAGGGAACACGCTGCGTATGAGTGATTTTTATAGCTTGAAAGTATGCATCAAAAATATTTGTCACACTTGAGATGATTTTAGCTACGTGGGCGTGGCAACCGCTGATTGTTTAATGACATCATTCGGCGCAAATTACTTACGCTGCCGCAGCTCCGGAGTTCAAGGTCAGCGTTACGCAAAACATTTGAAATATGCCTTCACCCTTTGTTTCGGCAATTTCATTTTGTGATTTGTGCTTCAGCAATCGCTCAAAGTGTGCGTCAAAGAAATATTTCGGCTTACTTATCAACGAGTTGACGCTCTTTAAGGTTGTTACTCGTCACTCGTTACTTCACACCTTCCACTTCTCGCATAGTCGCCTATGCGATTCTGTGCCTGCCTGTCTGTCTGGCTGGCTGCCCGGCTGGCTGGGTTTATATCCTGCGCCATAACCACAGTTATGTCTGCAGCAGGAAATCGTGTGCTCTCCTTTCAGTCTGTCTGTATTTTAAAGTAATTTTTATGATGTTTTGTGTGGGACGTGCCTTTTACGCAATTTGTCTACATTTATGCGCAACCCCGACAAGCTCGACCCCCCGATGTTGCTGTCCCTTACAGAAGCTCAAACACCTGCTCGCTTGCCGGCTTTTGTTGGTTTATGCCACAAATCCCAGCTAGATGAAGTCCGTAATACCGAAAAATACGAAATATTTGTATCCGTTTCCGGTTCTTTGCAGCATCAAAAACAAAAATTGTGCGTTGTTTTTATATGTGTGGGTGTCTCCGCTGTGTATGTGTGTATGTATGTCTGTGTGTGTGAGGGTGTGTGTTTGTGTGTAAATCGAATGCTATGCGAGCGATAAGATGCAGAGCTTCTAACAGATTTGGTTGCTTTTATTGCGTTGAATATATGCGTTTAGTTGCCGCCTTTTGGCAATGCGGCCACAATTCGCTTTATTACCCAAGACTCTTTTTTTGCCAAATTAAGACCAGGAATTCGACTTGCTCTTCTTCTGCTCCTGCTCCTGCTCCTGCACCAGCTCATGCTGCCGGCAAAACCAAATACACTAACCAAACAGCGGAGCAACTAGGCAGCTGAGCAGCTACTGCCCATGATCGAAGGGATGCTCACGTATATTGAAGACTTGCCGAATTTCCGCCGATGTCTTGCCCTTGATCATCTTTGCCACCGTTCTGCAGGTGAGCTCCAGTAAGCCCTTGATATCCAAATAGTTGGCAGCCAGCATTAGCTGAAAAAGCATGGCCTGATCCACTTTGCTAATGAATTCCTTGTCCCAGCTGCTGATCATCCCATTCGATAAGCTCTCCTCCTCGTCGTCATCAAGCGACGGCTCATCGTCCATGTGATGCTCCGCCCAATGGATAACATTGCGCAGAGTATTCGCGCTAACATTTGACAGGGGCACAACTGCATTATCATCCTCATCCAAGCCACAATCCTCTAGCATCGTTTTAATTGTTATCGAGCACTTGGCTGCCTGCACATCTGTCTCAAAGATCTCCCCATCCGAGGATTGCAATTTGATGCGCTCCATTGTTGCAACGAAGAATACTGTTACAAAACCTGTAGCCTATTTAATAGAAAATTTTAAAAAACATTTTTGACTTACTTAGAAATGTGATCGCAAGTGAACTCACGCCTGTTTTTCTACGATTTCGAACTACCGCCTATCACTTCTTATCATGCGACTTGGTTAGGGTATCCATAGGTCGACAGCTTGGCACTTACAATAAATTCACTTTAACATTCTAGTGGCAACATTTCAATGCACGTCACGTCGCACACCTCATGCCGGCAAATCTCTCTAATGCCATCATACACACGCACATACACTCGTCTTTTTTTTTTGTATTTTTTTCTGTTTTTTTTTGTTTGTGGTCGGGCCAATGTTTTGCCATAATTTGACTGCAAGCCTTTCTGAAGAACATGGCGTATACGCAATTTGCCGTCTTTGTAGCTGCGTGAGGCTGGTTCAGAAAGTATCCCACGTTAATTGAGAACGTTATATGCTGTACACACACGTACACAGTCCTCACAGTCTGATAGTGCCTTAGATGTCGAAAAGCTTTTAAATATTTTGAGAAAAGTACGAGTGTTGAGTGTGTACAATATAAAATATAAAGCATGATAATTTGTACATTATAAAGCTATAGAAAACTTCAGAGAAAGCATATTCCACCCACACTCTGGGTCCTGTGTTGAGTCCAAATAAGAGTTATAAGAGTGCTATTTATACACATATGAAATACTTTTGACTACAGCATTCGCCATAAATATATATTTACTACACTACTCGCACAACGATCTGATCGATTGTATTTTGTAGTCTAAACTCAGAAAGAGCCAAAATTAATTTGATTAACTTGGGATATTTATGGGATATACAATTGAACAAAGAAGCTCGCTGTAGTATTAAGTGGACAATTAACGTAAAATGCTTTTGATATGATTTGTAGAGGGTATATTTAAGATGATCACATAACTTGATTTCTTTTAGCGTCAATTGCTACATGCATGTCATATTGTCGCCCGTTTGCCATAACTTTTGCCACATACGCTGAGGCGCTGGACTCTTACCTCAGTTGGGGGAGACGCCTAATTAATTTGTTTGAGTAGTATTAATTACGCTGCTGTCCGCACTGGTTGAGGGCGTTCAATCAACGCGTGACAAGCAACTGGCTGCACGCACGTACACACACACAGGCAGGCAGGCAGACAGAGAGACAGACAGAGAGACAGACGGACAGACAGTCAGAGAGACAGCTACAGTTAGAGCATGTAGCTGCATATAATATAATAATAAACAACTAGTTAATGCTTCACGTATCTAATTGGCAATTAATGTGATGCGCCTGTCGTTTTATAACAAATGACTAGTCAAACAATAAGGCTAATTTAAGCATCGCCCAACGCCCAACGCCCAACGCCCCTTGGCTAAGATGAGCGCAGCTGTTGTGCGGTTTGTTGACCGTCCAGACAGCGTGTATCTCGTAGAATGTGCACTATGTTAAGTAGGGGTGTATGTGTCTCTCTCTCTCTTTCTCTCTCTTTCTTTCTCTGTGTGTGTGTGTGTGTGTGTGCGGCCATTGTGCATGATTGTAATGTAAATGTGAATTGGCAACTGTACGTTCTTGCATGCAACGGGCAGCTAAGCAGAAGAGTGGAAGCCATTCCCAGCAAACGTCGTAAATTGTGCAAAGTTGAGACTGTCAACTGTTGACACTTTATGTGACAAAATAGGAGCATTTATGTTTAGTAAAACTAATGTTTGTTCTTACTCCGCAAGTGTTTCCATGCCCCCGCTCTCTCCCGCTGTCTATGTGTGTGTAACACTTCTGGCGCACATAATGCGTGTAATTGTCCCTGCACGCATAGTTATGCAACTGCCAACACACGACCACACACACACACACACACACACACTCACAGACACTCACACACATACAACCTGACTTTGAGTGACAGTTTAAAGTAATGGCTGCTCCAGAGGATGACTAGAAAATGGCTACTGCGGCTGGAATTGCAATTTGCCATCGTCATATTTGGTATAGAGATGGAATATTATAGACATAATGGCACTGCCGTCTAAGCTAGCAATTACTAAAGCAGAACAGCTACGGAATGGAGCCAGGCTGGCAGTGAGGCCTATGCCCTGTTCTCCAAGCAGCTGACAGCCCACCCAATTTGAGCATGATCGATCCATGAGCGCATAAGCCTATTTCATATAAATAAAAAGATAGCATCAAAAAAGTAAGCATTTCATCATGGCTGCAAAGCCATAAACATTTTAATTACATTTGAAATTTCAAATGCAAGTCGTTAATATTTTTATATTAATACATATTACAATTTTAGCTCTACCCAAAATCTATCCAATATGGTTAAATAAATGCATTGATTGAAGCCCAAGTTATTAAGTTCATTAAAAAAAAATGCTTCGCTTCGGTTTCAGATTCGGTTCATAATTAAAAACAAGTTCGCTTTGAAGCCTTGCATTGCATTAGATTTTTCGTTCATATTCATCCAAATTAATTTCTTTTGTGAAGTTTAATTCAAAGATATCCTTGCGCATTTGCAAGCTTTGATTTAATGTCAGATATTGTAAATCCTAAATAATTTGCATTTAAATAACGCATAAATAAAAATATAATTTGCATCAAAATACAGAAATTATGGCAAAATGAAAGTAATCAAGAAACATATAGAAATGCAAAACATATCAAATGTCCAACATTAAATTATATATTTCATTTTCCCAGATGAAAATTCCAATTTTTAAAAACACAACAATCAGCTTTCCCATATGTATATACATTTAACAAAAAAAAAAATATTAAAACGAAAGCAAAAGAATGAAAGTTAAACGAATTTATGCGAATATTTTTGTGTTCAAAAATTGTCGAATTGTTCGATGCCTTTCAGTACGAGCCTGGCAAAAATAATGCCTTTTGGCAAATGAATCCATATTGTTCACTTTTCTTTTCTCTTGCACATGTTTTTCTCGCCCTCCGCACATTATTTTTGTGTGTTTCTTTTTGATTTGCTCGGCAAATAGGTCACACTTGGCGTTTGGTTGGGCTGCCGCGCAGTCGGCATTAAAACAATTAAATATGGATGAAGGCACGTCGCTGAAATATGTTTCACTAAGTGTCGAAAAACTTTGACATATCAAATTACATGACGGCCTAACAAATAGCAAAACACACACACACACACAAGCGCGCATGACGGCAACATGGCCACGTAACATACCTCAAGCCCCGCCCCCTCTGCACACACTTGTCGGTGGCTGACCAGCGCGAAACCTATTTGCCATATGCACATGTCATGGAACTGCTGACCAGTCTCTTCTGTCCGCATTCAATCTGCCGCAGCCTATCTTTGTTTAACATATTATGAGAATAAAAGGCATTATTAAAGCACGCACGCAGCCGGCGCAGATAAGTATGCTACACATTTTGCTCGGCTTGATGCGCGAGCGTGTGCTTGTGTTTGTGCGTTTGTATGTTTATGGATGCATGTCAGATTGTCAGCCGCCTATGATACTGGCCACGCCTACCGCTAAAATAGCGAGCTGCAATAAATTATACAAATAAACAAAAGCACTTTATACCACAACCCGCAACACCCTGGCGCTCACACACAGCCACCCCAACCCCTTTTCATTGGCATCTTTGGACTTGTAATTGGAATTCGGCAGCTGCATAAGAGTGCTATTTTTATTTAATAATTTTTCCATGCTATTTGTACCCTGTTAATAATAAAGCCCTTACACAGGGTATGCGATTCTTAGTAGCTGCGTCCTGTTTGCATTTCGATTAATAGTTAAATTTGGTTTAATAGATTGACTTACTGACTGATCGTATACCATGGCTCAAATTTGTTAAATAGTTAGTATTTATTCTTATTATTTTTGTAGCTTATGAACCTAGAAAATAACATTAACTAAGACATTTTAGTGGCTTAAGATAGGAATATAGCCCAACATGTTAATACCTGAGTTCTACATAGAGTATCTTAAGGTCCATAAAGACTGGCAAATGCATAAGTCTGTATGCCCATCTACATATATATATATATATATACCCATACATGAAGCAGTCCCAATTTGCGTGTGTGTGCGTGCAGCGTTTATTAACGAGACTTTTGCTCGACTTGCGAACCAATTTTGTGCACAATTCACGCCATTTTCTGCCATTGCCGCTGTGAATGTTGTTTTTATTGTTGTTTATATTATTGTTGCCGTTGTCATTGGCAGTGGTCTCTTGTGCTATATGTTTGTTTGCTGGCGCTTGCTTGGTTGACCGCAGAAATAAAGCAAAAAGTTAATATCATTAATTAATTGCATGCCAGTCGCAAAAGTCGCTTCAAAGGACATTCACTTATTTATGTCACTTTTGCCACATGGAAAAAACATATATATATATGTATATATATACATATAAAAATGAAAAATAAGTTCGCCAGGACGGGTTTAAATGGTCAGCTTCATACTTAGAGTGTACACTAGCTCGTACGGCGCTTGCAGCTTATAAGAGCATGTCATTTAGCAGCATGTTTAACGTTGTCAGTAGTCGGCCATGATTTTTATACCCTAAGTCTATTGAAAACGCGAATTAGTGTATAATGCTTTTGTGCAAATGTATGTAACAGGCAGAAGGAAGCATCGTTGACCCACTGGAGAATTTATATTCTTGATCAACATCAATAATCAATCTAGCCACGTCCGTCTGACCGTCCACCAGTCTTTACGTATAGCCTATAACTTGGCCCGTTTCCAGGCAATCGATAAAAATTGATATCGAAACTCCTTTTTTTAGCAAAGGTTTTTAACAGGTATTTGCCATAATAGTATATACAGATTAAGTATCATTCACTTTATAGCTTCCGCCACCAAGAAGGTTGAGGGTATGCCCCAGTCGGGCACTCCCGACTAGAGCCCCTTTTACTTGTCAACTATAAATATTTAATTAAGAAGTATTGAGTAAAATAAAAATGCTCTCTTCTACTTATCTTCATACAAAATATGAAATGAATTTCGATTTATCTTTCTTAGTTATACGTGATATTTCCGGCTGTCCGTCAACTTCAATTTCGAGTTGTCTGCTCTAGAAGATATATGTATATATTTAGATATACGTATATATGACAATTGGTGCAAACGAATTGATGGCATCAAAAAAGTGTACGTCAAATCGAATAGTGAAACGTCAATTATTTAAATCGACAGCCGTTTAATTTTAATAACAAATGCAAGCCTGCCTCTGGCTCTCTACCAAATGACCGCTGACCGCTGTGCGAGTGTGTTCGTCTGTGTGTGTGTGTGTGTGTGTGTGTATGTGTGTGCTGTGTGGCCTGTTTGGCGTTCTAATTAATTGTTGAGTTTGATTCAACCAACGTGTCGCCGCCCGCCGTTTGCTGCCTTTGTCTGTGGCAGCTGCTCATTTAAAATTGCATTTGACGCTAAACAAAATGCGGGCCAATTTACAAAATATTTATCGCCAATGCCAGCACGTCCAATGCAATCTGCCGACCCCCCCCCCCCCCTTCTGACCAGCTGGGTGCCCCTCGCTGTTTGGCTCTGTGGTTTGTCTGTTGAATTTAGCATATATTAATTTTACGCAGTGCCACAAAACAAGCAACCGCCGTGCCACAGCCGCCTGCCTACCCTGCCAGCCCTTGGTCGGCGTTAGGAGGGTCCCTCTTGCCCTATTTCAGCACGTTCAGTTGTCTTTTGGCATTTCGATGTTTTACTATTTGCCTGAAAATGCATTTTCAGTTCGCCCGAAAAACAATCAAGCATTCTATTCGCTATCTCACTTTTTCGCCCCCCCCTCGCACACTCACACCCTCTCGCCGCTCTAACGCTCTTGCAACACTTTATGGGCAACTGAGGGTCGGCCGTCTCCTCGTATTGCATTTTCGTTTCGTTTTGCCATTTCAAAGTTTGATTTTCCTCCTCTTTTTTTTTTGACAAATTTGCTCAACAATTTGAACTGCTAACTATGGAAATTTACAGTACACATACATGCTTGTGTCTGCGTGTGAGTGTGTGTGTGTGTTCGAGTGTGTGTGGGTGTGTGTGTGTGTACGTGCAAAAGCTTTTAATTTAGTGCATAATTGCGTAATCAGTGTGGCAGGCAGTGGGCGGGGGAGGGGGGGGCAAGCCATGCACATATTATGCTGGCAAATTCTTCTGCTCATTTTTTATTCACAGGCATTTTTCTGTGGTGAGAAATAAATTCAATTAAATCCAATTAAAATAAATAAATAAGCCAGTTTCCTGGCAGCGTTAAATTAAATTTTGGAGCAGCATCAAATGGATACGGGCAGGAAAGAGGCCGGAACAATTTCATGGAGCATTCGAATTGTGTCCCAAATAATGATGCGCTAAATTAAATTTCGTATCATTCCACAATCTCTCACTCGCTCCAACTATAGCTCTGTCTTTATCTATCTTTACTTGTACTTATAAAGATCCATCTGCATCTGGCTCTCTGTCCACCTTCCCTCTTTAGCATGTATGTGTGTACTTTCAAGTTTTCAATTAGTTGTTTGTTTTTTTTTTCTTGCATCCTCTTTTGTGCTGCGGTTTTCCACAATGGAAACCATTTACAATGTAATCAAACAGAACATTTTCCATACGCTTTTCCATTTAATTACATGGAATATTCTTTCATCGAATACTTCTCTGTCTAACTGTGCATTATAGTACTACTTATATGCATTTGTTTTTAGTATTATCCTTTTACTATTTTTTTATAATTATTTAACATTGTATACATTTATATATTCGCACGGAATCTTAAACAATTCTGGAGTCAGATTCAGATTCATTGTACTCTGATCTTTAGTTATGGCAGTTTATTTCCAACGCAAAATGGATGCCCCCCTTAAGCTGCATATTGTTTGGGAAAAGTTGTATTTTCAGCACCCATACATTGACTCACGAGAACACCCTCTCACCCACACACACTTACACACAAAATATAAGTGTATTATTTCACATAGAATATGGGCAGCCATCTGATAAAATGTTTAGAAGCTGCATTCTCCAGAACAATTGATGCTTATTGGATGGGTGGGCGTCTTTCTGTTAGCTCCTTGCGTTATTTGGCAATTGCAAATTGATATAGCATAACAAATAAAGAAAATCAAATGCTACAACTATTTGCCATGGCAACGCACAAGCAGAGTGAAAGAACTTTTTGATTTCTGAAAAGGGAATGCTGGAAGCCTGATTAAAAAATGTAAATGTCTATGTATTAAATACTATTGTACTTACAATATTAAAATAAGCCCAAAGCGGCGAGCAACATCAGAAGATTTAAGTATTGCATAAATTTTTTCTAAGTCAGGCTTTTTCTTCTTTTTCATTTCTCTTTCAACTTATGCCAAATTACAACATACTGCAAATGTACACATTTGTTTTGCTCAGTGTACATGACATACACACTTTCGAAAACATTGTAGCAATCAGAACCGCACACATATGTTTGTTTGCATGCAGTTGCGTAGTTGTAGTTGCAGGTTTGTGTGTATATGTGTGCTTGCGAGTGTTTGTGTGTGTTTGTGTGTGCACCTTATACAACCGAAATAGGTCCGTTACATAAACAAAGGAGCTATTTTTAAATGAAGCGATGCCGACACACTCATATTCACAGACACAAAACAGAACCATACACAAACGCACACAAGCACACTCTCACGCACACACACACGCAAGCACACTTAGTTTCATTTAATTAACGTTGCCCAGAGTACAGTCGCGGAAAGGGAGCGAGGAACTTGGCGCTTGAGCTTGAGCTTCGGCTTGAGTTTTTCTGAGAGCATGCTCCGCTCTGCTGCACTGCCCGTCCACGTGCACTCTCGCTCTCACTCACTCGATCCATTTCTCTTCCGCTATTTACTGGCTACTGTGGCTTGCTTTGTTTGTGTGCAGCTCTGCTGCTGTTATTGTTGTTGTTATTGTTGCTGTAGTTGTTGCTATGTTTGCCTCTGTCGTGGTTTCTGCTGCTATTTAGCTTTGCATTCGCTGCGTGCTCGTGCTTTTTTCTGTACCGCTATTCTGCTGCTGCCGCTGCTCCAGTTTGCGTGGTTTTGCTTTTGTGCTCAGCTCCTCGTTCAGCTGCTGTTTGCACAGACAATTGTAAAACAAAGCTAGCGCCTCGTGAGCTTAAAGAGATTCACGCTGGCAGCGCTGTCGCTGTCGCTGTTGCTGTCGCTGTTGCTGTAGCTGTAACTGTCTATGTTTCAGTTCTGTAAGCGCTTTGATTGTTTATTTGCATCAGCTCGTACAATACTAATTTCTCTATTCTTCCTCTCTGTTGCGCATTGGACGTGAAAGTGGGCAAAACTGGGTACTATGTGGCTAGCATTGCCGTTGCCTTTGATTTGCATTGTGGCCACAGAGCCGCCAATATTTACATTCAGGCATAAGTACACGAATACGTTCGTATGTAGGCGTGCATGTGTGTGTAGTGTGTAGTGTGGCCAGTTGAACATTAAATCGCGCGGCCATTTATCAGAGCCAAGCTGCCAATTGGCTTTAAAGCAACAGCGTTAAACTTTTCCAATAAGCAACTTTTATCGCCAGCTTGTGTTGCCATATCAAATGCATATATATATGTATATATACATTTTTATTTCCACATATATACCCTTCGTATGGGGCAGGGGCACACAGGTACGCACACTGTGAACTCGACCCAGTCAAGGTGAAGGCAAATGTCAGCAGCCCACACACAACGGAAGTGTGCTAGCAGCAGCAGCAGCAGCAGCAGCAGCCACCCGTCCACCAAATGGGCGCTCGTCGTTTCGCTTTTAATTTCCTCTGAAGAAAACTTATCACCCAGCACGAAATGCCAAAGAAATGGCAATAAAAAGTGAAGAAAAAAAGAAGAAGGTGAGAAAAATAAAACGAAATGCCACCGGAACTTAAAACCTAGCCGTACTAGAGACGGAGCGCAACTTTTGCTTTAGAAACAGCGGCAGCAGCAGCAACGGCAGCGACGGTGCCGACGGTACCGGTAGCAATGTCAATAGCAACAGCGTCGCTGCTGCTCTTGTGTGTGTGTGTGTTTGTGTGTGTTGAGTTTGTGATTTAAAAACTGCATTTGATACCCGTGGCAATGGCAATGAATTCTGCCTTTCCTAAAGCCCATTCCTTTTGCGTGTGAGCATGTGTGCGTGTGAGTGTGCGTGTGAGTGTGTATGCTTTTGCAGCTCACCCACTCGCTTTCGCTCGCCTGCTTGTGTAGTGCCTGCTTGTGTGTGCTGTCATTTGCACGCCGATGGCACGCGCAGCTGGCTTTTGTTCGCCTTTTCAGTCGCAGTCCTCGGTCGCCAAGTACCGGTTGTCCGCTGACAAGGCCAAGAGTAACGTGACTTGACCAACACAGCTGGACAGCTTGCCAACTGGCCAACTATCGGCACTTCAGCAGCAATCTTGTGCTTTGTTTTGCTCATTAACAGACGGCACTTTTGCAGCAATGAATCAGCTCCTTTCGCTGTACAAATCATTTTATACAATTATTACTTAGATGCCGAATCATTTTAAATATGAATAATACTAATAATAAGCAATAATAGTGTCAAAAACAATTATAAACTAATGTAAATTTTTTATCTTATTTTGTTTTTATTGCCTTCTTAGTCTCATATAAATTGTATGTGTTATAATGACATTTTATTAAGCTGCGTGTGCGGTATTTTATATGCAAGCCGCTTTTGCACGAACTTAGCCTCAATTATACGCCTAGTATACGCATTGCCAGAGAAACGGGGGGGCTTGGGCACCTGTTCTTCTATAAGATCGTAAGATAGAAAATAAAGTTTTAGTTCCTTAACAAACAAGATACATTAGCTAGCGATCGTTCCATTATGACTAGATATTTAACGAACGTGTGAAACGAACGGAATCAAATAGGAGCATGATTATTTTTATCGCTTATTTGCAAAACATATCCTAGAACATTTTGCTAATAAACTAGCACAAAACTTATTTTATTAGGAAAATATAAATAATCAGGTGCGATCAGAATATGCAATTCAAATCAATTTAAATGTTGTCTTGTTTACAAATTAAATTTACAAAATTGCGGCAACTTTATTGAGCATGGCTCCGAAAAGTATGCTACATATATTTCAGTAAAGTTTGTTTGAAAATGTAATTCAGTACAGGCTTAAGGATTATCAATAAACAAAAAACATGCATATATATATATTTCATTATGCAGTTTAAAAGTCATCGGCTCACTGAATGTTTTCAACAATACATTAAATTTGTATAGCCACAAAGTGAAAAGCAAATAAGTATGCATGCATCAATAAAGGCGTGTAATGCGTGGACATCCATCAACAGTAGGTGAGCTGCACAAACAAATGCCATCCATAAATTAATTCAAATAGTCTGATTTTCATTGCAATCAATAATTGATTGAGGTATAATTCGAAATAAAAATGATACACATTAATATATATTTAACTGTTTGTGGTGACTGATTGGCTGATTGATGATCAATGCGCAGTCCAGGCCCAAATTAATAGCGTGCTGAACTTTCACGCACATATGTGAAAAATAGGTGAAAAACTTAGATCAATATTGCAAATCTCATTCTAATTAGATAGGGGCTTGTTTGAATTTTAGCAAAGCAAAGATTTCTGCAGCCTTCTTCAATATCTTCCAGATTATTTGCAAAAATGTCTCTGATGATGTAAGCCTTTTCCACTCTGGCACTAACAAGCCATTCCCTGCCGCTGCTTTCTATTGACTACGAAATCTTGCCTTTGCATTTGACAATTTCTGTAATTATGACTGAAAGCTCAATGTACTGCCATTAATAGAAATATTTGTGGCGTATACGTGATATGTGTGTGTGGGAAAGCGGCAAACTGGCAAAAGGCAAACAAATTTGCACTGATTGTAATGCGGGAGAGATTAATGTGTTGAATGAGGGGGGCTTGGCGAATGTTTGATGACGGTTACATGCAATTCGAATGTACATGACAAATGACTTGCATTTAACTGAGCGTACAATAAAAACGACAACGCTGACAAAGTAACTAAAAAAAAGGGAAAAGTACAAAAAATGTATTTATAATCATTGCACAATCAGCGCGATGAACTCACATGAGACAAGCGACTACAATTAAACCTGAGGGATAACACACACACATACGAGCTGTGTGTTCTTAGTATTATGTTGTAATGACAATTGTCAACGATTATTTTCATGTTTTACCTGTTTCATTTGTTGTTGTTCTTGATACATACAATAGGGTCCATTTAACAACACACAAAATTAATAATTAAATGATTTCTGCAAATACCCAAATGTATTGTGGACCTGGCAATTGTTTACACTAAATATATGTTTGTGACTTTTACACACATTTACGCAACCAATATACGGAAAATTATAGAGTGCAAAGTAATAATATACCTTGTGGAATGTATATTTATATATATTTCTAAGGTATTCTTTCTATTAGCCAGGATAACTTTTGTACTCGATCCTCAAATCTAATTTCAGATCATAATTAGAAATATAAGCTATGCAGGCATCATGTAGCTAACCACACACACACACGAACACACTCACACACACTCAGACACACACACTCAGACACACACACTCATTCACACTCTTGCAACGGAGCCTTGATTGTGAGGTTGCACATTTCAGCATTCACCTCATGCAATTGCCAATTTTCTTCGCTTTCATCTGGTTTGCTTTTGCGGTAGTTTTGGTGGCTATGTGTGAGTGTGTGTGTGTGTTTTTGTGTGTGTGATTGTATCTGTGTGTATGGCTGCTGTTGAGCTAGGGACTGGGAACCTTTTTACAATTTATAACAGATCTTGTACAATTTCCTACTCATGCTCTCTGGGGCCACGCACACATCCGCCTTAAAAGAGCTTCGTAGCGTTGATTTTCTTGTTGTTGTTGTTGTTGTTGCTGTTGTTTTTGCTGTTGTTGCTGTTCTTGTTGTTGTTGCTGGGTTTGATTTCCTGTTTTTGGGGCAGCGCTTTTAGTTTCCCATTTAACTAACCGCAAGCACACATTCGTCACCTAAACTGAGGATATGGCACACGGACTGGGGCGGGATTGCCATTTGCCTGTTTGTCGATTTCTGTTGTTGCCACTTACAAATTGGCTTTTGGCCACAAAATGCCAACGTTTGGTCACAAACAGCCGCAGCGACAGCAGCAGCAGCAGCAGCATCTGAGCGAAAGCCCTAATAAGCCAAAAGGTCAAACATTGTTACCAATATGCGAAAGTCCAAGAATTCTATGGCCCTGTTTTCCCGCTCAACTGGGCAACTTTCGAATGCGGGACACGTTGGCAAATGGCCGGCAGCAAAGTTTGACGAAAGCATCACTTCGACGAATTCATTTTTAATTTATATGTTAATCATTGCGCTACATAAATATGCCTCCGACAGGCCAACCCAACCCAACAACGAAAAGAACAAGAACAACTGTCCTCAGTTTGAATATGAAAATGGCATGCAAATAGTCACGGCCTTGGCTAAATGAATCGACATGGCGAACGCCTCGAATGCAATTTAGCCATCTCATTGTCTATTTTGATTTCCGTTCTCTAATGAGCAACAACAACAACAACACCAACAACAGTAATCTCTGGCTCTGACAGACGCTGGCCTCTGCTTTGTGTACTTATCAATGCCTCTAACGGTGCGTATTCATAACTGAATGATAATCATTGAATGCGAAATATATTCATTTATCCAACAGTCTTATTTACTCGCAAGCATCAAAGTCAATCACGTGCCTCTGTTTGCAAGCAAACTTCGGCTTCAGTTCAATAGATTTCAATGAAATACTAAAATTACGCAGATATTTTTTTTTAGTCTCTGGTAACTCCCAACTAATTCCATTAGCAATGGTTCAGTCATTTTTTTCCTCTCAGGCTTCTTTGTATTTGCATAAATACATAATAATATTTGAAATGGGCGTGCGGCACAAATTACTTAAGGGCCATATAAATGAACTTGTGGTACGGGTAGAAGAAGAAATCCTCGAGTCTATCAAGTACACGCTTGCCTGTCCGTCTCTCTTTATAGCTAGTTCCTCTCGCCGCACATTGTAAAAAATGCCTTTCTATGCGATTTTCTTTAACTTAGCTAAGAGTTGCAGACTTTGATGTTCTTTTATTATTTGTTGCTTCAGAAACAAGCTCTCTGCTCGTCTCTCTCTATAGCTCTATCACTCTCTTTCTTCGTCTCTCTCTCTCTTTTTCTCTCTTTCCTTTTTTTTTTCTCTCACTCTACCTCTCTCTCTTTCTCTCTGTCTCCCTCTTTCTCTCCGTCTCCCTCGTTCTCTCACGCCTTTTCACTCTCTGCTCGCTCTTTCTCCCTCACTCAATCTCTCTCTTTCTATAACTCCATCTCTTCTTCTTTTTCTCTCTCTATCTCTTTCTCCCACCATCTGTTTCTCTCTCTCTTTTTCTCTCCCTCTCACTCTCCCTCTCTATGTCCATTTCCCTCTCTCTCCCCCTCTATCTCCTCCTCGTTCTCTCTTACTTTCTCTCTATCGGCTTTTCTCTCTCTCTTGCTCTCACTCTCGCTCTCTATTTCTCTCTCTCTCATATATTCTTTTACTATTACTTCTTATTCGATGGACCTGTAGTCGCCACAAATTAAAAATACACACTTTAACTTTTGTCAAGCAGCATGGAATTTATTATTGCTCAAAAGGTTGTGAAAATTTAAGTTTTCGTTGTTGGGCAGAAAGTATTTTTGCGGTTAAACAGTGCAATTTGAGCACGAGCCAGTTCCAAGATGAGGTTGAACTCTTATCGATTTGAAAAATAAAACGAGTGTGTGATAAAAATAAATTTGAATAAAACTGGCAGCAAATAATAATATTTGCTCTACAAAATGACTAAATAAAATGACCATAAATGTTTGTTAAGTATTCGAGATGTTTAAATTTAATTTGCATTCTATTGACTTCGAGGGCTTGGCGTGTGCCGTCCCGAGTGTGTGTGCACACAAAACTGAACGGGACACTGTTTGGACAGAATGGCAATGAAAAATAATTTCTTTTGATTTGATTTGAATTTGCTTCGATTGCCCGTTGCTCTTGGGCTTACCTTGAATACACGTCTAGTAGCAGGAGCTCGAGTATGCTCTCAATTGTCTGTCTGGGCTTTACAAATATTCGAATGGGACATCAAACAAATTTAAGTTAGTTTAATTTTATTGTAAATGGCCACAAATGCAATTTCCTTTCCCATTGAGTATGTTTCCATAGCTTATTTCTCTACTTTCATTATTTCGTTGCAGGATGAAAAGAATCAGTTGCTCATCACGAACATTTGGCTTAAATTGGTAAGTTCTAAAGTCGTTTAAACTTTAAGTATTAAACAATAAGTAAAGAAGCATTACTCAAATGCGAGCACAAATTATTCTCCTTTTCTATGGCACACATGAGTCTTGGCCAAAGATTTGTTGCCTTTCGGGCAATAAATTTCCCTCGGCCTTAGGCTCAATGTTCTCGCACGCGCAACCACAACGCACAGTGCAACAAATGAAATTGCCGCAATTTATCAAAAGCCAGCCCACAAAAAACAAAAAAAAAAAACAACCAAAAATACCGACAGACTGACAAAAAATGGCACTTGCCAAATTATATGAGGATGCTCAAAGTTGAGTGGGAAAATCTAAAGAAATCACTTAATAGCTAAAAATGCGTAAATTGCGTAAATACCACAAATGCTGCCCCAGCCATGGCATTCACTTTCATTTAGCCCCATTTCCATTTTTTTTTATTTGCATTTCGATTCCGCAGCCGCTCGCTGAACCCCAATAAAAATCCTTTGAATCCCGGCTTTTCAGTCAACCTGCTCCATTAAAATGCGTTAAGTGCCGAGCTTGAGCCTGATCGACTTCTTAATTTCGGGCAGCATTTGTGGCAGAGCATTGCCTTGGCAAACTGTGTGGCATGGGACACAAACAGCTGCTGCTGGCGAGTGCAGCTTGCCGCAGCAAATTGAGGGCATTGCGGCTTATTTGGCAAGTCATGTGGCAACATAATTAGCAATGGAAATGCTTGCAACTTGCCGGCAAGGAATGCCTGAATTCTGAGAATTTCATTAATACATTTTCAATAGAACGGCAGCCATATATGGCTGAGCATATGTATATGCTCAATATACTCCGTTCATACACGCTGAGCTCTGTTTAATTCACTTGCCAGCATTTTCGGCATATTTCCAATAATTTCAATATGCCAAATTTCCCATTAAATGCAAATGTAAATACAATTTTACATATTACATCAAATTGCGAATTGTGAATTCATTTTACTGGGCCGGAAACACATTAAATGGCTTATTTTGGTATGAAACAGTTCATATGAAAGCAGAATTGTATAGCTAGAACTATATCGTGTAATAGATAAACCAAATACACAAAATTCAATTGAAGAAAAACATTTAAAATGAAGACAGAGTTCAATTTGTGTATTAAAAAATGTTTGCAAGCCGTGAACCAAATTCATTGATTCGATTAACTCCTCAAACAAATTCCTCGTCTTTTTGTTTTATATTGTTAACGGAACATTCCAAATTATAATTGTTACGTAATTTGATATACTTTCATATAAAGTCTACTGAAGCAATCGTAAGAAAACAGTCTTGAATCATATTTTAAGATATCAGACAAAATATTTGTTTAAGCAAACCATCTTTTGTATACCCTGAACCCATTGAAAATGGGTTAAAAGGGTATATTGTATTTGTGCAAAGTGCAAATGTATGTAACAGGCAAAAGGAAGCATCTCCGACCCCATAAACTATATATATTCTTGATCAGCATCAATAGCCAAGTCGATCTAGCCATGTCCGTCTGTCTGTCCGTCGGTCGGGAGCTCCCGACTAGAACCTCTTACTTGTTTTTATTTTCAATTTGATTCGGTTCAGTTAAAATGTCGGCTATTATTGATGCAACTTCTCCACTCAAAAGATATATTGGCTTATAATAAGTGAAAAAGTAGAATTCCAAACTCAAGATTTTATATTGATTTACAGCTTAGACAATTATCAGTAATAAATAACAATAATAATCTCAATTTTGATTATAAACTATTGTTTTCAACGAGGACCCAACTGGTTAAAGACATTTCCACGGATATTCAGACCTCACTTGTCATCATTAATTAGAGTTTGTAATTAATTTAGAAACTTTTGTGCAGCTGTATAACATTTGTACCTGCAATTAGCAACAATTCTAGTTGATCTGTTATCAAATCAATTGATGTGCTTGGCTTCGGCCACGTGTCCGTTCGAAGGCAATCAAGGTATATACACATACATGAATGATTAATACTCATAATTATGCGATTGGTAAATGGATGGCAATTGCTTCTTATTTGATTAATCGTTGCGATCAAATGCAAACTCGACAATTTCTACACATTAGCAGTTGGCAACAAATCGATGTGCTAATCGCCTTAAGTGTCACAAAAGCAACAAATTTAATTACGATAAGCACCGGACAGCCCCACCAAATTGTAATGCCTGTGGCATTCACACGCTTCCCCCCACCCCCCCACCGACCCTTCTCGGCCCACACTGTCACACACTTCCAGAGGGTGACCATCTATCCATAAACGCACACTTAACGATGATTGATGATTAACGCACCTCCATATTATTTTCTATATTCGATAAATGGCCGAGGGGCGTGGGGTGAGGACCTCCTGTAGCTGCCGGGTCATGGCTAATTGATATGTCCGCTTATTAAAAACGCACACAACAACAAACTCAAGATGAAAATAGAGCTGTTAGATATGATTGCCACACATATGCTAATTAGATCGCATATAAAGCATGCTTATTTTTGGAATATATAATTAATCACATTCATAATCAGATGCACATGCATTAGATACGTATGTATTTGCATGTGCATTTTTGTACAGATAATTTAATTATGCTAATATACAAAACTTCTATGTCGTCTGAATACATTAGGTATACTATATATGCCCTTGTTTTGTTTCTATATTTATTTATGCATTTATTATGCATAAAGTATACATATATATATTCTAAATCAGCATCCACAGACGAGCTTTTATAGCCATGTTTATCTGTCAGTTTCAATACGAACTAGTCTCTGACTTCTGTCTACAAGGGTATTAGATCTACGGCTTGCCGAAGATATCCTCTATCCATATTAATTTTCAAATATTTTACCAATTTTCTTAAAATTTATAATTCTATTTACGCTTATCACTAAAATTTGTATATAAAGTTGCATTCGAATATACCGAGTTTTTATATGAACTGCATTTTGACTGCGATACGAAACTCTTTCAAGCAAGAGCATCGAAATCTATTTGGTTATTAAAAAACAGTTTGCGCTCTAAAAATTATTGCTGAATTCGCATTTGCCTAATTTATTCGACGAATGGACTCTAATTAATTAAGCCAGGCGTCAGCGACAGAAATCCTTTTGTTCGCACAAACGGTGGCCTAGCCTGGTTTTAGCCCAGTTGGAACAAAAGGCGGCAGCACATCCATTTACTATTTTGAACATTAACATGTTTTATCTGTTGTTTATGTTTGTGTGTTTTTCACAGGAATGGAACGACATGAACCTGCGTTGGAATTCCAGTGAATTTGGGGGTGTGCGCGATTTACGTATACCGCCCCATCGCTTGTGGAAACCGGACGTGCTTATGTACAATAGGTGAGTAAAAATGAGTGTCTATAAATACTATTCAATATTCACATATCAATTGGAACGCATCTGTTTTCAATTACATATACATATGTATGTACATATGTATTTGTTATTCATTTTTGGATTTTAGCTAATATCAAGCTGAAAGTGTTGCCAGATGGCTTAATAAAATTAACGGTGCACTTTAATAAGGGTATCCCCTTCAATTTGAGTGCATTCGATAACAATAATCGAACAGGTTTATTTGGTTGGAAAAACTCGCTGTCAGTTTAATATCCACTGTGGCCATTTCAGAGCCTGAAAGGGCGGAAAAACAAAATGATATAATGACATCAATGATGACAAGCAGTAAAAATGATTGCCAGTCGATAAACAAGAAAAAGTTGATATCTTCCGATGCTGCTGCTTATTTTTCTTTTTCTTCTCGTTTCTCTTCTTCTTCGTTTTGACACCTACCTTGTAGGTGAAGCTGGGGCTTATATGGAGATACTTATGATGTTGCCACCTTGATATCAGGCAGACAATTCAATTGGGCTTTACTTTGTCTTTCTGTTTTTATGGCCAATTCCCATGGCCCATACAATGGTTTATAATTCTGCAATAAAAGCCCTGCGGTTGTTGGCCGTTCTTTTCGTTGTTTTTGTTGTTATTATTGGCTTTGTGGCTGAGGCTTTATTGCTTTATTCATATAATTTTATTTGCATTTGCAACGTTTTGATAATAACGAAATTGTGTTTATTTTGAAAAAATCCTTTTCATGTTTATGAGCTGCTATTTGTTTGCCTACGTTTGCCATATTTTTTTCCTTTCTTTCTTTCCCTTTGTTGTTATCAGTTTTATTGTAATAGCGCTTCCTTTTTGTCCACACACACACACACACTCACACACACACTCTCACACACACACACTTACACAGACATACACGAACCCTTTCCCCAATTGTATTTATGCATGTGATATTTATGTAAATATGAGCAAATTTGTAAAAATTACGTTTAAGTTTCCATCGCTTATTTTCGGCTATTTTTCTGCACCAAAACGTGGCAAATTTAACACGCTCTGTTGCTTAAATTTAATGACTGTAACTAAACGGAATAATTAGGTAATTTGTCATGCAAATAAAGTCGTGATGAAATCATTAACAAAAGTCAACAAACACTTGCTAACCAAATGTTGTATTTTACCTATGTTATTATTTTTCAATTTAGATTGCTTTTTCTATGGTTTGTGTGTTATTTTAAAAATAATTATATTTAAAATTTCACGATGGCTAACTTCAGGTCGAGAGCACTCGACTGAAGTATTTGTACTTGTTTAATTGCGGCTTTGTGTTTAATAGCTGTAATAATTATGGCACGCTGTTAACTTTCAAGTACTTTCCGGCACAAAGTTGAGCTTTGCTTAAAAGAAAAAAGTAAATATTCAAAAATTGACTAGTTAGTCTGGATTATATGCATTTGATGTACAACTTCGACACTTGTGTGCCGCAGTTTTAAAGTAGCTGCAAATTCGCTTAACTAAGGAAAAGGTGCTTCAGAAAAGGCAAAGTGCTAGCTCGATTATATGCTATAAATGCATGGCCCAGCGACATCAACTGGGGCCAAGCAGCTGTGCGAATACTCTTTAAAATTGCACAAATGTAGCATTTTAGTTTTATGGCGAATAAAGTAACGCACCCGGCTGGCCAGCATCGAGCAGCTGGCGGAACAGTAAACGCACAAATTTTAATGCGTATTTGGGCAAGTTTTATGACAAAGTAAATGACTTGCTGGAACAAAAGGCGAGCGACATGAGGTACAATTAAGAGGGGGTGGGGTGCTCTTAAAGTGCGGCACAATGCGAACTGTAACAGCAACAGCAATAACAATGCCGGCAAAGGCTGTAAATGCCACCTACACCAACACCAAAACACCCACCAACACACACAAGTATTTTATGTTAGCTACTTGCATGTTGGCAACGGCCAGGCTCAGCTTTCGGTTGTTGCCTCTGTCTCAAGATGGCTGAGATTTTGATGATGTGACTACAATAGACGCTGGCATAATGAATCATAATTTAACTGTTGACATGACCAGGCAGCCGAGAGGAAAGATGTGGGCTGCTGGGAGGGGGGACGAACTTGCTAAATTGTTGGACCGAAACATAATGACAAAGACGAAAATATCAGCGAATAATGCTGTTCACAGTTGTGACAATTCATTCGTTAATACGCCAAAAGTGTTCCTCACGAAACATTTGACTAAAATATGTTTTTGTTTTACGCAATTTCAAAAGTCATAAACTAACAATGGACTTCCACCTTTTAGGCCAAAGCTGCCAACTGAGCGATGATGATGCTTGGTGTGCCTATATACCCGCTTTTGTCGGCGACAAAGTGGGTATAATTAATAAATATTAAATAAGTTTGCCAGCGGTAAAAATTGAACCGTAAGAAATGAGCAAACGCCGCATTGCCTATAGATTAATCATTAATCAGTGCCATGCCGCCGCACACTTGCACACACACACATACACACACACACACACACACTTTGGCGAGAGTCACCCACAGCAAGAGGGCTCGCACGACGCGCTCAGCTGCCAGTGCAAAAATGATTTATGCGCAAAAGTATGCTACATAAATTTCCATATGCGGCGTTGCGGGAATCGGACTGTAAAAAAGGGTCTTATTAAATGCGTCAACGTGGCCAACACGAAACCGCTTTAGTTCTAACACCAACTGCACACACGCACACACGCACACACACTTACACTCGCACTCACACATAAACATATGTAAGAGATTTAAGTACCTTAGCCATGACTTATGCATTGCATATTTGCTTGCAGCGCGGACGAGGGCTTTGACGGCACCTATGCCACCAATGTGGTTGTGCGGAACAATGGCAGCTGCCTGTACGTGCCGCCCGGCATCTTCAAGTCCACGTGCAAAATCGACATTACCTGGTTCCCCTTCGACGATCAGCGCTGTGAGATGAAGTTCGGCTCCTGGACCTACGACGGTTTTCAGGTGAGTGCACCACAACCCCGTCTTACTGATTACCACACACACCCATACATCATCTGTAGATGCCTGCAACTGGCAGCACATAATAAATATGCTGTCAACTTTTGCATAAGACCTGCTACTTGCTCTTTAGATTTATCATAATTTAATTACTCAGCTGTCGTCGAAGCGTCGTTAGAAGTGCAACAATTAATAAAAATCAAAACAAGGCAAATTTCAAACTCTGCAAAACTAATTGATGTGATGATGTACATCGTGATGTACAAAAGTGGTTGCTATATCGAGTCTAACAGTCGACGCAGTAGTATATTTATACTTCTCAGGTCCGTATTTTCCTTAAACAATTAAAGCCATGACATTCATGACCGTAAATAATAGTTTCAATATTCTTCAGTCAATACAACTCACATTAACTTAACATTCAATCTCAATTTTTCAAAATCCAATTGAACACTTTTGTTTTAATCGAAAATATTCGATAAAAAAGAACAGTTACTGCTGGAATTTCTGTTCATTGGCTTGAATGTTTAGTTTTTGCGATTGCTCTTACAGTTAAATATTTGCCATTTTTATTGATTAAGCGGCGAATTAATTTAAATAAGTCGCCATCGATGCTAACGTCAAGATGTCGGCTCAGAAATTAATTACAGCCGCTTGATTTATTTTGCTATTTACTTTCGATAAGAACGCTCATTAATTATGTGCTGCTTCCCATTGCTCATTATACGATTTACCAGATATATACACATATATATATATATGTATGTATATATGTGTGTTTTATAAGCTAACACACAGATATACATACATACACGCATGGACAGCGATATATGAATAAGATATCTCTAAATCTAGTTGAATTTATGACAAATTGCATTTCCTGCTTTGTGGCTTATTTTCAATAGCAACACTTGTCAGATATCAGATACGATGAGTCCGCAAATTTATAAAATAAACTCTGTTGTTAGCGTAGACATTAATAAACTGACCATGGATGGCATGGTGTGAAATGTGTAGCACCTATTTGAGGCTAAATGAACCAATGAACAAAAGCATTTTGCAGAATTCTTTAACAAACAAGAGTAAGCTGGAAACAAGATGCAAGCCTTGCCGGGAAAAAACATGGCAGTAAAAACTGATTAAATGGTCTAGCTGGTTTTTTGCTTTATTTAATTATAGTTGAACAAATGTAATTTGGATTGGTGTCAGTTTTTTAACACTCGGATAAACTAATGGCAATCTTAATTTATGTTAATTACACAAATTTATACGAGAATTCGGTTCGTTTGGCTAATGATGGGAATGTCAAGTGGAAACTTTGTTGACAAATTAACAAACATTTATTTAAACAGTTCAATGAACAATTCGAACTACGCACTACATTTTCATATGATGCTAGCACAAATATCCTGTAGCATACTCAGAGATAGATTATGGATAAAGTGTCTCTAAAACTGAAATGCCAAGCCAGTCACTCTTAAACTGTAGCATACATATGTATGTCATTTCTCGATATGCAAGGGCTCTAATATTATCCGCTTCAGCTAGAAGTCTTAATGAAGTCTTTATCAAGCTCTTAAGCTGACTGAGTTATGGATTTCTAGTCACAATAGGGTCCAGGATTAAATTGAATTTAATTTATATTAAAATACTATCTTTTAATTACATTATATCGAACAATACTTGAAAATGAAGTATATGTATTAACTACTGGCATGCCACATCGCAAATCAACACAAAAGCCAGCTTTGGTAATAGATGGTAATACAAAACAAAAAAAAAAGTAATTCTCTTCGATAATTGATGCTGCAATTGCGTAAATGTTGTTGAGCACTGATTAAACAATTACATTTTATCAGTTTGGGTGCGTTTGGGATTATATTTGATCGAATTGGCAGCTGCATTAAGTGTAACGCCAGCATTGCTGGCGTTTGTGATGTGCCAATAATTACATTTAATGGCTGCAATAATTAATCCTGACACTAACCAACAAAAGCACAAACACCCGCACACATGTATGTATTCGCCACAAAGCTACAGGAACAAAGATGACCAGGCCTTTGGCCACATGCTCGTAAATGTAATAATGTACTACGTGTCCATGTTAGGTATTCGACCAGCTCCTTCTGTTACTCGCACACACACACACGCGCACATAGGCAAACAATATGAGTGTGTGTGTGTGTGTGTGTGTAGTCTACATCTGGATACACGCATATCTCATTCAATGCGCTCATCGCGCATAATTTGTAATACCGGATATCCGGCATTGCAATCCATGAATATTGAATGCGACAGAGCAAACAGAGCATCCCGAAACCATTTGACCCTGCCGCTTCGTCTGAAAACTTGAAATATGCATTAATTTCCGCAACATCTAATGGTAATGAATACAATAATTTCTATGCGAAAATGTTCGGGCTTGTCAGCTTGAGAACTGAAACTGCCAAAATGCAGCCAAGCAGAGAGAACCTCGATTGATACTCTGATCATATTCACTTCTTCATATTTGAATTAGTCAATTAGTTGATTGTTAATTATATTAGACAAAATCGTTGATTAATGTTGCCAAACAGGGCTACCTGCAGCATGGCCATGAATAATAATTTATGGATTTGTAAGCAAAACAAAAATCACAGTTCCAGCAAAATAAACTGTGATTCATCCAACTCTAATATTAGATCAAATAGATCTGGGTATGATTTGTACAAGAAAGTATTAAAATAGAGAGAGAGAGAAAGAGAGGGAGAAAGAGAGAGAGACAAAGTGACGGATAGGCTGACGAACACGGCGTCTCAGCTGTTGATATTATTTCAATTATTAATGTTTATTTATATTATTTATAATCTTCCAAAATATCTGCAAAGATTACAGGGTATATTTTTATATATTTACAACGTAATTATATTTATATATCAATTAAATGTTAGGGCTAGTGAATTGTCTAAAAAAACAAATATTGCAGTCGATTGCACAGCTTATAACAAGCTCACACACACACACACAGACACACACACATACACCCATACAGCCACAGCCAAATACGCAGCACAATCTAAATTGAAATAATTTGTTTATATAAGTTCACACATTTGTTTAGTTAGCACAGCGAGAATATCTGCAAATTCATAAGCAATTTACCTAAAAGCTACAGCAAAAAGTCAACGTTATGCAATGGGGCCAGCTCAACAAGCAGATACCCTCTACTTGGAGCTGCAGCCATTTTGCGTAAATCACGCAAGAGATATTTAGAGAATAATTGATTATTTCTTTAAATAATAAATTTGCATTCCCATTAAATATTTGTGTGCAGGGTATTAAACATCACCAAAGAGTTTTTAAGTACTAGCGAAAAGTCTAGTTTAAGCCACACACACACGCGCAAAAGTGGGCAAAGAACACACACTCCAATCCACATGTACGCAAACACACACACACAGAGACAAGTACATATGTGTGTGCATGTGTGCACTATATGCAAATATGCATGTGTATGGGTGTGTACTCTAATCAGCAAAATTTCATTGGCAGCCAACTTGGCATGGCATGCCAAACTCAAGACACACGCACACACAACACACACATGCATGGGCTCACACGCACACACACACACACACACACACACACACGGACTCGTCACACACCATCGCACAGTGCATTAATTTGCATGGTAAGACGCGGACTTGGGAAGGCCAACGAGCCAAAAGTTTGCTGCCAACTCAAAATCAGCGACTGAAAGAGATGAACGCAGAGAGAGTAGGCGACAGAGGCAGAGAGAGAAAGGGAGAGAAAGAGAGAGAGGGATAGAGAAACAGGAAGGAAGAGTGCCGTTTTGGGTAAAGGCAGCCGTTGGGGAGCATTTGCTCATAACCGTCTACGCAACATTGTTGCCACCATTCTCTTAGCCTGGCAAATTTTTTGGCACACAAAAGTTGACACGTAAAATATTAAGAAGAAAAAAAAAAGGTTAGTTTGCAAAGCTTTTCAAAAGTCCGCGCACAGCCTCAACTATGCGGTTCACACACTCGCACACACACACACACACACACACAAAGAAAACTGCATGCCTTCTGCGCCTCGTGTTTTAAACATGCCAAACTGCTGGGCTTCTTGGGGGGCCAGGATGCGTTCCGCTTCTTTGGCGCAGCGACGCAGAACAAGACTTAGACGGCAACAACAGCAGACTTGGCACTAACATGAGCTCTAAGCAGTCGTTAATATCTGCCAACAAGGACAGCCCACACTCACATGTCCAGCTTCAAGCTAAAAAACTTTTTCGCTCAATTTTTTCTTCTCCAGTTTAATGTTGGCACTTTATAGAGCTCATGCTTTGTCTTTACTCAAGCTATCATTCAAGAGAAAAGGAACTGAAAACAATTGAAGTTTTCAATTATTTGTTATACTTAGTAATCCGTTCCAGATATGCAACATGCACAGGACCCACAAGCATTTCCGATATTTCGAAGCACATTATTGCAGCAATAAAATATTTCTATGTTCTCTACCTTAAACTTCCTATTTTCGCCAACAAAAACACAAAATGAGTCAAGAAACCTGCTCAATGAGAACCGAAATTAAATCATATGATATACATATAAACCATTTCAAAATATATAAATTCAAAGCTGTACGCAATTGTCAATATATTGACTTAAGATCTTAAGAAACGCTTATATCGATTTTTTTTCGTTAAGCAGCTTTGCAAATGGAACGAAGCTAACATCGATGAGAGCTTTCACATGCTGAAAGTTTAAGTGTTTTACGCATTTTCCTTTCTATTAATTTCCTTTTTATAAACGAAACAATAAACGCGCAGGTTAATCAAAAATAAATATGAGCCGGTATATAAACTTGAAGCGTAGCCTTTTGGAAACTCCAGGGAGGAGCCACTCAGGCTGTCAGAGAGGGTCAGGGTCAGGGGCAAAGTGCGGCAGGCGGGCAGCTGGTCGGGGCACAGCCGGCCAGCAGAGCTGGCGCTGGCTGTCCTGACTGTCCTGGCCTCGGCCTGTCAGGCATTTTAATATCAACGTAAATATTACATTTATCAACTGGCAAAAGGGCAGCACGTCACAAAATAGCTGAGCTGGGTGGCAGACATGGCAATGTCATGCCCAGATGCGGCTGGGGCGACACAACACCTGACGTAGTCTCAATTGAAGTAGCGTCAGCTTAACTGGCGACATGCGACAGGGCCATGCTTAAATCAATATGCATAATAGACGGGCCAAAAAAAAAAAAAAACAAAAAGCAGAAGTTCATAATCAGTTGGCAGGGCGCGCGGCCCGTCAATAGGCCGCCATTTCAATTTATCGCGCCTTAAATCAAGCAGTGACAGCGTCAAAGTTTATTCAATAAATCCTTTGGCCAAAGCTTTTAATTGCTTTCGAAAATGCCAACCGTCCGCTAACTCGCTAACCCGCTAACCCGCCAGCCCCCCAACCCCCTATAGCTCAACATCAATCTCAGCCTGTAGCAGCAGCAGCAGCAGCCGCCGCGGCAGCCGCATCGACTTCATTCATGCCCGCTGGCTGCATGTGTTGCCTGCCACGTTTTTAACTAATTGCAATAAAATTTCTGGCATCGCCCCCAGCTCACTGCGCGTTAATGTCAAAACTGTCAGACAGTTCGTCAGCAGCAGCGGCAGAGACAAAGGCAACTGGCGCCATTTCATATAAGCCCAGCTCAGCTCAGCCCATCCCCTGCCAAGCTGTGCCCCCCTCCAGTCTCTCTCTCTCTCTCCATCTCTCTCTCTCTCTCTTTCACACTCTGCCTTGCCTATGTGTGTGCCATCTTCTAACTCAACTCGACTCGGCCCATCAGCGTTTGCCCGCATCTGCAGCAGCTGCTTTTTACACCCTTTAATTGAAGCCATGAAATGGGTCTGATTGAGATCTGCGATGATAGGTAACTGGCAGTGAAAAGATTATTCGATTCTATAAATAAAGCATGTACAGATACATGTTAATTTATATGTTAGATACATGTACACATATAAGTGCATGTTTCTGTATCTTAGAAAAAAGAAAAATCCCGAAAAAATGTTAAAAGTACCAAGTTTTGTATGTACTTTATGTCCTGTTTAGCACACGAATAAATAACTAATTTGCTCTTCTGGAATCACGCTCCTGTCAGGCCTTTATATACATGTATATAAATCTCTCTTTAACATATTTCTCATTTATACTCGTTTCTGTCCGTCATCTTTGTATCCATTGCATCACAATTGGATAAAAAACAGCACAAATTGTGTTTAATTTTCTTATTACAAATTTTTTTTTCTTCTACACATGCTCACAGGGTATTTTCACGACGAGTCACTCACGACTTGCAAATTTCTAATCTTGTTGTTTTTTTTTTTTCTGCAATGTCAAAAGCGTATTTGTGCAAATGGCTCAATGACGTTGAGTGCCAAATCTGTAAAAGTGAAATGCAAAAATGGCTCCAGCATCATCAAACTCATCCTGACACTCATCTTCGCCCTCATCCGCATTCACATTCACATTCACATCGTCATCAGCACAATGACGTTGCCAGTTCAGAGCCTGCTACCCACTTATGCTTATCGAAATGAAAGTTGCCTTTGACTCTGACTCTGACTTTGAATCTGAATCTGACTGCGACTCTGATTTGGATTCCGATTCGAATGCTGACTATGACTCTGATTTTGAACAAGAATGTGACTGGAACTGGGCGCCATTAGCTTGGATTAGTTTATTTGTGTGAGATTGTTTTGATGATGTTAAGTGTTATGTCGCGTCATGGACGTCAAATCGCAATGGGCCAGACAGCTAGTTATGCATTATAAATGATTCTTTTATTTAACTTAACGTTATGAGATACAGTCTCTTACTGAAGCTAAATGTTTTCCAACTAGCCAGGGTTTCACACCCGTATTAGTTTAAGAAGCCGCCGAATAGCAAGTCTTACTTGTAAATTACAATAGATGCAGAACATATTTTATTGGCTAACCCGCTCGGCACAGCCCACAACTAACATACATATATTTATAAGCTTGAGCTGGACGTGAAGGCGGGGATTATTTGGACTCGAACTGCCAGTGCTAATACGGAGTGCCTTAAAAGGTTTATAAGTTATGCCAGGCTAGCGTGACCCAAAAGGGTCAACATCTCACTTGCCGCTGCCGCTGCCGTTGCCGTTGCCGCATGACGCTGTGGGGAATAGTCAACAGACTGCGGCTCGTAAAGTACGCACAAATAGCTAAGGCATAAGGCGAACGCTGCTCTGCTCCGGACGTGCTTGACTCTCATAATAGATGGTCAACACGTTGTAGTCGTTGCCGTTGTTCAGCTCTCAGGAGCATTTTTGCCAGTAAACGGACCGCAGGGCCACCAGCCACCAGCCACTTACCAACTCCAATGGCTGGGTAACAATGCTCCTCCCCGGGCATACTGCTTCGCCTTACTTTACGCCTCGCCATGTGACACGCACAATTAAAGGTGCCGACTGCATTCGATGCCAAATATATGGGTCTGCTTGGTCAGCTACAAAATCCTGGCTTTTAGCTCGCCTGCAACTCAACTGCAACGCTCTCAACTAGCCTAATCTAGGTAGATATTGCAACCAAAGCAATGTTTGTTGGTTCCTAAGTTTCGCTTCACGAACCTGGTTTGCCTCAGCTTTGAAGCTAGGTTTTTGTTCGAGCCTTGATTCAATTCAATTTATTTTACGGTCCACTTTAATTTGGTCATTTTTTAGCTAATTAACCTGGTTTGGGATTCGGTTCATGGTAACGTCAAAAAGTTGCAAACCCGTTTAGCAGCCTTCATTGACAACTGAGGCAAACAGAATCTCTGTAAATAAAATTGAAAATGAGCCAAAAACGCCCTTAAAATTGACAGCTGAATATTGAATGCCGTAGCATGCCAGCTAACACCATATCAGATTGAGCTATTAAACGAAAGGTCAGCTGCATTTGAGATTTGCTAATTCATTATTTAACAGGGATACGTTAAAGAAAAATCATTCGGTCCGGATTAGAGGCCAATCAACACTTAGCAAGCGAGAACATTGAGTGAAGTCATCATCTATTATTCAGCAGCTCACGCTAAAATAACATTTTCAAAAGTTAGCAAGCAGCTCAGCCACTCTATAGATGCGACCCCTTAATTGGGTATATATAGCTAATGGCTTATAGACCCATCAGATTAGCTGGCGCTGTAAAAAGTAAAAAAAAAATACAATTGATTTGCAAATTAGATGGGGCACATAGCACGAATATTTTATTTGGCATTTGCAAAAGTCAATTAACTATTTTTAATGACAATAATGCACAATGCACTCTTATACATTAAACATTTAAACATCTCTTAGAATACCTATCGATTTTTTTTGACAATTTTGATAAGTAGATGTCCCTATAATTTAGTTGACATACTGGCACAAATAAAATTATTTGGGAAAGAGCTAATGTTAAATATACTTTTATATTACAAAACTAAGAAATACTAAAAAGGAAGATTTATATTGCCTATTAAAAACTATCGATAGTATTGACTATCGCTCTATCGATAATAGAATTCGATTCATTTCTTGCGTCTGCCTAAATATTTGTTGTCGGAGCTTACTTTCCTGGGCTGGTTCGACTTTTACTATGTGTCCGTAAGTGAAAAAAAGCTAATTAAATATTTTGTTCGACTTGAGCCGTGCTAAATCCAAGTGCAATTGCAGAATTGATGCAGTATATTGGACTTTTTGGCAGAGGTTTCGGCAAACAGAGAGAACACGTGGGTAAAACTCAAGCTGATGCTTAGCCGAATAAATAAACCAACAAATGAAAGACCTGGCTCTGCTTTACGGCTAGTTAACTGGCCAAAACAATTTCGACTCTGGCAATTACAAGGCACAACTTTTGCAAGCCCGCATTTGCGAACTAATTCAAACAAACACAGACATACATGCACACTGATACACACACGTCCGTACAGTTGTATGCAATCATGCGCACACACACACACACACAGACACACATAAAGTCATTCCATTACACATACGCCGGGTGCGCCGTCGTCGTTGCGAACAAAGCGCACGACCACGCCTCTATCCAGCGCCCGTCGGAGCTCAGTTGGTGGCTAATTAGCAGGCGGCAGCCCGAAGATGGCTGCGCATAATTGCATGTTGCATTAAATTAAAAAGCTCTGGCGTAGGCGGCTCACACATACACGCACACACACACACACACACACCGACGCAAACACAAAGTTGAAAACAACAGTAACAGAAACCAAATTGAAAATTATGAAAAGTGCAGAATAATATCAAAATGTAGGCGGAATGGGAAGTCAGTTCTGTGACGGCACACATTGTGCGTTCAGTTATTTTCTTGTTTTTTTGCAACATTTAAAAATTGTGAATGCAAAAATGCTTAAATCAGCCTCGAGATTATCTGGGTTAGTAGAATTCGCGCGCATTTCCTGCTCATTTCAACCGCATTTTAATGTGACAGAGAAAATTATAATAACACAAGTAAGGGAAGAAAAAATGCCGTAAAGCAAAAAGTGAAAACTTCCAAGAACCACTGTGTGTGAGGGGGACATACCAAGAGCGACAGGGAGAGAGAGAGAGAGAGAGAGAGAGAGAGAGAGAGAGAGAGAGCGAGAGGGAAAGGGAGAGAAAGCCAGCACACAGGCTCAACAAATTGCAAGCAACGAGTATTTTTATAATTTACACTGACTTTTCCCAGCACCAGATTCAGCATCATCATCAGCACCAAAAACGGAACAGGGGGAGATGGAGGAGTTTTTGGGATGGGGCGTGGCGCAGTGCAGCGCGGCAAACAGAGGGGCTGCTGCTATTGTCTTTTTTCCGCAACGCTCCGCAAATTCCATCGGCAACGGCAGCTAAAACCAAGGCAACTGCTCTATGTAAATGGGTATGCACTATATGGAAAGGGGTGGCAAGTAATCAGACGAAACCAGCAAACTTTTACTTATAGTTAAATGCTGCAGCTGCACTGAAATACTGACAAAAAGCGTCAGACGGACCAACGGACCGACGGACAGACGGACAGACGGACAGACGAACGAACGGACGGGCGTTGGACAGCGGCCGCTGACAGGAAGTGGAGGCTGCTGCCTGGTGCCTGCTGGCATCATCCTAGCCAAAACCCACAGCCCAACTATCATCTCTATCCCCATAGCCCGATTCTGTTTGGACTGCGCGGTGCTGTGTGGCGCCAACAAAACAGTCATTAAGCCGTTGGCGGCCAGTCAGCGGGCGCACAGTCAGAGGCAATCCAAGCGCAAGGCATTAACATATACAAACACACTGAAAAAGCGGGCGACGATAAACAACAAATCCGATTAATGCGGAGCAAATCGATTTAAAACCAAGCGCACAGAGGCGGCTTACATAATGCTGAAATCCCTGTTCAAAGCATTCAAGCCAAAAAGATACGGATCGAGAGCTTCAAATTATCGATAATTTTGACGGTCGATTTTCGATTGTTGCCACCAGCAAAACTGGCGCTAGTTATCGATTACACGCATGTTAAGGATATTAGGAAAGGTTGTCTTTAAACCGATTTGCAGATATATTAGGAAAATAGTGAAGCTTTATTGAATAATATAAGAGTTTTCTACGCAAAAATCCATTTTTCGATTAATTTATGGAAAGGACCTCCAAGGGCAATAAAATTACTTTGAAAGAATTTGAGCAATCAATTGAGACTTCAAATTAAAATATATTTTCTATATTTGCATTCATAACGTGACTGCACGCAGTGTGTTGATTGGTTAACTATTGTGAAACTAAGTTAACCAATTAAATGTGCCTGGTAAAACAGGTAAAGTCGACTTTTTTTTTGCACACCAATAAATGACACATGCAAACAAAGTGTGCAAATAAAATGCTATTCGATAAAGCGGAATTGCGAGTTGCTGTTGCATTCACTCGTGTCAATTCAAATATGTATTAAAACAATGCCAGCTGGCAGCGCGGAGAGAGCTTTGCTTGTTTGGTGGGCGGAAGGACGAGCGACCAAATGGCAACCAAAATGTTGACATGCCAAATGTGTCATAAACAACTTTGTGTCCACATTTTCTAGGCACATACACACACACCCACGCACACATACATGCACTCCACACATACTCAGCTAGTTGATAAAGTTGATGCAATTACAGTTTTATACCCTGAACCCATTAAAAATGGGTAAAAAGGGTAGAAGGCAGCATCTCGGACCCCATAAAGTATATATATTCTTCATCAGCATCTATAACCGAGTCGATCTAGCCAAGCAATCGATAAAAATCGATATCGAAATTCTGTTTTTTGAGCAATTTTGGTAAATAATAAGAGCATGTAGCTTCTAGAATAGCATAGTATATATGTATCTCCAATTCGTATTGGAAGAAGAGGGTTCAGGGTATCCCCTAGTCGGGAGCTCCCGACTAGAACCTCTTACTTGTTTCATTTTGCGTCTGCTCTGTATCGTATTTCTGGCCAAGACCATCGTCAACTCAGACAAACAGACGTTTAACAACACAACGACAACGACCCTTACAGTTTGTAAGGGTATCAAAAAGCATTACAATCGAACATCAATTGAATATTTTGATGATGATTAAATTGTTTAGCTGTAAAATTTGCAATTGAAGTGCTTCCAGCTATACGATATATTTAAACGTTTAAAACCATATCCAATGCCCGTTCAAAAGCTTAAAGTTTTTATAGCAGCTGTATGATATAGAAAGTCAATCCATCTAGTTTCTTTTGAAGAACAGGCTTTCACTTCGCAACACTAATCGATCATTTCTAGAAGCCTCATTTGGTTCGACTTGCGGTTCGAACCAGCAACCTGCTCTTAAATTCGATTTCAAGCTCAAACCATATTGAAAAAAAGGGTTTCGTTTCGTTATTTTAGTAGCGTCCGATACCTCGTTTCAAAACTGCTTTGCAGTCTTGATTTTATGGAATGGAAAAAATTATGGAGCCTTATCCCTGTATCAGTTTGTGACAATTTTAAAAGCCAAATGCTAAGGCAGCACATCCAAAAAATAAAATAAAAATAAACCATTCCCCCCACTTAAAAGAGAAAAGTCCGAGACTGAGCCTGAGTTTTGGACACGGTCACTCTTGGTTTCACACCCACTCTCTTCTCTAAAGAGCTTTGAGTGCGAGTAGTTATAATTTTTAGCATTCTTTTGCCTACAACGTTTTGCTGTCACTTTTTCTTGTGCTTGTGCTTGTGCTTGTGCTTGTGCTTGTGCTTCTGCTTGTGCTGCTGTTCTCATTCAAGCGCACTTGAACAAATAAGCACTCTTGGCCATACTCACTTAGCCACTTATTTACAGCTGTTGCCATTGTTGTTAGCATTGTTGATGTCGCTGTTGTAGTCGCAACTGTCACGCCCACTGCTTTCAGCCATGCACGAGTATTATGTGCTCTATTAGTGTAACATAATGCGGCAACAATGGCTGTGGACGTCATTTTGGTTAAGTACCGTCGCCAGCTCAGCCAGATGGCTCCTCATCTTCACATGACCGAATCAAATACATACACAGACGCATACATGCATCATCGATTCGAACAATTAACACTGAACACTACATTTTTCATTGATTGCACCTTGATTCTAGGTTCTTGGTTCTTTGTTCTGTAAGCCAATAGCTCAGGGATGTTATTTATGTTAGTTCTAACAATGGGCACACTGATTGATCGATGGGTTGGGTTAAGTTACATTAGATTTTGCTAGCTTATGTTAGTTTGTTTCAGGTTAAGTTGGGCTACGTTGGGTTAAATTTGGTTTAGTCAGCTTAAAACTACTTTAAGCAAAATTGATGCCTCTCATATCAATAAATATTAAAGTTAAAGCAGAACATTTTGACAGAATTTTTACTTAGCGTCCCATACATTGCCGATCAGATCAGTTCATGTTCTCTTAAAGCGAAAATATTTTATATGAAGATCCCATATTAAGCAGATTTCGGATGATTGGAACTATGCGCACAACCTGCTTTTCTTGGTCTTTTTGATAGCCAACATAGCAGAAAAAATTATTATTTGCTCTGAATAATAAAGTCTCTTTAAGGGCCAATTCGCAACATATCAAGTGCTGAAGAGCGAAGAAATGTGACGAGCAACTTTTTGACCAATTTAAGTTACCCAATTACGAGCAGAAAGAAGAAAAGTGTATGCAAATATCAAACAAACCATGAAATAACAACAAACAGCAGCAACAACATCTGCGTAAACAAACGTTGTTGAATAAACAGCGCATAGCTGAAGAAACACAATTTTGGACATAAAACTGCATTCAAGCTAACCATATTCAAGCACTTGGGCGGCCGGCGCAATGAAATGGAATAATAATAATAACAGACAATTACCGAGTGTCGTATACCCTGTAACATAATTATGGATACGGAACCCAATACCAAGTGCACTTAGGGAGACAATTTTCAAGAAATTTCTACATTGCCTAGTTGTTGGGCTCAGCTCGGCGGAGATGAACAAGATTTTTGGGGAACCGCTGCGGAAAGAACAGTTGGGCACCGAACGTTGGGGTACGAGTAAACAGTGTACAATGAAACTGTTGTCAAGTGCTTGCCAGCCAGTGTGTATTTTATTTCGGGCTTGCCTGACAACCGAAGCATGCGACACAAGATAAATATGCGACAAGTTGGTGCCCCAGCAGAGCGACCTTGAATGGTCGTCCAGCTACGGCATCCAGCTGAAGCCCACGGCTGTCCAGTGCAGCAATAAGTGTCGTCAAAAATATGTACTTACCCGTAGTTGGCCCACAACTTTGATAAGTACTGGCCGTACTCGTTGTTGCTCTGCTCTGTTTGGTTGGCTCTGGCCTGCTTTTGGAATTTCAAATGCATTTTGTGGCTCCGGGCCAAGGCGTATGCCACAAAAGTCTTTTGGCCAAATTTAATTGTTCCAAATGCTACGAATTTCCAGGGACAGCTGCGACCAATTTTTCTCCTTTTCGGCCCGCCCTGCTGCCATACTGCAATACCAATCTAAGACTTCTTTCAACTCTTATTTACATAAATTAATTATTTTTGCCGCTGACGGCAGTTTCCGCAAGGGACGGGGTACTTTTGAAAGTGTCCTTGCAACAAGCAGCCCATTTACACTGGTTCCATGGCTCGTACCGGAACCGGAACCAATTGCAATTAACACTGTAAATGCGCCATTTACCACTGTTATATGACATTTTAATGTTAGCAATTGCGTTCATAAAGAAACCCCAACATCAATATCTAATTACGGTCATAACATTTAATTATTCTTGTTGTGCAACTTGGTTATATCGATCAGAGCGTCTGTTATACACTCTCTGTTAAGGCTAGCACATTGTTATTGCGACTGTTGTTCCTTCTTATACATAACCCACTCTATTTATTGCTGCTAGCTTATCGTTTCTGTGTATGTTTACAAGAGTCTTACTCCTATTCTGACTGCTGCAGTTATTTCCGATATCTGTAATGTAGATCTTTTAATATTGTTGCTGTTAATGATGTTTCCACTGCTGCCTGTACTGTCACTGTTAACTTGCTGTTAACCCTCCTTGACTGTAAATGTTAGTTACAGCTACAGTCACTTTCTCCTACCAACTACTGAAACTGTTACACAAACTGTAACTGTTTACGCAACAAAAGCTACTGTTAATAAGATTTATATTTGAACTGTTTCACTTTAAAAACTGCTACTGTTGCGATTTGTACTGCAGCATAAGCAGTCGTATTCATATATTCATTTCTTCGACGGTTGTAACTGTTATTCATCCTACCTCACTCAACTAGAGATAGTGTAAATGCTATTTAAAGCCACGCCCACTGGCTTACTGCCCTACTGCTGCTGCCATTCAAGTGCTACTGCAAGCAGTGTAAACATCAAGTGCTGCTTCATTCGACTTTGCTTCTGGGCCCAAGCAATTGCAATTAATTCAATGTCAGTTCAACTGTGGCTGAGACAAAGGCTAAACTGGGGCGCAGAGCTACAGCTGTAGACGGATAGATATGCGTGGAAGCGAACGGAAACGGATGGGGGCATACCCCAGCGGGCAGATGGCAAGTAGTTTGCCGAAGCAGCGTCATTCGAAATCGCTGAAACTTTTTGACAATGGCCCTGACTGCGACGCAGTCGTAAGTGCTTATCTGTGCAGTAGAAAGTCGGTGCCTCAATCCATTTGCCTTTGCCCCAAATGCTCAAGTCCCAACTACGCGCCAAAGTTGATTTCGATGCCGTTGCCTTTCCAACGATTAATTCAGCTTGCCAGCCTGGGGACGATGATGACGTCGATGACGATGATGACATCGATGATGATGACGATGTTGATGATGCTCATTGCACTCCTTTAAGCACAACAGCGTAAAAATAAATCTATGCATTTCCATCAAAGCTGTGAACACAAAAAGAAAATCGGCTCGAAACAACTTTCCGCCTTCAGGCTCGTCTCCATAAATCCAGATTTTGGCTTAACCCTTTAATTAAACAAATAAATTTGTTTTTCATCACTGGCCGTTCTGCCGAAACTATTGCAGACCATAAATAGTTTCATATAGAAGTTGTGGGCTAAATTTGATCTCTATCACAAAAATATTTCATTTAAACAATTTGGTTGGATAGATGCCATGGCTGTAACCCAAGTTATTTATGCTCTGGAGTCTAAGCTTACCTCAAAAGTTTAATTTAAACTTTTTTTCAAAAAATATATATTGTTGGATTAAGGCTTTCTTTTTCCATGCAAATGGGAATTTCGAGCTCCAAACAGTCGATGTAAAACTGGCCTGAAACTTGACTTCCATGCTTCAAACTATATACATATTTTTACTTCTTTCTATATAGAACAACCATTTGATATCTATAAATTATGTTCTGTTGAAGTTGACAATGAAATTTACACAACAAGCTAATATAATAAATATATAATAATATTTAATATTTATTTTATAAGGTAAGTATAAACATTTCATTTGGTTAAATAAAAGACAAAACTTAAACAAAAGGATCTCAATCAAACAAAAAAAATTAATAAAATGCAGCGCACTTTAGACGCCGCTGGGGAGCGATTAATCTATAGATTTATCTCCCTCTTTTATTTTTTGCAGTGTAATTTCAACTAGATTCAGTTTATTTCACACACGATTATTGTGATTGAGTTGCGTAGATTAGTGAGTTTTCATTGTTTGCCGCAACTTGGGCGAATAGCTCCCTCGAGTCCAATAAGCCATAACAACAATATGCAGCTTTAATTAGTGTTTAAGGCTAATTATATAATATGAGAAGTTTTCTGGGGCCAAGCGCACGCAGTTGGCCATTTGGCTTTGCCATAAAATGACGTCGACGATGTCAAAGGCAAATTTAGCACCGCACAGAAACAGAAAAAAAAAAAACTTTAAAACTGTGCACGGCTACGTTCCGGCAGCAGCTGGCTGCTAGTACCCTTTAACCATATACCCCGTTGCCCAGGTTCCGCCCCTTACAGCACTTCTTACACCTTGTTCCGGGCAAAAATACCAAAAATAAGTAAACGCAGCTTAGCAAATTGTGCGCTGCCAACGACTTGAGTTTTATTTTTATGTTGATGCAAAAACTTTACGTGCTCAAGTTTATTGAGTGGCTGCTGTGTATGAAATTTAGTTTGTGTGCGTATGTCCGTATTTGTGTGTGTGTGTGTGTGTGGTGTGTGTGCCATTTAAATGGATAAAGCGAGGGCTAAGCTAGGGTCGCCCAACAAAAGCTACTCGTCTTGGCTTAATCAGCAACTGTCTGCCTGGAGACATCGAGTTTTAATGTTCAACAATTCTATTTGAACACGCGATTTGCCTATATGTATGTAGGGTATACAGATAAGCTGTACTGGAGCTAGAGTTGTGCAAAGCACCTAAATTCTGCCTTAAGCAAAGAGTATGCTATAGTTCATTTCATTTCCAAACTTAATTCAAAACAGTTTTGACTGCCCTTGCAGCTACACATATATCAAGATGGTTTTAAAAACAATAAAGATCTAGAAAGTAAGGATATCTTCGGCACGTGGAATACATTTATCTTGAAGACATTTCCCTTTTGTGAGAATAGTGAAGCTCGCAAATGCCGAGTTTGATGAAAATATTTTTGAAAACAGAATATTTTGGCATCTATGCGACCGATCTTTCCTATGACACCTACATATATAATATAGAGGTATACATATAAGAGGCATAGTAAACTTACAAATGCCGAATTTGGGTAAGATATTCCTATGGCAGCTATAATATATAGTTGTCCGATCCGGCCTGCAACAGAAAGAGCTTTAACGCTGAGAGACTAGTTAACAAAGAAACAGACAGACCGACAGAGGGACACGCCTATATCAAGTCGGATGTTGATGCTGATATAGAAAAAATATACTTCATGGGGTTGGAGATTTATCCTTCTATGCGTTACATATTTAATGTACAAATCATAATGCTCTCTATAAGGGTATTAAAAAGACTAATAGCAAATAAGAGAACATGACTGATTTGTAAAATGATTTTATAATATATTACCTAATTGTAAAATGTTATACTGTTGCCCCACATTCCAAATGTTAGACAAATACAATCTATTCCACATTGGCAAAGTTGATAGCATACTATGACCCCCCGCCTAAGACAATACTAACTCTCTACAACTACCGAATTGAGTATTAATAATTTAAACAATTCTATAACAAGCTATGCTTTAATATATGAATTCCTTCAAGTTCTTTTGATTGCTGAGCCCGTGTCAATATATATTCAAATTTTAATTAGATACATTTGAATATTGATAAAATGGCAAATGCGAAAAATGCAATGCCGATAATCAGATCGGTTACATTGAGTTGGCGTCCGCTTGAGCTGACGCTGCCAGCAATATTACTTTGCATATTCATAATGGTGGAGAGTCGTAACAGCGCAATATCAGATGCCAGGCAAAGTAAAAGTCTTGACTGCGGGCGCCTCAATTTTTAATGAAGCCAACGCAGCGCAGCAGCAGCCAAGCCCTTATGGCCATAAAATGAAATGGGAAATTGGCGCCCAGGGGCCACGGCCAGGAGCTGCTAAAAGAAAGACCAAAATGTTGCATCACTTTTTAACGGACATTGCAAAAAGCCATTAAGCAAACTAACACCAAGTGGGCCAAAGCCGCGCTCGTTCCCCATTGCAGCAGCAACTCGCAACAACAGCCAACGTCTTCATCCAAGACCTGCTCTCTAGAAACTATCTACGAATATATTCAGAAGCCACGCATTCCCATTCCCCATGCACAATCAAAGGCTTTTCAGGCATTCCAGCTACCAAATGACTTCTTGTTGTCCAAGTTTGTGATACCAAACTATTTCACACATTTAAGCATTGAGATAATATTTTGGGATATGCGACAAACTCGTGTCGTTTGTGCCTGAGTCTGACATTTACACACTAAACTGAAAGCACGAACCATAAACAGAGACTGCTCGACTGTGTGGCTTATTTGATTAGTTTAGAATAAATTTAGCAGCTGCTAACACGATTCTCGCTTGGAATTCGTTTACGAAAATATTCCAAGCCTATATATGTATCAGTGTTTATTATTTAAATGTTTATGGGTTTTCCATACTGCAAAGTAAATCAATTAATTAAATTATTGCCTTGTTCCAAAGTATGAAAGCATGGTTACAGTGCGTAAGTGCATAAAGGCATAAATTCACTACGTTATTAAGTATACGTATGTGCATAATTACAAATGTAATTGTGTTAAGACTGTTAAAGCAGCTTTGAAAAGTAGTCAGAGTTTTCAAGGCAATTGCAAATTAATAATCACACACACACACGTGTTTGTCTGAAAGTCTTGCTCGAAAACAAAACATAAGAGGCTTAAATACTTTTAATTAGAATTTGTGTATTTTTCTAATGTTCGCTATTTTTTGACTGCATTTTGGCAATTTCCGAAAGCGGGCATTCAAAATACCAAATTAAACAAATGAATGAACTTAAACACACACACACACGCACACACACACACACAACACACGCAGTTACAATTAAGTTTCTATATTTCTGTTATCAGTGAACGTGCGCATGTATGTGTGTGTGTGTGTGTGTGTGTGTGTGTTAGAGTGTTTGCCCACAACTACATTAACACTTTTTGGCTTTGACTTGATTTGCACAAAGCAGATGAGATGCTTCTGTTTGTCTAGCGCCCTCTTTTGTTTGGAACATTTAAATGAGAAAACTTTTATCTAGCCCCCCCGCCTGTACACTTGCCTCTCTCTGCCCAGGAAGGCATATATCCACACAAACACACACAGTCAGTCTTTCTCTCTCTCTCTCTCTCTCTCTTACATAAATAACATCTAAGAGTGAACTTAACAGCCAAATGACGCACATTGGTCCAGGAATATCCAAAAATACTCGTATTTACCCAAAAGTCAAGCAAAGCGATGTTTTTTTTTTTTTTTGGTTTGTTTGCTTTTCTGAACTGTGCAAGTTACACACAAGTTATGCGTGAGTTTTATATGACTTTTTATTGACAAAATGACAGCATTATGTGGCCAGCAGTCACATAATGATACTATAGTGCAAGTAAAGTACACTGCGTATTTGTGCATACCCTGTATTTAGGCAGCAAAATTGCGAGGATATGTTTGAAGTTAAGAATAGCTGCGAGTTAGTTCGTTCTAAATTATCTAGAGCTCGGATGTTTATTTAATTAAGATACTATAGAAATTTCGAAATAACCCTGTATATAAGAAATTACTCTAAAACCGGGAAATATTATTTAAAATAGAAATAGCCTTGTAATAGCGGAAGCTGTTTTAAGAAGTTAAATATTTAGATATATCAGAAATCAGACTTAAGTTGGAAGTTGGGCTTCCCCTTGTTTAAATAAAGTTAACAGATGTGTGCTAGAATTCTTAACATAAAACAAGCTAAGGCTTTCTGGTATGGAGTACCCGACTAAAGATAATTTGGTGCGTAAAGTATCGAAATATGTACATTATTAGAATTATAATAAGTGAAAGATTCTTTATCGATTTACAGCATATGAAAAAATATATACATGCATGGTTTGGTTATCGCATGAGATCCTTTTGGAGTTGAGATCTTGTAAGAAAGTTCTTTACTATCTCATATACATAGCTTGGATAGAATTAATCGATAAGAAATATATTGAGGTATTGAAATGTTTATACGCTCAATTGCCAATAACTGCTGCAAGGGTATTCCTGGGACGGTACGCCAAATGTTCACAATTTTTTCTTACTGTAGACCTCGGTACATACTTACATGTAAGCAAGGGCAAGTTGCTGTCATCGCCAGCACATAAAAAACTTTAAGCAACAAAATCGCATAAACTGTTGTTAAGTGAAAGTGCGATAAATCAATTTGTAATTGGGGCAAGTTTTGCCTGTTGGCCGGCTGGCCTGCTGGCCCGCTGCCCTCAGTTTGTCTATTGGTATTCCCACCCGGAGACCAGACTACTGTTCGTTTTAACCCAAGTATATATGGCCAGATACATATGTGATTTCACTTTTGGGGACAGCCACTGAGCTGCTTTGTTGAGGACTTTTGGCGAGCTTTAGCAGTATTTAGTGTATATGTATGTATCTATAGATACGACATAAGCGTGTATGTAAGTGCGTTTAAGTATGTATTTTGCCCAACTTGATGCTGTTGTTATGGTGATAAAATGATTACATTTTGCAGCCTTTTTGGTCAACAGCTTAAGTCTGTACATGCTGGACTTTGATACAAATCCCCTGGAAAATATAAGAAAAACAACATCAACTACTTAGACAGCATACACACACATACTTTTTGCAAGTACAAGCATTTAGGATTAAGTACCATATACTTATATACGTACACAAATCTGAAAAGCTGGTAAACATATATATATTTGTTTGATTTTATTTACAGCTGGACCTACAATTACAGGATGAAGCTGGCGGCGACATATCTAGTTTCATAACAAATGGCGAATGGGACTTGTTAGGTGAGTTGAGATAAATTGCTTTAAATAGCATTTTTTAATTATTTTACTAATTCTGAACATACACACATATACTTCACACATTGAAGCCGTAAAAAAAAAACTGTTTAAATAACTATTTGAAAATGTTAAACAAGAAAATTAACTAGCTCTAACTAATGAATAAATATTGCTTACTAATTAATGACTATGAATAATTCTCATTTTCTCTTCTGCATACGTCCATCTCATTTGCACCTAATAACCAATCAACAAAACAAATACCAACAACAACTACAACAACATCAACAACAACCACATCTAAATTATACCCAACCAGGTGTGCCCGGTAAACGTAATGAAATCTACTATAATTGCTGCCCAGAACCTTATATTGACATAACATTCGCCATTTTGATACGACGGAAAACTTTATACTATTTTTTCAATTTGATTGTGCCATGCGTATTGATCGCATCGATGGCACTGCTAGGGTTTACACTGCCACCAGATTCTGGTGAGAAGCTCTCGCTTGGTAAGTGTCCATCTAATACACACTCGAATCCAGAAACCAAAAACCAAACTAAAACTGAAACAGAAACTGAAACCGAAACTGATATCCTTATCCATATGCTCCAAAGTGTTTCGATTTTTTAATTGTTGACTTTCCGTAGGAATCTCTGCATGCTCTATAAATCAAATTTCGTCTATATGTATAAGCATAACAATATACCAGCAAACCACACACACATACACACACACACACACACACCCACACACACGCGCAGACACGCATACAGAGTTATATTATATTTCACTTATATTTGAAAAACGGAAGCCCATTCGCTGCAAGAGGCTGCTGGCAGTAGTAGTAGTAGTAGGACACAAGTTGACTGCCACCATATTCCACACATTACGTATACGCCAAAGAGCCTTGACTAACTATGCAAATGCAATGCAATCCAATGGCCGACGGCAATGGCAACTCTGGCAGCAAACAAACAAAGAGCGAGCAAGTGTGAGCCTCGGCTCACAAAACAGTCGCCATCATTTGTAATCAAAGTCAACGCTGGCAAAGTGAAAAATATGGCACAGCTGCTGGCCCACCTTTTCAGGACGAGAATAGGACGCAAATGCAGGACGACAGACGACGGACAGCAAATGAGCACAGAGCCTTGAACCCTTGAACCTCAGTTGCAACTATACTAGTTAACCATGTCAAGCAACGCAACTAAAATACAAATATTTGCAATACATATATATACATATATATATTTATATATAGAATTTGTACTGCCTAATGCATCAAGCTCAGTCAACCAGCACAAGGATACTAGTTCGATTTGATACAATTGCTGTCAAACTTTCAAGCTACGAGATTAATAGATTCTAATCAATATCTATCTAAGCAAAAACGGCATTGGCAACTTCAGAATTTAATTTAATTTCGATATTTTATTCAATTAAACATTTGAATAAGATGTTTGAATTCGCCTTGAATTTCTAATGAAAATTAGGATAAGGAAACTTTCTATACTATTTTCTACTTTTCAATAAGACATAATATGCTTAGCTTGGAAAAACTATAAAGTTTACTTTTGAATTCTTTGCTTTCTTGCTATTGATATGAGTATTCTGATCTGTTGATCTAAAGAGGTTCTGTTGCCACCATTTTGCCAGCGTTCGTGTCAACTTTTGCCAATACACACACACACACACACACCCACACACACTCGCGCACACATTAAGCTGAGAAAGTTATGCGAAAATGTGGCAAAATGCTTTGCAGCTCATATCCTGAGCATGTGCGACTACACGACACACACACACACACACACACACACACACACAACACACACGCACACACAGAGAGACGACAGACAGTGGCCATGACCATGGCTATGGATGTGGCTCATCACGTACTTTCAACACGCAGCATATGGTGCATGTCAAAATTTATACAATACTGCTATACAAAAATACTTGTATAGGTATATATACTAGATATAAATATATCGCGTTTATGAGCAAGAGCTGCAAAAGTTTTGCTTGCAGCTGCCAGAAAACAAAAAAATGGCCATATTTTAAAAATTGTTCATAGCGAACCCGCCCCCCTTCTCAACATGCGTGACCGCGTGTCTATGTGTGTGTACGAGTGTGCGAGTGTGCATGTGTGTGTGTGTGTGTAGCCAAACGCATTAGGGCTGCCAGCCATGGCTCATGCATAATAGACAAGTTTGCGTAAAACCCTGTGGCTAATTTATGTTTGCCCGACACTCTTGGTGGCCCTGCGCTGCCCCCTGCCCCCTACCCCCTTACCCCTCTCTCTCTCTCACTGTCTACCGCTCAACCAGCTGACTTTTCACATAATTTATATAACCTCAAAAGAGCAAGCATAAAATATGCACAGGACACCAAAAAAATAAAAAAGATAATAAAAAAAAAAAGGAAAAAAAAAATACAAAAAAGGGAGCAGAAACAAAATATACTTTGATAAGGCTAAGCACTCACTGACAAACGCCAGCTGCCAAAAAGAAACCCCCAGCAAAACCATAAATAATGATAAGTTCCCGGCTATATGACAATAACGGATGTGTGTGCAAGTGTGTGTGTTATTTATTTATTTTTAATTTGATTTGATTGAGAACTAGTTTTCTGACTGCGAAATTGAAAACTTACTGTTGACGGACTTCTTGAGGTTCAGCGCAGAGAATACGGTAGTAGTTTTTTATTCAAAAAACGCAAGCCACAATGTGGGACAAGTCGCAATTATATCATATACAATATGCCATCCTTGCAGCAAGGCAGCAGCACGCAACGCTGGAGCAGCAGGCAGGATCAGGCTGGATCAGCTCTCGTGTACTCATTTCTAGTTTGGCAACTTAAGTGCAAACAGAACTAGTCCAATACAGTTATATATATCTAATAATAATAATAATAATATTAATTTCTTTCTCTATCAACCCATTCTCTCTCCCTCTCCCTCTCTCTCTTTCTTTCTCTTTATATCTGTGTGTGTTTCTCTTTCCATATTTTCTTGTTTTTTGTACCTATTTAAAACTACATTCACTACATTCACACACACACACACACACTCACATGCACACACAATTACAAATGGGCGCGCAATAATTTTGTGCTGCATACTTGCAGGAGTTACTATTTTACTATCGCTCACAGTCTTCCTGAACATGGTAGCGGAAACGATGCCAGCGACATCCGATGCCGTGCCGCTGCTTGGTAAGTAGAGGCAACGCCATCTGGCGTTGGCCGCTGGCGCATTGCCGTTGGAGCTCTCTGACTTCAAATTAACGCACATTCAACTCAGCTCAACAATAACAACAACAACAACTACAATAACAGCTACTACAACAACAGCAACAACAACTAATCAGCTAAGATTCTTGCCTTCCGCACAGCCTCGAAAACTGCCGCCACCATTTTCACGTTTTTATCAACTGCTTTTTTTTCGCATTTCTTAACGTTTATTTTTTTTTTAAATTCGTTTTTATTAGCTTTCGCTTACGTTCTCATTTTCAACTGCCTCTCGGCTGGGTCTTAAAGGTGCAAAGGTGCTTTCGCCGCTTACAGTGAGTGCTACAAGTACACGCACACTTTGCTGCAAACATTTTAAAGAACGTGTTATAGCTGCATTTGCTGAGAGCGTGAGTGGCCATAACTATTATGGCATTTAGCCGGTATTTTGGTTTTAAAAACCACATTTATTTACTGTATTTCTTGACAATAAGAAACTCAAATGTTGCAAAACAGATTATGCTACTAAAAGAACGCAAGAAGTAGTTTCAGTCTCTGTATGCTCTAGCCCAGCTTGCATCTATCGCATAGATGACAAGAACGCGATAGAATAGCGATATGGCCAGCAAAGTGCTTGGCTTTTCAATCGTACCAACCCAGCTTTTGGTTTGGGCCTTGCTTCATCATTTACTTATTTATCAAATCTGTCAAAAGCGCAACTAAAAAAGAATACATTTATATTTTCAATCATGAAATGTTTTTAAAAAATATAGCTCAACTTGGGTTCGACTGTTCGTTATCCAGCTAACCGGGCTAAAGGTTCAGTTCATGATGAATATAAACAATTTCAACTCCGAACAGAAACCAGAGCGTCTTGAGCTTGCGTTCTTGATAAATATGTTTGCGATTTCAACACAATCCTTAATAATAATAAATAATAATAATATTTAGACTCTTCTCATATAAATTTGTCTACGCAACAATGAAATCAAAACTCGCCATTCGCGCCGTTGAGATTTGAAGCGCTTTTAGTTTCGAATTTGAAGTTTTGCTGTATTTGTTGATGTCCTTTTCAGATAAGCCCCGCCGCTGCTTTCGCAAAGGAAATTATTCATTGCTGAATCAGCTTATTTATGCAACCGATTGGTCTGTCTTATATGACTCGGTTGATATAAATACTGCTATTACTTTTTTTTATAGCACCCTTAACTCCCTCTTAGATATGAGTATTCCCAAGTCAATTCCTTCGACTACTTCTTCAAAACCACCCTGGTTTACTCCCAGATTGTCACATATTAAAAACTTAAAATCTAAATATTTTAAAAAGTTTAAAAAGTCTGGTTCGTGTACAGACTTGGCTAAATATTCCATAGCCAAGTCGAACTTCTTTCTTTTGAATTCTCAATGCTATGAGAATTATCTAACTCGTTGTAAAAGGCAATTTGCCCAAAATCCGAGACAGTTTTATAATTTTGTAAACATGAAGCGTAAATCTTCAAGTTTGCCAACTTCTTTTTCTTTCGGGATGGATAAAGCTTGTAATGACTCTGATTCTGCTAACCTCTTTGCTAATTTTTTCCAATCAACTTACTCCTCAGTCTGTCCTAATAATAATTCTTACCCTTATACTATTTCTTCCTCTAGTTCTATACCTCCTCCTATTATTTCACACTCCTCTCTCCTTTTCGCTATAAACTCTTTAAAATCTTCTTACTCTCCTGGGCCTGATAATATTCCTAGTTGTCTACTCAAGGAGTGTAGTTCTTCCCTTCTTTACCCATTGCAAAAGCTTTTTAATCTATCTCTTGAATCTTGTGTCTTTCCATCTCTTTGGAAAGAATCTTATATCATTCCTCTCCACAAGAAAGGTGGAAAGTCTGATATACAAAGTTACAGGGGCATTGCAAAACTGTCCGCTATTCCTAAATTATTTGAAAAAATAATCACTTCGAATTTGCAGCATTTCTGCAAATCAGTTGTTTCCCCTGTTCAACATGGATTCGTAAAGAATCGGTCAACTACGACCAATCTGCTTGAGTTTACTTCCTTGGTAAACGATGCTTTTCTTTCGAAAATGCAAACTGATGTCATTTATACTGACTTCAGTAAAGCGTTTGACTCTGTGCACCATGACATTTTACTTTTTAAACTTGACCGAATAGGTTTCCCTCCGTCTCTTTTGCTTTGGATTAATTCTTATTTAAAAGGTAGGACCCAAAGAGTAATGCTGAGGCTGACTACCTCTAAACAAGTTCACGTTACTTCTGGTGTTCCTCAAGGTAGTCATCTTGGACCTTTACTCTTTACTCTTTTTATAAATGATCTCCCCTCTGTTATATCACATGCCCGTGTACTCATGTATGCGGATGATGTGAAACTTATTCTATCATACACTAATCCCCTACATCATTCTCGTCTACAAGACGATTTGAACGCTATGCAACTTTGGTGTTCGGCCAATCAATTGCATCTGAATTGTTCAAAGTGTATGTTTATGACATTTAATCGTACTACACCTTATCTTGTCAGTTATACAATCGACAATACCCCTTTACAACGTATACTAACAGTTAAGGATCTAGGCGTTCTATTTGATTCTAAGCTCTGTTTCAATCTTCACATAGATACCATCGTTAATGAGGCAAAAGGTGTACTTGGATTCATTAAACGATGGTCTAAAGAGTTTAACGATCCTTTTATAACGAAACTTCTGTACATCTCTCTTGTTCGCCCTATCCTTGAATACTGCTCTTGCATCTGGTCTCCGCAGTATAACAATAGCCAGGATCGTATTGAATCTGTTCAGAAGCAATTTCTGCTTTTTGCCTTACGAGGTTTAAATTGGGACCCTAATCTTCGGTTGCCATCCTACTCCAGCAGGCTGCTTCTTCTTAACCTTCCGTCGTTAACCAACCGTAGGACAATTCTCGGTGTTGTCCTTCTACATAAGTTGATTATTGGCGATATAGATTCTCCTTTTCTGCTAGGGCGTCTTCAATTCTCTGTTCCGTCTAGACCAACCAGAAATTACCGCCCCTTATTCCTGTCTACGTGCACAACAGACTACGCTATGCACAATCCTTTTCGCGTGCTATGTAAAAATTATAATAGTTTGCATCACGTTTTCTCTACCGAACTTTCTCTCCCCGTAATAAAATCGTTGCTTTCAGGATACCTTCGGGAAGTCACTGACCATTCCCAGCTATGAGCAGGGGCATAGCTTGCCGGACAGGCTATAAATTTCCCCCACCGGGTCGGTGATTTCCCATTACTTTTCTCTCTGTCCTATCTACTTAACACTCTATATATCTTGCCTCCATTTCTTTACTTTATTAACATTACTCTTCTTACTTTCTTTTTTCCTATTTATTGTATTTTATTAATTAATATAGCAAACTAAGATTATTTTTAATTTTACTTAAGAACACTTTTTTCCTACTTACACCCTTCTGATTAGATGTAGGCTCTAATAGCGTCACTGACAAATTTAGCTGTGAAAAGGGGCACAGCTGGCCGGACTGGCAACTAAAACACCTCCATCGGTCGGTGATGCTATTTAGAGAACTATGTTATCTAACTAGGCTTTTAGCATATAATTCTATTATCTATTGTATGTATAATCTACGGAATAATGAGGAAGACACTCGTTTTGTCGACCTTAAATAAATAAATAAATAATAAATAATAAATAATAATAAATAATAAACACGTACAACAAATTGCCCCGTTTCGAGTTTCCTGCAGCAAGGCACGCACCTTCACCGAGGCTCAGGCGCCTGGCGCCTGGCACCTTGCACCTGGGCCGAGAACAGGACGGGAACTTTTCTCGAGCAGCGCCGTCTTGGTGTGTTCGGACATTCTGAAATCTTTTAGTGTCTAGTTTCTGATGTTTGTTTGCTCTTTGTTTTCTTAATATTTCATTTAATGGCCGGCAAATGGAGGCGATGGCAGTGGCTATGGCAGTGGGAGGTGGCGACCCCGTCGCGTCGTTACTTGGGTTGCTGTGATTTAAGCGATTTCATAAACTTTGAAAATTTATGCGCCGCACACATCTCAAGTTTATCCCAATCACGTGCATATAGTCAAAAACCCAAGTTGCACGCACACCCGAAACAGTTGCAAATGGTAAAACCGAGCAGCCAACTTCTTATCTTATACATATATAGATGTATCTATATATATACCACACATCCTTAACTACTTGGAGCTTCCACGTATTAAAAAGTATTCAGCAAAGTGAAATAAATATTAAGTTAGATATGTTTTCGTTGTGGTGGAAAAAAAAGTCAATACTAAAACAAAAAGACTCCCGAGCGCAGTCAAAAGACGAGACACAACACAGTGCCTAACAAAAGTAAAAGGAAAAGAGCAGTAAAATCAGCGAAGCCAACAATATGAGCTATGAACACACCCCAAAATTATTAAAATATCCCAAATACTGTAGTTTTTTTTTTAAGATTTGAATAATAGGATATGAACCCGGATTAGCCCCAGGTAATTTATTTATGGAGAAATCAAATTCTCTTCTAATTTGTTAAGACAGCTTACATCAGTTAGTTAGTGTAACTTTGTGGTCGTTATCCTGCCAAAATCATGAAACGTATTTACAAACAAGTGTAGCTGCATATATTCCAGTATGTATGTGTATAGGTGTGCCTGTATGTATGTGTGTGTGTGCTTAGCTATCTGTAAAGGTACCAAATATATATATTAATACATAATTGCAATAATTAGCTAACAATCTAGATCTTCATACCTCATCCAGCATTCCAACACATGCATTTAACAAATAAGCTTCATGGGTTAATCAGGGCTGCAAACCCAAGAAAATAGAAGTTGCTGGTTCGATTTGCGATGCGAAATCAACTTACTGCCTTCTTATTGGCTTTCCATACCTGTAAGCCATATTTTTTTATCCAATCGTGTTCTATTTTCTATTTTCAATTGCCCGTTGTACTGAAAATATTTCAAGCCATGAATATTTTCATATTCAAAACGCGGGCTCATTTGATCTGTACCCAAAATCGGCATCGACCAAATGTGGTTAGATATGCGCAATGCTTGGGCTAAAGTAATTTGTACTTTGGAGTTTCCTTCAAAAGTTTTCATAATCGAAATTTGTATCGTCCATTTCGAACTGTTTTGGTTGAAAAACGATTTGCCTTGATTATAATGTAGAGTAAATAGCAGCTAGGAAGATTATCCTTCTTCGTATGCCGAATCTTAAGCCTTGCAGGCTTTATAATTCCATGGCAATCCAATCTGTCCAATCTCTGTTTTCTACTAAACTACCAAACTCCAGGCTTCCAAAAGCATTCCCATAGTATATCTACGATAACAAGGCTATTGCTATTTGCAATAAATTTCATCACTCTATTATTTCAATAAGAATACATAAAAATATATATATATACATACATGTATATACATTTTAGAGATTCGTGTGAATGTGATTAAAGAAAAAGTGCTACATCTTAGGATCATGTGATATTAATGCATATATGTATGCACATGCATGCATGATGTGTGTATGTAAGTATATCCCGTATGTTCACACCTTAAGTGAATAGAGGATTGCGATACAAATTAGGTAGTGCCGTTAACATAACTAGAAACGTATAATCCACATCAATGCATCGATATCGTATATATTGGTTGGGTTACTTGTAAATTACCATAACAAAGTAAATAATACTTGAAGCATGATAATTCCAAGGAAAAAAAAAACAATAATAATCCATAATATAGCGTTCTGTGTTCCAATTCTATCATTTGTAGCCTAATCGTAAGGTAAGTCATGTGTAAGTCATATTATTGATAAATACGTTCATTCTTTAAATTTCAAAATTGAATTGAAATATCGTTAAAGTTGGGTTAGGTTCGGTTCGACCTGAACCTAACCTTAAGCAATGTCCAAACTTATGAATGTTTGAGATAAGAAATATATATATATGCAAAAATACACCCAGTATTCCGTTAAATAAAACCCCATCATCCATTTACGCATGCCAGGCCATATACCAAGATTATTTGATTTACTTAGTTATATTCTAGTTATCATAACAAGTATACTCCACTGCACAGATGATATATAAGTATGTATACATCACACACACACACTTACACACACACACACACACACACACAGTCACATACTACTTTATTACTAACACGCACACACACAGAGACACAGACGTATTAACTAAATTCACACACTTATCAAACATAGTAGTGTATCTTAAATTGCGTATCTTGTATCTTTTATCGTATCGAGGACTGGTATGGCAATCAAACTCAAAGCATGCACTCTGGACCTTTCGATAAACAAACTCTTGTATTTGGTAAATCGAAATCATGAAAACCAAAAAGAAAAAAAAAAAACATAAATCGAACGAAACAAAAAGATGGCCAGATTCATGAGTCGGGAGTCGAGAGAGTCGAGTATTAGGCAACTTAGCCAAGTTTCCCCTTAAACATAAGCATTATTATTTTTATATTTAGTATGTATGTTATACACCAATAACTGTATATTTTATTAACAACTTGCGTAGAGCTTATCATTTTCGATTCTGTGATTTATATTTTGGATTTTATGCGTACAACGAGTGCTCGCATTTTTAATGCCAGTGTCAGATATTGCCAAGGACCACTACCACATAATGTAAAAGAAAAAACGTTCTTGTTGGCATGCAAGAACACAAATGCCTATAAACTGTTGACATGCCCCGCCCCCACATTCCGTCCTGTTCCGTTACACACATACACACACACACACAAACTCACACACACAGATAGGAACACACAGAGCACACACATGTATAGCTTAACCAATATGAAAAATAAACAATTGCTGAAAACTATCTTAAATAATTTTTGTATTGCACATTCATGCAAGATATGAATACAAATGTGAGTAAAAATATGTGAATATGAATATGAATGTGTCATGCAGTAATTCATGCAATATATGTATATATTTATATATACATATAGATATTCTTATATTTATATACATATCTCACCCCAAATAGCGTTTTGGGATTGTGAATCGGGGGCAATGGCAGTGTCAACCTCAACGTTAAATTCTACGACTACGTCAATGTCAACCGGGGCCGCTGTCAATTGGAAACTAGCACACACACAGCTGCATACACACACACACACACACACATACACACACAGATACATATATATATATGGACTACAAAGGGAACAGCAATGTAAATATCTATTGAAACAAAGTATTGTCCGTGATTAATATACATGTATAAAAAATTGAATCTAATTCAGTCTGTCTTCAACTTTTCTTCACTCTCTCTCTCTCCCTCTCTCTCTCTCTCTCTATATGTATATATAAATATATGTATATATATATATATATGTATAATTATATATATATGTGTGTGTATATACACGAGTATCTTATGCTATGTCTGCCTTTATCTGTATCTTTAGCTCGCTCTTTAAATACGCACACGCAATAAATAATTGTATAGCAAAATTTGTTGATCCTTTGCATGTGAGATCGCAATATTGCATCCGGCTTGGACTTAAAAACACAGGATAGCTAGGAAACCCGCAACTGAAACTGACTGTACTCTGGTGTACATACATATGTATATCATAAATTCCTTTAGATAGGATGGTTGTTTAAGTTCGGTTGATGGCAGGCGGCTTCTGGAACAGTGAATCAATGTTTTGTGTGTGTACATATGTGTATGTTTTCTCGACATTTTGTGCGGACTCAAAACGAGTTTGTAACCATTAAGTATGTGTACATATTTGTCCTACAAGTTTTTGTGTTTTCTTTTGATTTTATTAATCGATTTTAATTTCTTGATTTTGGAATTGGTTTTGTTTTGTTCGAATTCTCTGTGAAGTAGTGTGGTAGAAAGTCTCTTGTTGTTAATAAACCCCAAGCCTTATACAAAATTATTGCTAACTGCATATCACATATTTTAATATATGTTTAATGGTGTTTCGCTTCTTTAACAAACAAACACACGCTCAATCGCAGACACAACACACACACAGACACACACACACAACACATACATAGAACACATACATAGAACACCATTGTATCATACACAATTAGCTGAAAACACATGTAAATAAAACACACAACGTATTTTTTATTCCAATGGATACCTTTAGCATACATACTTACATACATGCATATGCATATGCATATGCATACATATGTGTGCATATGTGCATCAAATACTACATACCGTAGTTGAATCGTACGTATGTCTGATGTATGCCAACTTTTGCGCAATCGTTAAGGTAATTCCATGAATATCCATTATGCATATGCGACTAGTTGATGTATACAAACAAATTCATTCATATGCTTAAAGCGCCTTTTAACCTACAATTATGTAGTGGAGTGTATGGGACCCAAACAAAAAAATACCAATATCTAACTAAATATAAATTCCAGAGTATGTAAAGCTAATATGCAATTTTACTAATTAATATGCACAGTGAAATGGCGACAGTTTTTTCTTTATGTTTGGTTCGAAAAAAATTGATTTTCTTTAGCATTCCGCCAAAAATTGAAGTGAGATACATATGTAAATATAGAAAGAAGCAGCACAGATATAATTTTGAAATAAAATTTGCCATGTTAATCCCATGTTTACATAGAGTTTCGGTTGTTCGATTTTTGTTTTTCGATTTCGCCCTCACTGTGCATAACCTAAAGAAAATGCAATTAAATAGTATAAGATAAATATGTATATCCATATATAAATCCAAGCAGTCAAATTGCAACGCACTGATCCAAACAATTAATTTACCAGATATATACCATACCTATTTAATTGCCATTTAACAGAATACTAACAAAACTATTATATCAACAACAACAACAACAACAACAATAACAATAACAAGCACAAGTACAAACAACAAACGTAGCCAAACAGAATACCAACCAACACCTTTTGCCCAAGACCCACGTCTTTCATCAATTTACAGCTCAACTATTATGAAGAACCAAATCAGATCTCGATTTTTAACTAAAAATGATGATTGCGGATAATTGGTTGTGCACAAAAACTAAAAATCAAAATAAAAAGAATATGTTATGAAATGAAAGCAACAGGGCTTGAAAGTGAACAATATAAACGAAAGTGATGAGCAAAATATTAATGTGATTGAGCAGCGAAATGCAGCAAGAGCCAGTCAGTTTTGAAGGAGCATCGTGTCGAACGCGCGGTCCAGTTCAAAGGTCACACAGATCCTTGTCCAAAGGAAGCGAACGCCCTTTGAATTGGGCCACAAGTTTGCCGGGCTCTACGATAAGATGGGCGGGGAGCGGGCCAGAGTTTAATACCTAAGTAGCACTGAGCTTTTCCAATTTACTTATCTTAACTTAATATACACTAACTTATAATATTTTTTTAATTTCTTTTCTTTTTTTTTGTCGGGGCGTACACCTGTAAAATAACTTAAACTCTCACCGAAAAAAAATACAAAATAAATTCAAATTTAAAATATATACATATAAATGTTAATATATTTACTAATTTTTTTTTTTTCATATACTGCTTTGAACTTTTTCTCTAACTTTAACTCCTACTACTTGCCACAAGTAAACTTTTTAGTAAGCATTAAGAAAGAGCTGAATAACAACAAGAAACACAACAACAACAACATGAACACCTTCTTACGAGTCTGTTGTTGTTGTCCTTTCAAATTTGTTGTAAGATACGATGCAAATTTGTACATAGAACAGCAAGCAATAAAATAATGTGTATATTGTTTTTACGTAATAAACAAACAAACAACACAACCAACACACACACACTCAATACTCAACAAACTCAGCTTTACGATAACGATAACGATAACGATAAAACAGGAAAAGGCATATATGCGTATAGGTGTCTAAAGGCAACGTCATATAATGTCAAAAAAAAACTACATTGAACCGAGTATTGAAATACAAATATGCGAAAATGAACAACCACAACAACAACAACAACAGCGCAAAACAACAACAACAACAACAGCAACAAATAATTAAAATATTTAGCAAAGAATGAGCGAAAAGCGAATTCGATAAGTCGATATATTACCACAATGTTTGTGTAATTTTTGTGTCCTTCTAGGAACTTATTTCAATTGCATTATGTTTATGGTGGCCTCTTCAGTTGTGTCAACCATACTTATCCTCAATTATCATCATAGAAATCCAGATACGCATGAAATGAGTGAATGGGTAATATTTATATTTAAACTAACTAAACTTAACTAACTTACTTGCTAACTACTTACTTACTTACTTATTTATAACAACAACAACAAATAAGCTAAAAAGAAAACTCGATTCTTTTCATTTTCTTTCCGTTTTTCTTTTTACGTATTTACAAATATTTTGAGTGTTTTTTTTTTCTGAGCTTTCTGAGAGATACTGATACGTTTTTTAATTGATATTGTTTTTGTCAAAAACAAAACGACCATTTCAACAAAAAAAAAAACAAAAATATTTGAATTGCCAATAAGAACATGCAACACCCAAAATACTCCACAATCCACAGTCCACACTCCAAACACGCACTCGTTCAAACAACATACAAAACCAAAAAAAAAAAATGAACCCAAAGAAGTGGATAATCCCATTGTATATACTATTTAATACCCATTTACTTGCCTATATATACATATATATATACATGCTAATGTATAACTTAACATATTTAAACTTTTAGACATTGAAAACTAAAAACACACTTGCATACATATTTACTTACAACTCGTATGCATAAACTAGTTTCTTATACTTTTACACTAAGCTGCATGCAAAAAGAAAAACATATTGCAAGTCTCTACGAAACCGTAAGGGAAAGCTAAAAGTGGAGAGTTTCAAAGAAGAAGAAGAATATCTAAAAAATAGCCATAAAACAGATAATTTATATTTATAAACAGGCATATTATTTATGATTAATAATGTGCTTCGGTTTATTATTTTATAAGCAAATTTCTGCAGAGAAACATACAAATTTCCAAATGCTTGAGCTTCTGACCTAAATTCTTATCACATTTTCATTAATTTATTTAAATTCTATCTAAAAAAATATATATTTATATGTGATTATAATAAAAACGAAGATGAAAATATGTAAGCTTCTTGAGCTTTTACAATTGTTGCATAGAACTTCCTTTAAAAGCAAACCCAGTTTTGGCAACTATTTCGATCAAATTTTCTCGAATCCAGACAAATCAATTCAAAAAAGAATTGAAATTCTTATTATATTAGAAAAAGTTTTTATGGCGAGCTGCAAATATTCATACTAAAAGTTAATGTCAAAGAAATGCCTTGAAATGCATATAATTATTTATGACATAAATATATATTTACTTAAAACGTATCATCGTAATGTTGCATAGACTTATCTAACTATGTTTTAAACAGATTAATCTAAATACAACAATATGCCATGGCTGTTTTTAAAGTCCATAGAATAGAGTACATTCAAGCAAACTGATTTGAATTATTTGAATGATATGCTTATACCTAATTGCCTTATAAGTATTTTCATTTTTCTAATACTTATTATACTTGCATACATATGACAACCAAAGCACAATAATCACACCGAATTTTTATTTTTCTAACAATTATTCTGGCCAACAACTACAACAACAACTACGTTAACTGGCAACTCTCAACGCTAAAACAAAAAAAACAACTACTCAACTCAAATGCCTCTTCAACTGTTTCCCTTTCTCCCTCTAACTAACTAACTAACTAACTAACTAACTATGAAAAAATAACTATCTTCGAACAACTACAACTACAACAATATCAACAAATCCGAATGTGGCCCACACTCGCTTTTGGCCCCGAAACGCGTGTGATGTTGCTATCCTCTTCCAACACACTCAACACACTCACAACCACATGTGTTATTAACAACAACAACTACAACAACAACAACAACAACCTCAACCAATTTAACAACAATATCAATACAAAACTCCACTTTACTAATACAAAAAAAAATAAAAAATAAATTTAAATAAATTAAAACATAAAATATAAACATGCTCAAAACGTAAACAATTTTTCTAAAACTAAACTTTAAATGCAAATGAATAAAACTCTCATCTCTCTATGTTTTAAACCTTGTGATTGCCGTGTGTCGTTTTCTAATTTTTATCAATAACAACAACAAAAACAACAACAACAACAACAATAACAACGACATTAATCACTTCATTTATTGAACACTATGAATTTAAATGAAACACTTTTTAATCTAATCAAACTAAACGTAAACATTAACTGCTTTAAAAACCAAAAAAAAAATTTTAAAAAATACTATATGTACAAAAAAAAAAAAAAAAAAAAAAACCAAAAATATACTTATTGCTATTATTTTTAACCGCATTACCCAACACACTCCGTCTCTCTGTCGAACTCGCACACACAGATAAGAGTAATATTCCTTTATTGGTTACCTTGCATATTGCGCATGCAAAGACCCGGACAGGTTGGCTACGAATGCCCGCCGCCGCCCTCGTCGTCGGGCTCCTCGAATGCTGGTGACAAAAAGCAACAGATACAAAACGTTGAGCTTAAGGAAAGGTAACCAAACTATCTCTCACTCCCCCCGTCTCTACCTCTCTCTCTCTCTCTCTCATTCTCTGATTAGCAGCTAATACTCAATAATTCTATATATTTATATATATTTGAAAATTTCATTTGAATGATATGCTAGCACTCATTAATGTCTCACACTCACACAGATCCTCTAAATCGCTGCTCGCCAACGTTCTCGACATAGACGACGACTTTCGTTGCAATCATCGTTGCGCCAGTGCCACATTGCCCCATCAGCCCACGTACTACAGGACAATGTTCAGGTAAAGTCCGATAAGCTCAGCACATAGCACGCTCCGAGGTATGTTTAGGTGTATAAGACTGACTGTACGACTAATCAGAGCTGTTTCTGCAAAAAGCTGCTCCAGCTGCAGGTTCAGCTATAGAAATAAGTCAAAATCAATCACGTCGATTGTCAATCAATTCTGCTTGAACTAAGTATAAACTCGAGCAATTAATGGCGAGGTGTATTCAAAAAATAAAATATTCTTTATCTTTATTTATTAAATGTTGTAGACAAACTCGAATTTGGTATTCTTCACATTAATTCATTTATATGCTGATCAATTAGCTTAATAATCCAATAGTTCTAAAATCCGCACCTCCAGCTCACTGCGCAACTCCTCGGGCACCAATTTGCTTGCCTTCGGTATTAGCTCGGCGGCAATGTCCTCATTGCGCACATTGTTCACACCCCTCTTGTCCAGAATGCTGCGCACCATTTTCCGGATGTCCTCACGCCAGCCGCAATCGTGCAGGCGTCGGTACATCAGATTCCTTAGGGCGTCCATGTCTTTGTCGCCGAGCAGGAACAGCTGTTCTTCCCCAGAATCTGCTGTGGCATCAGACTCCTTGCTGCTGGCCATTATTCCACAAAATATATATTTCAATTTGCTTTCTGATATGACATCTCAAGTAAGAAGTATACCAGAAGATATTTTCCATGCCAGCCTGATGACTTTCGTTTGGCTTTCAGGGTTTTCTTCTTCTGCTAAAAAGTTGCAGTTCCACGGAACTAGAAAAGGTGCATTTCTTAATATTAAAGTGAATTTTCGCTATTCGTAGAACGAATTTCTATTTAAAATTGGCTTAAATTAGGAAACCGATTTCGTGATAATCTACATTTTAATGCGGGTGTTTATTCTTAAGAAAGAAATCCTATATATAAATATATACTTACTTAATTTAAGAGTGAAATCGCGCTGAAATATAGATAAATTGTAACAAAAATCTTTAGGAGAAAATGGTATTTTTTAAAAATATTTTCTAAAAATGTAAATTTTTATCTTTATTCCAACCATAAAAAACATTTTGTTAAAACTAACAAATCTTTCTGAAATTTAGAAAAAATGTAATTTTAAAGCGTTTTTCTAAAATTCAGTTTATCACTTTTTAAATTTTGGTAGCATTAATCAGATATTTTCCGAGCAAACTATTGAGGAATATTTGTTTTCCTATAACCAAAGAGGAAACGCCGAAGTATACGAAAATATATAAGAGTATTTGCATGGTGTTTAGACTGAAATGAAAAGCTCGAGCTCGAGAACGATCCTTGGGTGCGATATGCGCACTTGGTCAACATAATTGATTGTGAATAGTTATTTTTGATCCTCTTTCCTCGCCGGCTCCAAGATATCGTGCACACGCATCTCCACCTCCTTGAGCAGCTCCTCGGGCACCAATTCGCGAGCCCTGGGTATGACCTCGGCGGTGATATCCTCGTAGCTGACATTGTACACGCCCCTCTGCTTCAGTATGTTGCGCACCATTTTCTGGATGTCGCCGCGCCAGCCACACTCCCGAAGCCGTTGGTGCACGAGTTTCCTTAAAGCGTCCGTTTGCTGGATGCTGAGCAGATTCGAGTGTTCCCCTTCGGGCTGGGATGCATCGTCAGAATTCTTGCTGCTTGCCATTCCACAAAACTGATTTGTAACTGCTTAGAGAATCTGAGGTTTGCGATAATCGAGATCTATAGCAAATTGTAGCCCGATGATATTTTCCATGCCAACTTGATGAGTATCTTCAAGTTTTTCCATTTACTCTGATCAATTAATAGCCCATATACCGTGCATTGCTTGAACCTATTAGGAATATTTAGAAGGATCTTTATGTGCTGTATATGTACATATTTCCAATTGTTTATGTATATATAGAAATATTTAGTCTGATTAGCCTGATCCAGTATCAACTCCTCGGGCACCAATTCGCGTGCCTTGCGTTTAACCTCGATGGCGATTTCATCATAACATATATTGTTGACATTCCGCGTATCCATTATGCGCCGTATCATCTTGCGAATGTCCACCCGCCAGCCGCAGTTGTAAAGATGTTGGTACGCCAGACTCCGCAAATCGTCCGTATCCTTGACGCTGAGTAGATACACGGGTTCTACTTTGAGTAGGTTTGGGTCCTCGGACTCCTGCTTGCTTGACAATATTTAAGAAAAAAAACGCCTATCAACTGTCTTATTGAATCTAAAATATACGTTAGAAAAGTCAGTAGAAAGCAACTGGAAAATATGTTTGTATATATTCTATGCCAACTTGATGAATGAATTGCGTGGCATTCAAATTGTTTTCTCTTTTGAAATGTTTTGCAGACGACTCTTTATTTTTCTGGCCTGGTTCGTATTAAGAAAATAGAACTGTTTTTGACTGTCTTCTATTCCCATGCTCTCTGAAATATAAGGCCATTCAGCTTTATATTAGATTTGAAAAACTGCAAACGAGCTGGCGACAATGTCAGTAGTTAAAAAACAATATAGGATGGCTATTCTTGGCACGCCGAAGATCAAATACTCTGGTAGATATTTGACTTAAAAGTCAGGAGCATAATACTCAACGATAATTCCTATTAGAGCTATATGATATTGTTATCCGATTTGTGGGAAAATGGTGAAGCTGAATTCGAACAAATATTGTAGAAAAACAAAAACATTTTTCATACAGTATCGTATTATTCGAGCGATTCTTTCTATAAAGAGCTCTATGATAAAGTAGGCGCACGTTGCAAAGCTTTTGCTTATATCCAAAGACTAGAACATGTCCTGACCGATCGTAACTTTGGCAGCTATATGATATAGTAGTTCATTGCCGAGAAAAGGACGGACGAATGAAGAGTTTGCATAGATCTAAGCAGGCAAACTAGGCTTTATCGACTTGATTGTCGATACTGATCCAGAATATTCATACATTGCGGGATCGCAGACGAGTTCTTATATGCGCTGCACATTTAATGCGGAAATATTAATACCCTGTATGAGGGTATACAAAAGACGCATTAGTTTGATAAAAGCTGTAGAAAAATAACAAAAACAAAAACAATAACAACAGCAACTTGAAGAAGAAACATCCTTATACGCATCCGCATTCTGGTCCCCATTCAGCAAAGCCTCGAATGACAGTCAATGACAATGACAATGACAATGACAAGATGTGTGGCGCAACAACAAAGACAACAACAGCGGCAGCAACAACAATATCAGCAAGAAAAATACAAACATGCCCCAGCCATAGAAAATAGTGGCAAGTTGAAAGTGGCAAGTGGCAAGGACACGCATTTAGTGACAAGCAGAACGTACAAATGTGACGACTGAAAAACAGAAATACAATCGTAATAGGAAACCCTTGAGGAGGAACTAAACAGAATGCCTCGTCACAGGCACGTGGCCCAGCTGTGCACCCACAATGGACCACTGAATTGGGTCAATAAACTACGAGTGACAATTACGCTGTCTTTAAAAAATATTGAGTTGGGTTATTTATGCGAAATTCTTTGAAAATATGTATGTTCACAAAAGCAAAATGCTCCCATATGCTGTACAAATCGCATTCAATCCCGCTGCCAAACGACATGTTCAACGAACTGTCTTCAATTGTTATTTGGCCCATTCTTTCAAGCGTGACATATTAAATTTCAGCTCAGTTTTGTTCCCATTACCACTCCCTAACCTCATCTTCGAGCCACTTAACTCTCTTTCAAGGCTTGCATCACTTGCAGCTAGATGTAATTGAAGATTAGTTTAGCTAAACGTTTGGCTTACAAAATGAGTTTTTACTTTGCATATGAACCCACATTTCCCGAGCTAAGACCATTATTTATCCTCATCTTTCATTTAAAACTATCAGCAATATTTGCTTTTTATAATCAAAAAGGAAACATCGAAGGATAGTATAATATTTGAGAGTATATATAATATATATATATAAGATATGTACAGTTCAATTTAAATTAAAAAGTATATTTCGATATCGTTTTCATTGTCAACTTGTTGTGTTTACTTCTCCCACCTGTTCAAAATGTATTTTCTTCTTTCGACTTTCAATCAGAGCTTGATGCCTCGCTCCCTCTCTCTCTCTCTCTCTCTCTCTCTCGCTCTCTCTCTCTTTCTCTTTCTCTCTCTCTCTCTCTTGCGCTCTCTGTCTCTTCCTTTTTTTGCTCTCTCTCCCTACGGGAAAGAGGCAGAAAAGTGGCTGCACATATGTATGCGTGTGCGTGTGTGGTTTTGTATATACAAAAGGAAGTTTGTAATGCTTGTTACGTGACTCGGCGTCGGATGTAGGGTATCTCGAAGGCGGACACTCCCGGCTGTAGTACACCCTTTCGCTAATGCCGAACGTGATGTGAGACAATATCGTTATATTAGCATATATAATAACACTCTTCCCCATCACGTGGTGGTAGCCAACGCCAAAATGAAAAATCTTAGGATATTGCATCAAAGTGTCCAAAGTGTTTGTCATGTCAACAGCAATACTATCCGAATAGGCAAATAAATGGGATGGATGAAAGAGACGTTGACGATAAAAGCAATGAAATTGATGAAACTGATGCACTGAGTTGTTTATACAGGCAAGGCGACGATGGCAGCGTGGGTCCGGTGGGTCCCGTGGGACCTGTCGCCGCCGTGGCCGATTCACGTATGCACGAGGCCATTTCACACACTTGTCTCAGCTCCTCGGCGGAGTATGAGCTGGCGCTGATACTCAAGGAGCTGCGCTGGATAACCGATCAGGTGGGTAAATTAGAATCTGCAGAGCTCACAAATATGTACATGCCCAAAACGCTGCCAATGGATATTTACAGCTGAAAAAGGAGGACGAGACAGGCGACATAACGCGGGATTGGAAATTTGCGGCAATGGTCGTGGATCGTTTGTGCCTTATTATTTTCACGCTTTTCACAATTATAGCCACTCTAGCGGTATTGTTTTCGGCACCACACTTCATTGTAAGTTGCAACAAGAAAAAACTAAAAAGAGCTTTGAACTTGATTTCGCACTCATAATATGTTCCTTCTAGTTCCCATAAATGCTTCACACAACTCTGACGGTCTGCGTAATTCTTCAGTTTGAGACAAGTCGTACAAATATTGTTTCTACTTTTGTAAAATATTTAAGAAAATATAAAAAAGGATAATAACTAAAAACATAAACTATGTAAAAAAAAAAAAAAATACAATACATAAACAAATGAATGCTTTTCAAATTAAGATTCCTTTGAATTCGAATCCTTTATACATATTTGTGTTCAATAAAAATGTTAATGTTTATAAACTTCGAATAATAGCATATTGTACGACACATGGATTTTCAGATATTTTCTCGTCTACTTATACCATAGCTTGCATTTATTTTGTGTTTTTAATTATTGTAAAATAATTTGTTTCGTTTGAAAGTCTTTCACAATTATTCTATGATTTTCATTTTTAGTATGTAAAATAGTGTATACAAATATGTTGCTGTGATAGAAAAAAGTATGAACAAAACGTAAACCAGTCACAATAAATTTCAAATTCAAAATGAACAAAGACAAAAAAAACCAAAAACAAGGAAGAAAAAAAACTAAATGTAAAACAAAAACAAAGGCACACACACACACACACACACCCACACACAACACCTTTAATTTTTGTTATATTTATTGAAATTGCATTGATTTTATATATATTTTAGTTTTTTGAAAATGACCAACAAAATAATTGAAAAAATAAAAAGGATGAATTCAGTAAGGTATAGCTAAAACCTGGCTTATTAGCATTCAAATTGGCAATTGTCGTCTTGGCTTGGCACACGAGTCCCAAAAGGCACATTACGCAATTTGTTTATGTATGAAACACAGAAACTAAACTAAGCACACTCTAAACATACATACTAGTTAGCATAGCTTTTGTCGTATCGTGTTCTTTATAGACAAACGTGTTTGTAACGATTTATTTTTTTTTTCTGTTGACATTTTCAACAATTTCGGCACTCAATTTGCACCGCATTTGTCGAGCTACAAAAAGAAAATATAAAAAATAACTTAGAAAAAAAAAAAAACAAATCCATAAAAACAAAATATTAAAGGACAACTGAATACTTGTACAATGCGAATAGAACTTCAGTTGGGAATGGTTCACATAACGTTAATACTAGACAACAACATGGCCAAAACCACAACAACAACAACAACAATAAAACGAAATAAGAGAAAGCTTAGTTAAAGCAAATGAAAGATCACAAGCTAAAAGATCAGCACAGCATAACCATTGAGGATAGAAGTCGAAAGCAAAGTATAAAGTTAACTATTTTTAAATATTATATATGTATACATATATACGAGTAAAATTTAAAGGTATGTAGCATCAAAATGCGAATGCAAATTAGCTAAAGAATGCTTCTACAAAAGGTAAAATTCAAAAAGAGCAAAATAATATACATATAAAGTAAAGTAATAAACTACAGTACTTAGTTTAAGCGATAGTTAAAGCATAGAGCAAGAGGTTAGTCAAATATACATATGACAAATACTTAAGTTATAAACTAATATAAATGTCAAGCAAAAAAAAAAAAAACAAAACAAAAGAATTAATTAATATAGACATGAACAAATTTTTAAACGAAAAATTTCAACAAAGAACAGCAAAAAGTTAACAGCAAATTCGTGCGTAGCGTAAAACAGCAAATGTATTCAATTTCAGATACAGATACATATACAGATAAAAACAATTTAAGCAAATTGAGAAAAAAAACAACAAAAAAAAACATATTTTAAATATACACACACAGACATGCGAACAGTTTTTTTTTTTTTTAGTGTATACATAATTAGACAATTGATATGTATTTTATTTTGCATAACAAACAGAACAACAATTGAAATGTCAAAGTCAGAGAAACCCAACACAATTACGCTGTAAACGAATTCTAATTTCTTGTGTCACATTGACATGCTTCTTATTACCAAGTACCATGCATATTGGTCTAAATGTACATTAGCATTAGGTCATGGGCATTAACATACTTGAATTTCCAGTACTTGCCGCATGTAATGAAAAGAATTTTTTTTTTTTTTTTTTTGGTGTTTAGCCATGTAAGCCACACAATAATCGTATGCATGTATGGGTATTTTTATAGTGTAAATGCAACACGAGCATACATACACATACACATATATATATATATCTACATACGTACATATATATACATATACATATGCGATTGTGGTGTGTATGTTTATCAATTAGGCAGCCAATTACATGTACTTCAGTAATATGCAATACATATATACACACACATACATACATACATACACATACTTATTAACAGCTGCAACACAACACCAAAAGCTGCTAAGGGCTATGCACAAAAGCAAAGGTCTTCCTTAATCTTAAAGCCAAAAACAGAAAACCTAAAACCAAATAACTAAATAAATTACATACTTACTAAACTGAAAAACAAAAAAAAAACATTAAACACAAAAGTTAAATAAAAACCTTAAACTAAATTTAAAAAAAAAAAACAATTACTAAAAAAATGTTTAAACATGCATGAATATTTAACTAAGCGTTTGAAATCAACTGTTAATTAACATTACATGAAAATGTTAGCCGTCTGTTAGCCTCACAGCGGAGCTTTTAGCGTCGGCTAGCGACTGCACATAAAGCTCTGCCACAAGCTGGCAACACGCCATAAAACTCTTTTTGGTCTAAAGCTTGCGCTGCCGATTGGCATAAAAGTCGTCAACTTGAGACGGGAAACAAACATCAAACGGAACATTGGAAAAAAGCTTTTCACAAGACTTTTGCTCTACACTTGTAATAATAATAAGAACGGGAGCATAATGTACTACAAAATTGTTAAGGCTTTTCGTTTCTTAAATGTCTCAGTATTCTCATTATTATTTGCATTAATATTACTACTTTGACTTATTATTATATTATATTTCTTTTATTAAGAGCAGTTTACTGTTAAACATATTGTTATATTTTTATAATTTAAGTTTTCTCTTTATTAGTTGTCTCATTTTTCTCATTATTATTATTAATATAATTCTTGTTGTTGTTAAAAGGAGTATTCTGTTATTAATAATGTATTGTTGTTATTGTGGGAAGTATTAGTAATATACTTAAATATTGTTTAAGTTTTTAGTTTATTACTTGTCTCATTTTTGCCAGTTAAAGTTATGTTATTAATCTCAATCTTATTTTGATTTTGATTAATATTTTTCTTCTCATTATTATTATTATTATTATTATTATTATTATAATATATTTTATTAATTTTCTTCTTCTTATTATTATCATTATTTTTATAAGGGCAACTCTTAAACTTAAACTCTTAAACTCTTAAAAAATTGTAGTTGGATCGGCTTATGGTTCGAACCGACTCGCTGGTATTCCACATTCCTCTATTTTCTTTTCAAATTTTTCAAAACAACAAGTCAACTTTTTTAAACCAGAAAATATCCATTTTGAAGCAATCCAGCTCGGAATTCATAGAGTTTGGTTTGGATAACGATTCATCTGATTGTTGAGAACTACTTTGAGCTTTGTCTTAGAATATGGCATTTTCCAAAGTCCTGAGTGTGGTGTTGATTTATGCCAATGAAAATGGATTTTTTCTAAGCACGCTGCAAGTCTTTCAAACCTTCTTTGCTCGACGGCTAACAACTAACCTACGTCTCTAAATAAAAATACTTGTTAAACAAAACGAAAATTAAACATTTTAAATGCTTAAAATATGCACTTAAACCAAATTTAAATCTAAATAAAGACAAGAGAATTAACGAAAACTTAAATAAACTTTAAACTAAATTTTGCTCAAATACTAAAGCCAAATTAATGCAAATCGCATCCGGCTGCCGCGAATTTACTACCAAAAGCAATTCAAAATGAATATAGAATTGAAAAAAAAAATAAAAATAAATAAACAAAAGAAGAAGAAAAACAATAAGAAACACAAAATCTGAAGCCTAACAGACGCAGTGAATCAATAAGTAAAAAAACCAAGAAAAATAAATACAACAACTATTAAAGGGTAATTTTTTCCACGTAGTATTTCCACGCAATTTTGTTGTAAAATGTTTTTATTTGAGATTGAGATAAGTTATTTAAATTTATATAAATGAACGAACGAAAACAAAACCAAAACAACAACAACAACAACAGTTTTTGATGAACTTTTTTTTTTTTAAGTATGGAGTACATTTTGAATATGTATTAATAATGTAAATGGTTTCATACACACATAGAATGTATTCAGAGAAACACGAGTATTAGCTAACAAATGCGTTTTAAAAATATATGACAACGTTTCAATTTCAATCCCAATTTCAATTTAAGGCAACACGCAGTTTTTACAGCAGTGCTCAAATTGTCAAGAGAAGAAACTTTGAAATTCGCGCAGCTATAGGAAATCCTACAGGAGATCTACAATTATTTTTTTGATATTCAATTAGTGCAAATCATTTTATTGTTTGCTTCTGTAGCTAAAATATTAAGAAATTGGCGTTGTATCTAAACGTTTCTTTCGTATTTGGCTCGGACATATATGAGCTACTTAACGTATAAGTACTTTCATATACATATTATACGAGTATGTATAGAGACAATCGCCCAGATAAATACTATATCATTTTGACAATAGAAGAAGCAGACTATGGAACTACATAGCATAGCATAGGTAAATGAATTTAAAATTGATATTTTGACATTATTTACGATTTGTCGATAGTTTGTGTCCCTTTCGAATGATTTGATTGATTTAACGAATGCCACGAATATTGACACACTCTAATGGCAACCTCTTAAAATATGAACAACTACGAGTATTTGTAAAAGGCTTACTCAACGAGCACCTCAACTTTATTCGGTTTCCAAAAAGAAATAACAAGAAGATGCATATGAAGACGAACTTTGTCTCAAGTCTATTGCTTATCAATTGACGAACAAATTGTACTTGCTCTACTTTAGAAATGTTAAAGAGACTTAAAAACAAAACAAAAACATAAACAAAAAGACGCACTCTCGCAGGCACAGGCTTAACTATACGAGCTGCAACTTACCTATGCTCAATATACACTGAGAAAATCTAAAGGCGAGCACGCAGATGAGAGAACACATTCGGTAGAAACAGAAACTACTTATCCGTATTATATAGGCAGGCTTTGCTTCATTTGTACACATATCTAGGCAGACTTTCTTCAATACTTCCCCAATTGAATACGAACATTTAAACACAATTAGAGTGAGAGATCTCGAGCACAAATATGTCATATTGTTGTCACCACACAGATTCTGAAATGCAAAACTCAATCATGTTCATAAAACTCGTGCATTCTTTTCAAATCGAATATAGTTTTCAATTTCGTTTATTTTTACTCAATTTCAAGCATCGTTTGGGTTCCTCAACAAGAACTTTATTGTTTTGAAAACTTTCGTTCGATTTCTTTCCAAATAAAATCTATAGCCTAAAGTCCTATTGATGATATCTTAGATATGCATATATAAGTATAAAAATACAAACATACTCACGCATATAACGCAACTGTATTTTGTATTATATTTGTTTTTTTTTTCGGAAGAAGTTAGGGTCTTCAAGTACGAGGACCCTAGAACTACGTTTATTCGTTACAGCAATGAAAAATAGATAAATACTATAACATTGCAAGTGATGTTGGTGTAAAGCAAATATCTAAACTATATCTATAAGAATACACACACACACACACACACACACGCAGTGCAGAATACACGAAAATGAGACAGATGTATATATAGTGTGTTCTTGTTCGTGATGAGCTATCAATTAAGTTAGTTTAGGCTGCCTACAGACAAGTATATTATCCATAAGGCAACTTCATCTGAGTAAACGGAAAACGGAAAAGTTAGTACATAAAACATATTTATTAGCCGTGTTGCAATAAAGTGCTCAATGACAACAATAAATAAAAAACCTAAAATAAACATAAATACATAAAAGCCAAAAGAATGTAATTTTAATATACTCACATACACATAATATATGTATATGTAGTATAAGAGCATAATTAATATAACTAGTGATCTGGAAAATGCTAAATATACATATAGAGGTCATCAGGCCGTTAAACATTTCAAACTACACAGCAAACACACGAGTCTCGCTAGTAAAAACAGAAAAAAACAAAAAAAAACATAATCCTTTAGCTAAGCGTTTGGTTAGAATTGAAGAAATGAATTGAGATTCTATAGTTGAATGCAATACACAATAAAACGAGTAATTCATTGAAATAGCCGATTAAAAGAAAATGAATGTATAACATTAATGTTAAATTTAACATGCATTGTAAGACGAAAAACAACAATGTTAGATTTAGCATGCATTGCAAGACGAATTACATTAATGTTAAATTTAACATGCCTTGTAAGACGAATAACATTAATCTTAAATTTAACATGCATTGCAAGACGAATACCAGTAATGTCATGTTTAACATGAATTAACATGCATTGCAAGGTGAACAACATGAATGTCAAGTTTAACAAGCATTAATGTTATTCGGCTTATAATGCATGTTCAATTTAACAGTAAATTAATTCCTCTTAGAACACATATTAAATTCAACATGAATGTTACATTTATAAGGCATTGTAATATCAAAGCTTTCATTTTGAATACAATCTTTTCCTACAGCGAGTCATAAGTATTTGCATGCACTTCCATCAGGGAATTGGAGAAAGCAGCCTAAAAACTTGATCAATCAAATGTGTAATATTCAAGAGCATTTTGTTTTATCTTCATTTGCTTGTTTTTGCTTTCAAGAGAACACACAAATTCACAACTCTGAAAATATACTATTGACACTTCACTGGTCTAGGACAATAAATCGACACAACAACAATGCCTCAAGTTGTAGTTATCAATATTTTACATGATTTATTCGATTAATGTGTATTGTGCTCTAAAACCAATTAAGCTCAGCAACATTCGCATAACACTCTCAATAAACTTGGGCAATACAAGAATTATATAAAGAAAAACAAACAAAAAACAAAAAACAGAAAACAAAAAACCAAATTAATTTAAAGAAGCATATGGTTGTATGATAATAAAAGAATAATATATTATACCCAAGCCATTAAAGTGAAAAAGTAAAAATTAATTTTAGATTGCCAAAGTCAAAAAGCGACGCTAAGCAGAACTCAAAAAACAAGAACAAAAAGAAAAACAATACTTAAAAAAAAAAAAACAAGAAAGTTATAAAACGAACAGCAAAAGATAAGTAAATCGAGTACATATACTTACATACACATACATGCATTAACAAATTAAAACTAATGAAAGCAAAGCAAAAATATGCATAACAAAAACTTAAAAAGAAAAGCAAATTAAAATGCCAACAACTACTAAAGGGCAAAGATGTTAAATTAGTAAATAAAAACGCAAGAAACGATACAATATGCAATTAAATAAAATGTTTTAAACAATAAAAACCAAAAATGGAAATACAAAAATATATTAAAGAATGCAGTTCCACATGGAATTCAAATGCTCGTTTTTCTGGTCTTGACTTATTCTAATTGTATATTCTCTTACGCATTTCAGAACAACAATCGCTGCTTTGTACAACAAAACTAGTTTATTTAATGAAAACGTTTTAGAAATTAAAGATAATGGAGCATCTGTAATTGGGCAACGTATAGCAGTTACGGGTAGTAGGTTTTCTTGAATCGCTCCTCGCGATTCTTGCGACCACCTGGCCGCAGCACACGCGGCACATACTCCTTGTCGTGTTGATCGAGGGTGCGCTTCCACGGATTAATGTCCCGCTCGAAGTAGCGACGACGCGCCTCCATGGCGCGCGTCTGGTTGTCAATTTTGTACAGCTTCTCCCACATGTAAATCTCTGGCAATTCTAAGTGCCGCGGCCGCTTCGAGGCCAAATGCTTAAATGTACGTTCCAGAAATTCGCGCTGCTCCGGATTTTCATAATCGGCGGCGCGTCGCAGCGTCGGGCCTCTCACATATGGCATCAGCTCATCGGGAGTGCGTTGTATGCACGGCGCATTGATATAGAGGCTGAGCAGCTGACGCAGAGTGCCATCGTTGAAATCCACGCATTTACCTTCCGGAGAAATTTCAGCGTACAGCGGTTGCGGTGCCGTGCCGCGGCAGAAGTTCACGCGGGCATTGCTATCCACATGTGGACCATGAACCAGCAGCGTGTTCAACTGGTACTCATAGAAGCTCCATTCTCGCCCGTTTGTGATCACAGTCTGGGTGTTTAGCGGGTAGGTTAGCTCGTTGTAGGTATTAAAGCCATTGTAGTTGGCCTGTGCCAGCAACCAGGCGTAGGACGATTGTATGCCCAGCGCATGCAGAGCCTCCAGCTGGTCGCGTTCGCCACATGCCTGGGGCCGCAGCTGTAGATGGGCGCGCGACTGAAACGAAAGCATCCCAAAGTTAGGCGCATTGGCGCTGGGCCAGTAGCCGGGCACGTTGATGGCATGCTGATATTTGGTGCTGTAGCCCAAGGTGCGTGCATCATACTTATAACGCGGCAACTGATTGGCCAGCGTCAAGTTCTCACTCTCCTCGGGCGTTTTCCACGTGGGTAGCTGATGGCGGTGCCGTAGCGCCAGATACGGCTCGCCTGTATACTGGACCAGACGGTCAACGCTGTCGTATGCGTCCGCCTTCTGCCAGTCACGACCCTTCTTCGATTTGACGACATTTTTGGGCGGATTAACGCCACCGACGGCCCAAAAGGCTTCGTGACGCGGATTGTAGTCAATTTCGACATCATTCAAGTGCGGGTACTCAGCGCTAAGCACTTGCAGCGCGGACCGGTTAATCTGCTCCACAATAATCTGCGTCAGCTGTCGTTCACGTGTGACGGCATCGGGTGGCGTATCCAGCAACGTCAGCTTATGCCTGCAATGCTAAGGAAGATTAGCTTTGCGTAAAGCAACCCATTCAACTTACTTGTAGCAGTCGTGTGCGAACTCCAATGCCTCAATAACATCCCCGCGCGCCACCTTGACGGTCGCATCCAAATCAACCTTCTCTTCGCTGGGCTCGGCTTGCTTGGGCGTCAGCTCCTCCAGCACAGTGCGCGTGTAATGTTGCGTCAGCGGCAGGGCATTGAACGGCACCATGGTGTCATTGAGATCTACCACTTTGTAGCCATAGTAGCGAGGCATATTTATTTTAATCATTTTTTCCTCAACTGTGGGTACTTGGCGTATCTCCTCGTGCCATTCAGCTGCCGACTGCAGCTTGCGGCCTTTGAACGTGAGATCCCTAATGGCTGGATACTCCGGCTCTGCAGAGTATTCAGCTTCAGCCACTGTCACTGCTTTGGACTCCGCTTTAATGGCCAGATATCGGCGGCAGGCTGCATTTAGACGCGCACGCAGCTGCTCTCCACGTCGCAGCGTCAACATTTTCGCCGGCCTATAAATTTAATACAAAACTATTTAAGTAAATGTAATTCGGAAAGCAGAGCCAACGAGGTTATGACATCGGACCTGGGAAGAACGATAACGAGATGTTAAACATAAATGTATCGACTGTTATCGTTGCACTTTGCCAAACTATCGGTGCGTCGACACGAAACATCGCATGAAATGTGATCATGCCGCACAAATTAAAACTAGCAGGCGAATTAATTTTTTGCCGCCAGATAACAGTATATTTAAATATTCACTTTTTTTTATTATTTATGTATTGAACAATTTTTTAGCATCCGCTTCAATGTTGTATATTGTATTTAATGTTGATTTGCTTTTAATAACGCAATACACGATAGTCAGAATATCGATAAGAAAAGATAGTACATTTTCTTGTTATCAGTGAACAGCATACTCGATTTACATGACGATCAGTTTTGTTTTGTGTGAGCACAATATGTGAATTTGTGAAACTAGTTTTGTATATTATTTATTTAGTGTACTTCCCAAATGAATGTAATTCCCGACTATCCTGTCGGTAATAATCCACCACACAAATTTCGCTAAAAAACGCTAAGCGAGCCCATATCTTATCTACGAGGAGCCGCTGTCAAAACTAATCAAAGAACTGCAAGCAAGTATATATACACAAGTAAATACAAATGTACAGATAGAGATATTTTTAACATATTAAAATATTGATAAATAAACTTTATTGGCGACGTCACGCGCTAATGAAAACCAGTAGTTGAAAGTGACACGCACAAAATATGACCAATATGCCCAAATTGTCGGCGGCGCAGGAGCGCACTCGAGAATGGCTGGCCTCGCAGGCGGAGGAGGAGGAGGACGAGTTGGAGTCAATAGCCGAATCGTCCGTGGTGGACAGCTTGGATGATTACAAATACAGCGAACACACCTTCACCGAGCAAGAGGATGAGGATGAGGAGGACGACGACGACGATAACGATACTGGCGAAGAAGTCAGCACCATTGCGTTGGGCACACGAATGGGTGAGTCAATCAGCTATATAAATATAAATATACACATATTATATGCATTATTTATTAATATCAGTATATACCTAAGCTGAAGCAATTGATATACCCATTCATATATATATATATGTGTATATTTCGACAGGCGCTAGCAAAGGCTCCATCATAATGGACACACTGCGCGATCTCCTCAATTCGATCAACAGCATTCAAACCGTGGGAAATGTAAACATTAGCAATTCCACGAATGTGCACATTGGCAACGTGACCAATATCAATGGCAATATACAGATCATTGCCGATGCCCCAACAAATCCGCGCAGCAAGCGCAAGGAGCGTCGAAAAACATCTCTGGTCGACGTGCCAGATCCAAACGAACAAAATCAGCAACAGGACGCACAGCTGGACGAGGAGTCTGAGGAGTGCGTCAATGCCGGTGTCTTTATCAGTAGCCAAAGTAAGTACACCTGAGCATGCTCTTTGCCCTGGCAGTAACAAATTTTATATGCACAGAATTCAAAATACCCAAGGAGGTGTGTTCCATAGTGCCGCGCCACTCCTGGCTAGCCCAAATGCCCATGGAAGCGCCAGTCAAACTGCAGCGCCCCGTTAAATATGTGGTTATATGTGAGTACCCAGCCTGAGCCCGTAGGAATTTATGAGCTACCATTCTTGTGAAAGCAAGCACCTTTGTAGGGCCACATTCCCAAATCATTTAGCTATTAAGATCTGCGGTGCATTCATGCACAACATCCTCTAATGTCTAGTCAATTCCCTTTGTCGAGTTGATTTCTTCGGAAACAATGTCCGATGAGTTAGTCTATTAGGATCTCATCCTATTCAAGGTTGATAGATCGCGAAAGCGTCTTAAATGGGGGAAAAGAGAACCATTTGACTTGTCTATGCCCTACAATGTCGATCTAGAGTCTGCTATACCTCCTTCTACTTGTGCCTAATTAGCCTAGTTAACTGGTATTATCTGACAAGCCAATAAATTGATGGCGATTTCTATGCCCCACAGCACACACTGCCACCGAGAGCTCCGAGAAGCGGGCCATCAATGTGCGTTTAATACGCGACATACAGGTGAGAAACGGACTTTATTGCAGATTGTTTCATGGCGATGTGCTAATGTCCGGATCTTCTTCGTTTTCGCTCAGTGTTTTCACATCGAGAGTCGCGGCTGGAATGATATTGCCTACAACTTTCTTGTTGGCTGTGACGGCAACGTGTACGAGGGACGCGGCTGGGAGACAGTTGGCGCACACACCTTGGGCTACAATAAAGTCGCGCTGGGCATAAGTTTCATTGGCTGCTTTATGCGCGAGCTGCCCACGCAGGATGCGTTGAATATGTGCCGCAATCTGCTGGCACGCGGCGTGGAAGATGGACACATTGCCCCAGAGTATCGCCTCATTTGTCACTGCCAATGCAACTCGACGGAGAGTCCAGGTCGTCGTCTGTTCGAGGAGATACAGACCTGGCCGCACTTCTACAATATTGCCCAGGATGAGCAAAAGTAGCGTATTACATGACTTCTCGGAAAAGGATTTCGATAAATATTTATGTGGTGATTGTCGTGGACAAATAATTGTATGCCTTCAAAAGGCTCGTGTCTTGTTTTTGTTAATTTGTCCATTAATCTGTCCTTGTCCTTGCTTTAACAATATACGATTCCAAAGATCTATTTTTCTATATTTTTCCCTATAAACTATGCGTTTTTAATATCAAGTGCATTTTTTTGATTTTTTTTCATTATTTAATTTCTTGTAATTCGTATAATTTAATTATGGAAACAAGTCAACATTTTGCCCTTGCATCTTGATGGCCGCCAGTTGATTA